>MU274910.1:615998-708331 GCA_022160335.1 Irpex rosettiformis | reverse complement strand
TTCGCGTTATTCTAGGGTAGCAGCATGAATGAGACGAGAATAAAGTAAAACAGATATCACGACGCACGTCATTGAAGTCGGAATCTCTTTTTCGCATCTTGAATTCTCCCGGAACGACGACATCATCCCAATGAGATGCCTTCTCATCGTTGGTATCGACGGAGCGTTCTACGAGCACGCCATAGCTATCGGGTTTGGACGACTTGTATCTATCGATAAAGTCCGGTGCCATGTTAGGATTGCAAACAAACTCGACCGTCTGCTCAGGCTTAAGGTCCATAGCAATTCCATGGGAAAGAGTTTTCGCTTGTTGGCTACCGCTTCAGCAAGCCGGGCGAATGGCCGATACGCCCTACCTTCCCTGAAATCCTTGGAGGAAGAGGGATCGTCTGGGAACAGCCTCCAGCGGCCCTTCTGAAACTCTTTCGAGTCAACTTAAATATTGTTGGCTCTTATGACGCCTGATTTCCAAAGGTTGTCGACAATGGAGACAATGTCGAGTTGGTCGTGCAGCGGCGGAAGCAGATTCTCCTTGAAGTAGCTTAGAGGAACGACAGGAACAGAAAACTTGGTGTCCAGCATGGTGGCCTTCGGGTCTTTGACGTCGTCGTTGCATATTGCTGTGGTTGTTTGTGCAGCCTTTGGTTCAATGAGAATGTTAGAAGGATTAGTTTAAAACGAGTACCGAAAAAAGAGAACCGAATCGGAGGCGTACTTACACGTAGTGGCAGAGAATCAGGACCAATAGTCATATTTATGCCTTAATATCAGCGTATAAGAGGAGCAACCTTGTATCAGCTAGTCAAAGTAGCAGCAACCGACTTTGGGGCATTCACTAGGCCACCGTCACGACGGTTCAAGTTGAACTGCCCTTTTGGGAAGAAGTTGATGGGATATTCAAGCGTCTATTACATCCGCACGTGGAACCACGGCCTACTAACCCACGAAGCTTCAAGTAATACTTAATCCAAAGTTTGGGCCTAAGTATGATCGTACGGATAATCGAATATAAACTAATCGTATTTTGTGAATCCATTCTGCTTATACATGTGACGACGATTTGCTGCTTGATTATTAGTAGTACGCTTATGTTTTTCTCACCGTGATTCACCGTTCTGCTCTACACACGATTGGGTAACTCACCTGTAACATCTATCAACAAGATTATATGCACTGAAAGAGCTTGCACCTCATCATGAAGTAACATATAATAGCACAAGTAATCTACGTCTGCACGACAGGACCCTTTCGGTGACGTAGACATCCAGAACGTAGATTCACAGCTTCGAACAACATCCTAGTCAAAACCTCCTGTGGACAAAGACGGAGGAAGAGCATCAGCACCCTTGCCACATGATACATGAATGTCATTAGTGAGTTCAAGCTCAATTGCAGAGCCTTGTTCAAACGCATCCCAGTCCAAGAAACAGTTCGACTTCCAAGGCTTTCCGTCAACCGTCACGCTCTGTTGATCCCTATATTAACGAAGTCATATAATTTCATGTATGATTGAATAATCACCTTGACAAATACATTCCCTGCAGTACCATCTGCTGGGTTTCCCTTGAAGTTCTTCGACCTTATGGTAGTCGTCTTATCAAAGATGGGGTTGAAGAACGAGATTTCGGGGAAGAACGGCGAGGAAAGAAGGAGCTGACGTGTTCCAGGGACGGGATAAAGTCCTGCGAGATAGAAGGCGACATAGCTTCCCATGGCACCTAAAATTCAAGTCAACCAGTGCGCAAGAATATGTGCTTACAAAGAACAGAAGGCTTTGATTACCTGAGTCTAAGACATAACAAAATTTCAGACAAAGTTAATCCCAACAGAGTAGTGTCGCCACTCACCATCGTTTCCAGGCAGCCCATTGATTGACGTGTTATAAAACTCTGCAATCACTTGACGAGACGTTTGCGTGCTCAGTCCGGGACGGTTTGCGTAGTGGTACATGAACGGAATTTGTTGTGAAGGTTCATCCGTTGAATCGAAGAATTTCTAGGCATAATTATCTGAGCAATACTTAGTAACTCGAGCGAGAGACGATTGACGAACCTGCTCAAAAATGAAGTTCAGCCTATTGATGAACGCTGCGTTTCCTCCCTGCAGCTGAATCAGCTTGGCGGTGTCTTGCGGAACAAACTATAACATGTCATTAACATATGACAACACGACTTCATATCAGCTGTGCCAACCTGTGAGTACTGGTGTGCGGCAATTAGTACGGTCGTGCTGGTGATTTGGACAATGTACGTACTACAATTGGAGAGCTTTCATAGAACCCATCCGTGTTAACAGCGTTCAAGAAACAGAAAGACATGAGCGGGTCATTGACGCTGCAATGCCTAGGGTCCGTGAAGTTAAACGTTCCGTTGAGGAAGCGAGGCTATAAGAAGCCGGACATCAGAATATGGACTCAGATAGTAAACGTTCTCAGCGCACCTGCATCATACCCTTGATGCTTGAGTTTCCAGGCACGGTAATGTCAGGATTCCAGTTATTGACGAAATTTCCGGCACGCTTGGCGTACTGTGGCCACAAGGAATATCAGGAGGACGTATCGCAGGGGTAATTCGTTGCGGTCACCTTGGTGGCATCGTCGCTTTTGCCTAGGATCTTAGCCACTTGGGAGATACCAAAGTCATTGAACGCATACTAGTACCTACAGATTAGTAGGTTCATCTCGAGTTGAGAAAACTCGACATACCTCTAGAGCGCGGGAGACCTGCTTTGTGTTAGTGCCACTAGGCTCCCATACATCGGATGGAATATAGCCTAAAGAAGTGTTGAGTGCTAAACTTCTATAATGATTCTTAGGAGTACGGCACACCAAGTGTTTTCCAAACATCAGCTTGCCTCCCTTGGATGTCCCAATTGGGAGGTTGCATTTCTGCATCTGCGAGTAATGCGGTGTACAGGTCGTCAGAAGATACGTTCAGAGTGGAGAGGTGTTCGTGGAATCTGTAGATCATGTATTAGCAAGTGACTGTGTGTGAATCAAAGAGGTATAGAGGACGTACTTGACGAAGAACTCCGCCAGAATTGGGTCCCCATCTAGTCTTGTAAGTTTGTTTGCTCTGGGGAGTGACACAAAAGATGCTTACTACTGCCTCCCTGGATGAATTGCTGAGCGGTTGCTCCTCGGCACTCAGGTAGCCACCCTAACAGACGATATCAGCGTCGATTTTGTGGTTCTACGAGTATATGATCGGAAAAATACCTTCATGTTGCTGAATGTTAATCATCCCACGTACGATACGTGCAAAATTGACAGGATCGTGCAGAGACATCAAGGGATACAGTGTGCGGAAAGTGTCCCACTTCACAAAGCAGGAGTCAATTCCTTGGCACAGCAAAGAAGAATATGAAGAGCTCACGTTACAGTAGAAGGAGTCGTAATATGGCTCGGTCGAGACCCATAGAGGATTTTCATTGGTATCTGCAAAACTAGTTGTGAATAGTCTTATACGATAACATACCAAAACCAGAACTTACAATCTGCAGGAGAAATGTGAGTACGATACACAGAGCTGTAAAATAGTTCCACAATGTCCGGTTTGACATTTGTCGTCTTGACCTGAATACGACCAAGCAGCTCATTCCATTCGTCAAAGGCAGCCTTACGCACACCATCGAAATCGAATGTCGGTATTTCAGACTCTGCATTCGCACATGCTTGGCCTGAGGAGATGAATGATACGCCGACTCGAACGAGGATAGATGTAGGGCCTGAGCCATATCAATATTAGAGATTATGTCTAGAAGATTTGATAAAAACATACTATTCTTTGCTTTGGGACTGAACGTCAAGAGTGCACCTAGCTGCTCCCTGAAACCTGCACAAATTCAGAAGTAAGCGCCTCTTACACTTTTATATCCTACAATAGAAGAGCCTTGCCGAAATACAGCTGTTGGAGGTTCGTAGTTTGTTGTATGCCAGAGTTACCTAGCCACGCTCCAGATTGCCTAGATTGATCCTAAGAGCAGTGAGTCTTAAAGGGAAAATCCAGAGTTTTCACGTGCTTACCAAGTCGAATCCATCGCCTTTAAAATCTACACATGTAAACGCGCGATATCTACCAGGACCGAATGATGCGGCAAAGGACGCTCCACCTGTGATACGGATGTTTGACGCAGAAACATCAACGGATTGGGGACAGCAGACGCTTACCCGTGATACGAGCTGTAGTGCCATTTAGCAACATTTCTGGGTCTGTACTGCTCTGCTGCCCGTCATTCGTAATGTCGACCATGATTCTCGGATTTACAGTCCCCGCAGGGAAAGTGTATCTACTCAATTTGAGTAAAGCTGAATACTGAGTATGCTCGCCACTTACCGATGTAGTCCAGTTCGACGGGTAGTAGTAAGTTCGACATGTATCCCAGTGGACTAGCAATCACATTGTCGTCGTCAGTTTGCAAAATTAGGCCAGGGTTCTTCACTAACGAGATTGCTTGCAAAATATCCCGGCTCCGCAAAATCGTCAGGAGAACCTTTGTTCAAAAAAGTCAGCCGAGGTCGCACCAACCTGCAGATTACTCACCATCACTCAAGATCTTTCTAAGTACCTTGCGACCAGTGAGAGAAGTGGGACATTGCTCGAACTTGTCGTCAGGACCACAGAAAGCGAACGGAAAGACTTTGAACAACGAGAGCGGTATGGACTGTAAAAGCAGGGAATCAACGAATTGCACTATTGCGAATAAGAGAATCCGTTTGTACTCCTCCAGTACCTACAAAGTAGCTTTGTTAAATGGCATTTGACAGATGATGAGATGTTTCTCGACGTACCGTCGTCGTGCAATTGAGAAAAGCCCGTCACGTTGAATTGTGGGTCTGCATCATATCCGGCATGCTAAACAATGCTTAGAACTCAGCTCTGCACATGGTTTAGCTTGATAAAAAATATCAGCTTACATTTCCTGGAGAGTCTGTGTCCATGCCAACTTTTGCTATCCCATGAGGGAGAGTTGCGCCTGTGTGCCGAGAGAAGTGAGCTTAAGCACAGCGACCACCAGTTCGACCAGAAAATTAGTGTACCTGGAAATACATGACCGCCATTCGTGGTCCCTATGAAAAGATTAACAAGACTGGCAGGGCTCGTCACAGATGCACCTGAGCCTGTTGCGGTCGGAGGGGAGGATGACGCCACGCTAGACGATGATATTGCTTGGCTTGCTTGAGAGGCGGGTATGCTCGCCGAGCTGGATACCACGCTGGAAGATGCAGATTGTAAAGTACTCGCGCCTTCGACATGAGCCACAAGACAAACAGCGATATACGCGATGAGACGACCGCAATTGAGAGCGCGCATGGTGGAACTTTTTGTGAAACCACTGGCACCAAGGTCGTCCTTCAACGTAGAGCAGCAGAGAGGTTATAAGTAGCAGAAAACCATCCTGCTGATTTCATCGGGCCTGGCTGTCTGTCGCTTCTAATCTCACTCTGGGTCCGTTGTACAGTAGAAGCACCGGGAGCACATGTAGCTTCGCCCACCTGACTGCCATTGTTGACAGTAATACGCTGTTGTAGCTTATTCTGAATTATTCTGATGACCGCAGCATAGTAGACTGAGGCGAGGATGCGTACGTGAGGAATACACAAGGCCATGGTGGTAGCGGTGATACACGGGCAAGAGCGACCATTTGCTTGATTTGGTAGTGCGAACTACCATATTTAGCAATCGACGGTACCAGCTTTCGAGCCTCCCGTCCTCAGGTTTAGAAGATTACGCACACAAGGGCTTCAACTCTCACGTACGAGGACTTTCAGTCCAACAATCAAGTAAGTATGCATCCAACAGAAATTCGAAGCGAACGCTCCCATGGTCATGAGGAGCGTGCCGTAGGCTTCGAAAGTTCTCATACCCACGGACGCATCACTCACTTGACCTGAATCTGCACGAATAAGTAGCTCTTGACTCCCGCCGCCTGCCTCTACAATTTATTATCGCAGAAGGTAATTGTTGAGGGTATCCGACACAGTCGGTGATGACGACAGGACATATATGGAGCAGCCAGCAACTTCTAATCCAGAATAGTCCTAGAATGTCCAGACCGTAGCAGAGTAGGCCCAGCTACAAAAACAAAGAAATCAAATAAACAAGCATAGCAAAGATCAAAGTGCCACCTGTGGCGATGTGTGCACCAAAGTCGCCCCACAAATCGTTCACCTCAAACACCGCACGGAGCCGAGGAGAAAGCACGACTGAAATGTCGTACACCTTGCTGGGGGTGTTATCCTCGACAGTGATATAAAGCGTCTGTCTTGACTCGTCGTAGAACGATGTGTCGCTCTTGCCTAATCCTTGCACGACGACTTTGCTGCCTTGCGCGATATACGAGGGAAGGAATATTTCCGTGACAGAAGACGTCAACTCAGGATGACCTGTTCGTGGAGGTGTGGACGTATCAGGGCCTCCCGCAACTCCTGGTCCCGTCTTATCATCGTGAGGAATCATCCACGAATAGCTAAAGTCGCCGGTATTAACCTCGTACTCAAACCGAAGGGGAATACCGGCTGTCTTCGCTGCGTATGGCCTGACCACACTGCGTAAAATCCGTCCTCCGTTGTCCAACGTGGGCGCTGTCTGATGGTGATATAGCAAAGATGAAACCAAGGCCCTCTTCTGGCTGAACCAAGAGAAGTTCTCGCCATTCCAATCATCCCCCCCCGCATCGTCGTTATCCGGGTTATAGTTCCATAAACTAATCAAACCATTAGCCACTCCCTCACTCTATGTGCTGCTCTGTACTCACGTAAATCCGATCAAGGAACGCTCTAGGCCAGAGAGCATAGCGTCCATCATACGCAACTGCCACTTCCAGTTGTCAGTCTTGAATGCTTCGCCTTTGCTGCAGTAACATTAGACATCAATCCGTTTACGTTGATATATCAAGAGGACATACTTCATATCCATCGGTATACCGCATTCACCAATGATCACTGGCTTTTCACCAAGAGAACCGTAAGTCTCGTTCGCGATTCTAGAGATCTGCTGAGAAAAGTTCTCTCGAGCTCCGCGTTGACCCCAGTAGAAAGCCTTCAAAGGGAACATTCCCTACATCAAAGCATGAGTATAAGCTACGCTGGAACGAAAGAAATATCCAAACGCATACCCTTGAGAGTCCTTGAACGTTTACGGAGAAGTCTCCGAAACCCTTCTGGAATAGCGCGTTGAGGTCGTACCTGTGTCCAAAGTTGAGTAAATGCTCAGTGTGTAGCAAGAAACGCCTTACCAATGAGGCGCGTAGACCATATTGCTCGGCTGATGCTTGGGCGTCCATGTTGGAGGGCAGAACTACATGCAACTCAATCAGACAACATCACAATATAGGAAGTCGGCACGTACCTCGTTAGGAATACCTTCTACGAAAACAAACTTCTCGCTGGAAGACACCCTTCGAACACGTTCTACCCATCGTTCCAATAGCGGGAAATAATGATCCGTGTACCAGTCTACCTATAAGATGCGTCGTCAAAACAAACCCCCATATATGAGTTTACTAACCCACCTTCTTGTTCGTCGTAGGGTCCTTAATAAAGTAACTTTCGCGTAACACAACGCCCTCGTTCTTGTTCTTGTCCCATCCCCAGACACCATGCATCTCCCATAGACATTGGCCTTGAGTTGGGCCATCTTCACGCCATACCTTCTTACCAGCAGAATTGAGTACTCCTTTCCCTGTAAGGCGGGTAGGCATCGGGAATGAGCGTGTCCACACGCCAACTTCAGTTGGGTGGCCAGCTCCGAGCATGAAAGACTGGAATGGCGTAGCTATCGATGTGTCAGGTTTTTTGTATTGAACTTAAAATCCAGACAAACAATAAACTTACGAACTGGTCCAAGATGCAGATCCGTGTTGTAGTCGAAGGCGTGCATTGATGGGAGGTCTACGTATCCTCTATGCGGTTCATTCATGATCTATTTCTGGGTTAGTACCACACTGATGTAGATATATAGTACAAAGGTTGACTTACTTCGAACCCAATAACACCGTCAAGATCACCCAGAGTCTTTGCTACCAACTCCCACATGTCAAGGAACGCATTTTGCAAGAAGGTCTGTATGGATACTTCCTCTTTTGCGTGGTTCTTCACCTTCACCTTCGGAGTAAACGTGTCACCAGCCCAAAAACATGTCCTAAAGGAGGCAATAGAAGATTAAATGTGCGAAACACCTCGTTTCGGTAAATTGCTCGTTTACTCACGCCATCGTAGCAGCAGCGAGCTTCTGGTATCCACACGGCCACAAACCTCTCTCTTCCTCGACATGTCCTCCACCCTTGACACCCTTCAGCCACGCAGCACCTGTTTCTTCCAGTGCATGCAGATCAAAGCCAACTGAGGTCATCGTCCATGCGGGAGCACCAGACCCACCAGCATAACGGGACCATACGTCTTGGTGACAGCAAACGAACGCGACCATGCCATATTCAGGAAGAAGAGAGAGCAGCTTGTGCAAGTATTCAAGATATTCGGTGTCGTATATCCCTCTATGCGGCAGGTGAGTGTCATGGCGAGTGTCGTGATCTGAATACGATGTACTTACGGCCCGGCATGCTCGACAGACTCCCATGTTATCAGAAACCGAACTAGACGTCGACAGTGAGACCCTGACACCAAGCAGAACGTAGACACGACGTACTTACTGAACGTGAATCCCCAACGTCTCAGTCGTGAGAAATGTTCGTGTGCTTTATCCAAAGGAAACGGTCGGCCAACGAACGTAGCAGCTTCCGGATTTGCAGGAAAGGTAGAATGGTCGTCGTTAATTGGCCTGTTAGAATAAATCATGTAAGTAAGTGCATGATTTATAGATATGTCAAGCATACGTCTTGCAATTTCCAGACAGGTTTACACCACGCAGGTTGCACACTCTGCCGTACGCGTCGACAAAGTGGCGGCCGTGTATGCGTATCTTTCCTCCCGTTCCATGAGAAGACCAGTCGTGTGCAAAAGGATGGTGTTTGGCTGACTCCTAGCAATGTTGTCAATATCCATGAAAGTCTATCCATGGGTGAGCTAATACTTGCCTGGTTTCGCTGTCCAGACACGCTCGGCTGCTCAGTCGATGTCTGCTCACCGTCGTTCACAAGAATAAAGGAAGCTTCAGATGTCGTTGGGGATACCATTTGACCCTGCCAGCTGCGGCGGCGCGTAAGACTGATACAGAGACACGTCCGGGAAGGTGGTTATCGCGGTGGAAGTGACCGTGCGAGTGCCAGGGCGGGAATTCCAAATGTGGACGGCGCCCATCCAAAACAGGAAGGTGATTACTACAGTAACGCGCTGACAGACGCGCTCAGGTCGACGCGTCGTCAACTCATTCACGGTCGGTCGTTCCACCACGTGCACGGTGCGTACTTGACTCCCAAGTATACTCGTGTCTTCAACTCTCAACGTTCAACCACAACCACCATGGCAGAATCTTCGACAAAGGATAGATATAAAAACCTCTTGGTACGACATCTAGAAAACCAGAGTAAGCTTTGTCGACATTCATGCGGCACGTTGCAGCGGTAGTAATTAACTTGAGTTCCAGCCCCTTCAGTCTCGGTCACGCTCTCTTCTCAAGCAGCTGCTTTAAATCCTAATCCAGTGACCTCGCTGGTACTCCCTTCCACCGGAGAGGCGACAGACGAAGACCCTGTAGGCATACTCTCGCCACAAGCTGGCCAGGAAGAAGCAGACGAGGAAACACCTGCTGGGGAACCTGGTACCGTTCTCGAAGTCAAGCATCTCGACGAGGTGCTCAATCTTTCCACTGGGAAATGGACTGTGAAACCAACACCTGAGGGGGAGGCGAACTCGACGAAGAAGAAGGCGGGGAAGTACGAATCCTTTGTCTTCAATGTCATCCGCCGCTTTACTCCCACCAACCCCATCGGACGCGCCGGGAAGTCGCAGTCGTACAATCTCGCGAAGCTTATAGAGATTCACAGCACCGAGCTGCGTCAAATCGGACATGAAGCCATCGGGCCTATTCAGGGCGGTGTCTCATGGCATGCCAAACCGCTCAGAGTAAGTGGTGGCAATAGTGCACTTGATGTTATATCTCAGACGATTCACAGGTTACGCCTCAAATGCTGCTGGGCTGGTTACCGGAGTTGACTGCCCACCTCTCTACCCTCGAAGAATCCTCAACCGCGTTTACCCATCTATCACACCTCCTCAACTATCTCAAGGCAGAATATGGTTCGACTCTGGAGAGTCTCTCTGCTCTTCTTGACCACTCAGAGATTACGTTCGAGCTCCTCTGGGCACTCTTCGTTCCAAAGAAGACAATCCTTCACATCCACTGCCCTCTGACCCACGAACCCCGCGCCGTTCGCCTCCTTCACGCAGACAAATGCCAAAAACAAGATCTTCAAGGTCAAATTTCATTCGACATCTCCGGTATGGCTCTTGGATTCGAGTCCTCTGGATCTACAACAGATAACTCAAAGTTCCTTTGGCGTCTTGTCGTTGAGTACCTTGAGTCCGACGTCAGTCCTTCTGGGACGCACTTTGGCTATGCGAAGATGGGCACCACAATTGATATCCCAGGTTTCACCGGTACAAGGGATATTTCGACGTTGGGTGCTTATCCTATTAAATATTATACTGGACCCGGAGGACCTGATGGCCTGAAGCAGCGCTTGGTAGAGAGAGGGAAGCAATGGGCAAAGTACGCAGGTGGTGTGAGTCACTTGTCGTACAAGGGAATTGCGCATCTGTGGGTTAAGAGCGTGATGGGACACGACGCCGCTAGATACAGTGTAGGTGGCTTTCACTCCCTCCATCTACTCTGGCAGTGCGGCTTATGCCCTCTAGGTCGACTCTCGAGTTATCATTGACCGAAGTATGTGTTTTTTGGGTCATACGCGTCCCGCTTTGACTTAGCCAGATCATTATAGAGGCCTTTTCGGAAAATATGCCAAACTACGACAAGCTAAGTTATGCAAGTAAGACCTTGAAAGGCGTCCAAATCGATAGATTCGCCATTCGGTCTGCTGTCGGCGCACCATCCATTGATAATCCCCTAGGCAAACTCGAAGACCTCGTAGACGATGATCTCTTGCTTACTCCACCGACGCTATATGGGTTTAGTCTTTCTGATAAGCAGTGGTGTAAGTCCCAGATGTTGTAATTTCATTGGTATTTTTCACTAACTGTAAGTACTTAATAGTGGAGTTCTCCGTCGATTTGATCGATACATTCGAGTGGAACGAAGAAGCGTACCAAAATCTCGTAATACCACCGGGACAGAAATCCGTATTGACTACACTGGTCGAGGCGCACAGCTCAGGCCCCGCGGCAAAGATTGACGACTTTGTCAAGGGCAAAGGAATGGGTCTTGTTATTAACCTCTATGGCAATCCCGGTACAGGTACAAACTATTTATTTGACTCTGAAGAATACGTATTGATGTGCTTGTACAGGCAAGAGTTTGACCGCCGAGGCTATGAGCGAATGTGAGTGACAATTGATGTTATGACTGTATCCTTCTCATAGTTTCCGTCCCCCAGATCTACGCAGTAGGTAGTGTCCGCAAACTGTCTCTGGATGCTACTAAGTTGACGGTTTCAATCCCCGATAGAACCGTTGTATATTGTAGGAGCCGCAGACCTTGGTACAAATGCCTCCAAGATCGATACAAGCCTCGCCACCATCCTCAAGATCTCTGCTGCTTGGGGTGCCGTCGTCTTAATTGACGAGGCGGACGTATTCCTCGAAGAGCGTGCGTTACATCATATCGAGCGAAACGCGATGGTTGCTGTCTTCCTCAGACACCTCGAGTTAGTTGACCCATTTTTACATCATAAAGCATACATTCCTGACATATTGGCAAACGCCTCTGCAGATACTTCCAAGGAATTCTCTTCCTCACTACGAACCGTGTCCGCGTCTTTGACGAGGCTTTCCAATCGCGTATTCACCTCTCTCTTCGCTATCACGACCTCAATGCCGACTCTCGGCGCAAAATCTGGCTTGCATTTCTTCACAAGGTACACGGAGACGACGTACCTGATGGTGGGTTGTCAAAGGAGGAACTCAGGCAGCTGGGAGAAAAGAAGATCAACGGACGACAGATCAAGAATGTGGTGAAGACGGCTACCGCGTTGGCGTCAGGGCGGAAAGAGTCATTGGGCTATCGGCATTTGGAACAGGTATTGGATATGATGGATGAATTTGACGCTAGGTAAGCCTCGTTTTTCCTCCAAATGTGGAGCGAACAATTGACTGACTCGGAGCACAGCCAAACGATGTATAACTAGAGCTAAATGATGGATCCCAAGGAATATATGTAATATAGATCTGTACGTACGCGATGTTTTGTATTCTCCTTTTGCAATGACCCGTTGAACTGAGAAGCTGATAACGAGGCGACGGTACCGAACGCCCAACTTACTCAGCACATTTCAGGTGCTCTTATAACCTGCTGCTGCATGTCCCTGCTCGTACATTATACAGAATCTCTTCCACCCTTGACTGATAGACAGAAGAAATGCCACCGTCTACAACGTTTAGCTTTCTCGTTGTCGCGCCTGACTATATGGACGCCGACGCTTCCAAGCGTCGCAATGACGCGAAAGACTCTCATATTGAACACATGGGGAAATTTGGAAAGGCGGGGATCCTTCGTACGTACTCCCTCGTAATTCTTCGTAGTCCATCGTCCTTACTCTACCCTTCGTTCACGACCCACAGGAGCAGGCGGAGGCATGCTCCCTGCAGACAACTATGACTTCTCGTCCGGAGCCAAGGTCACTGGGTCATTCATGATATTCGAAGCTGAAAGTATCGAAGCTGTGAAACAGATCATCGAGGAAGATATTTTCTGGACTCAATCTGTTGTGAGTACCTTGAATTGACATTCGCGTGTGTAGAATGTATAATGACTGGTTCGTTGGCAGTGGGATCATGAAAAACTTCAGATAATCCCGTTCTATAGCCCTCTGCCTATACCACCCTTGATGTCTTGAACCTTGAGGCTTGAACGCTTGAAACTCCGGTTCGCTTCGGAGTACTAGCGGCAGATGTCATGGGTACAATATCTGGTTTCGCTCTCTGTGTACCTATCAAGCCGCAGCTGGTTACCCACCTTGCATATCTATTCCTCGTGGTGAATTTGATTTGGATACAGATATCGTCGGAGCCTAACTTGTGTCATTCGTAGTGATTCGGCAGTGTGTAATTCAAGAGAAGTTCCTGGGCAAGAGACGAGGACGGGAACATCAGACCCGGGTTTCTTTGTTCAATCTTCAAAGCTTCACGTAAGATGGGCGCGCATAAAGTCTCATCGCATGGACAACAAAGAAAATTATTATATGGCAGTGCGCTATAGGGGTGAAGGTGGTATACACCGTAATTGAGATTTAGTAGTCAGCTAGAGTCGTACCATAGCCATACTACTTACCATAGAATCAATTACTTAGTCTGCCTACTACTATCGGCTAACTTACAGGCGTCGCTTCCCAATCGTGGTACCTACATAATGAAAATTTAGGTTGATGTTTGCCGCTACTAGCATCAGTCGACATCCGATACTCTAAACACCGAAAAGGCATGAGCGTGTACACAGGGACCCCAGACCACTCCCGCGCGCTTAACTGTATATCGTTTTGCTGCTCATAAGTATCAATGAGGGCCACTTTAGGTCACTCCCGGGGAATCAAGACATGGTCTGAGGTCGAGTTCTTGTCGTGCGCGTATATAGACTTATAGTCTCATCGACCGACTTGTTCTTCTGCGGATGAACTTTCAATGTACATGAAAACAAACTCTCACTGACGGTGTATTCATACCCGCTCCAGGGTTCAAAGGTGCACTGATGAAAATTCAATTAGCTTGAAACCTAGATAAGAGAAATTTCCAAGACGTGATGATGTGAATGATGAGTCCTTGCTCGATAATTACGAGAGACTCGCTAAAGCGTTGTGAATGTATTCACCCTTGTAGCGACGGCTAGGCCAAATAGTCTAATCCGGTTAGTAGCACAAATAATGGCGACGACAGAGTCACTCTCAACCTGTTGAATTAAGTGACACTTGAAGTAACCTTGCAGGATATTTGACTACAGAGTGCGCCACTGATCAGTAATCGGAGCGCGTATACTCACCATTTCCTGAAGTTGCTCATGACTATTCCGACATTACAGCACCAATAACGGTTGAATGACTCTGAAACAAGAAAAAAATTATTGCAGAAGACTTTGCGGTACTCTTAAACGTTACAAACGTCCGGATACATGGCCACACGTCGAAGGTGGTGTGGATGACTCCCCCCCAAGATAAGTAGCTTCACTTGACTCGGAGCACAATAAAAAGAGACTCTGACCGGTTTCCGTTCACATACGTGAACGTGTTGCAGAGTATTATCAAGCTGAAAGCCCATGAGGGTGGTTATATTGATCAAGGTTCGACTTTGCATATCATTGAAGAATTGCATCCGGATTTCAGCGCCGTACCCACAGTGCCGATTGCAGTAGTGAGCTCCAAGAGGCCGAGAGAGAGGGAAAAAGCTACTGGCTCTCAAGAATCATTAATCACAGGCGGGCCAGAGTCTCTAGGGCTCCATCTGCATAAATGGAGTCACTAATATGCGTCTTTTTGACGACCAGTGGCGACACTTACTCAACAGGACCCGGTCCAACAATATACAATCAGTATCACTTTCGGGTCTGGAGTCGTTCATTAGCCTCTTTATTCATACTCTAGTGCTAAACAATACCTGTTTTGTGTATTGGGAAAGAATCTAAGCGTGGTAGTGGTGCTATGAAAGAAGTTTTGCCACATTATAGCATCCTCTAGGACGATTCGGTTGCCTAAGAGGATCCTGCAGTGCACTATCCGTGTATTTGACTGGGGTGCTGGTTAATCAAAGGAATTGTATCCATAGCCTGATAACGGTGCACCTGTGGCCCCTGCTATAAGCAGCTAAGATTACACATAACAGCATCGTCTGTGCCACATACCAAAATGTGACCATATCCGAACAGATGTTCATACTAGCTTTTTTGGTGAACCTTTTTTGATGATGCACGTCTGTCTCGGTAAAGTTATCATGGAGATGGAGAGCGACAAGTGAAGAAAACGGTACGCTGCAGTGGTAAGTTTGTTGGTAAGCGCACGAAATGTCGCCAAACCTAGAGTAAGACACATAGGGCGCAGGATCCAAGGTCTATTAAAAGGCCATTCCAGACCAGGCACTACGACTAAATTGTTGGAATCTAAAATGGAGTTTGAGCTTGCTAACGCCATGGCTGATAAACGAATAAATACCGTCGTAAGAAACCTCCCAGCCATACCAGACAAGAACTCCCTCTATTCCTTTACGGTGGTCAAGGATATGAACACCCGAACTTCTACTACAGAGTTAGCAGAAGGGCATGCTCAACCTGAGATGTTGTACTTGCCTGAGACTGTACGGGATTGGCCATGGACTCGAATGATCAACCCATACTACGAAGAGGTGGCACATGAGTCCAGTGTCTGGCTTAAGTCGTTCAAGCCCTTCAAGAAACAATCCCAATATGCCTTTGATTTATGCGACTTCGGTGAGTTGAGTTGGTTCATCTACTGAAAACATAGTTAATCGATATTATTAGGACGCCTCGCTTCCCTTGTCTACCCTCACGCGAGCAGGGAGCACCTTAGGGCGGGGTAAGTGCCCTCTTATAGTAAGGAATAATTGGCGTGGCTGACAATCCTTTGTTGATCAATGCTAGCGTCGACCTCATGAATGTGAGTATCATACGGTTGTAGGGGTATCGACAACTTACTCACTGCTCAATCAGGTATTCTTCGTGATCGATGAGTACACCGACGTCGAGCCTCAGCAAGTCGTCAGGGAAATGATTGAGGTGGTTATCGATGCAATTCACAACCCTACGAAACCTCGTCCTGAGGGTGAGGTTGTCCTAGGAGAAATTACAAGGCAGTGAGTCGTCTGTTGCAATTATTCTTGAGATTCGTACCTACGTGATTCTGCAGATTCTGGGACCGTGCAAAGAAGACCGCTACTCCTGGAGCGATACAGCACTTCGTCGATTCGTTCAAGGATTATCTCGACACTGTGGTCATTCAAGCTGGAGACCGTGATCAAGATAAGATTTGCACCGTTGAAGAGTATTTTGAGGTCAGAAGTGATAACATCGGATCTCGTTCCTGCTATGCGATTAGCGAATTACACCTCAATATTCCAGACTACATCTTCTACCACCCGGTTATCAAGGAGCTGGAGCTGCTCATCACATATCTCCTCATTTTGGACAACGTACGTTAGCACTCTATGAATTTAGGTTTGATTAGAGACGATTGACGCACTTTGTGATTATTTCAGGATATGGCTTCTTATAACAGGGAACAAGCGGCCGGGGATGACTGCTACAACATCATCACCATTGTGATGCGTCAGTTCAACCTGTCTTTACCCAATGCCTTCAAATGGGCCGCCAGGTACCATGACGAGATCAAGACAAAGTTTCTTGATGGTCTCAAGAAAGTCCCTTCTTGGGGAAAGGAGTTAGACGACCAGGTCGCGATGTACATCGATCACCTTGCTCGTTGGCCAAGGGGTAATGATTGTTGGAACTTCGAGAGTGGCAGGTATTTTGGTAGCAAAGGCCTCGAGATTCAAAAGACCCGTTATGTCCCGCTCTACCCTAAGAGGAAGCGGGACACTCACCTCCATAAAGATGACGTGGAAATTGCTATTGTAGATTCTTTGTAGAAAAAAACCGTTGTTGCTCCCATTGGCATCTGTGAATGTATCCCTTTTTGTCATGCTCCGAAAAAATGAAGTATTTGGACGTACACTTCACGTCGTTTAGTGGTAATAAATGGTCAATGCCAGTAAGAGACCAGAAAATATGGCCCAAATTCAGCTTTTAAACCATGCTCTATGTTTCTGCTTATCCATGGAAAGCTACGCATCCATGGGAAGCGAAGGACCTGAGTTAATTTAGCGATGACGCCTTCTAGGGATATGTAAGTAGTTTCAACGCAGAGCAAAAGTTTAGGAACGTACTAGTTTCGATTACAGAAACCTGCCTATTTAATTTTTAACTCACATATCGTATCCAAAGCCTAGAAAACTCCGACTCCCAGAGCGTGGTGGAGGTAGTACTGGACGAGGTTTCGACCCTTCGCATTCGCACGCCACAAGGCATCCGGATTTCACCGCAAACCGTTCGCACGGCGTCTACTAAATAAACCCCTGCCGAAGTTGAACTATCGTCACCTCGAACTCAGTGAGTGTTGGCTTGCTAAGGATATGGCTGGTTTTTAATATCTCATTCATTAAAAAGTTTATTCCTGTGTTCATATGCACGTGACGATGTACATCGCAAGTCAATAACGAACGTAATCATGGTCAACAACACAATCTGGCAGCCTCAGTTGTGCTGTGCAGGTTTCAAGAGAGTCCAGTGATACCGTGCAACCCTGAGAAAGCGTTTTATTTTGCGTATCACTGCGGTGTTGGTGGGGAATATAACCTACGGAATTAATATTTCTTCCGTGAGTAATCATTTACCGAATCACCCCACACCGTCACCGACCGCCATATCCAGACCAGCTCTAAGTTACTCTCGGAGCCCCAAGACCCACTTACTGACCTATAGGAACTCGAGCACTGCATGCTCTGAGTCATCTCCTCTCTCCAGAACAGATGCGGGTGGGCAGCACGGTAAGCAACTCTGTCTCACCTTCAGTGTTCGCAACTCAGCACTGGCAACATCATGATTGACCTGTTCCAGACGCCTTTTATGCGGGCCATCGCCGTGATCGAGCGAGTCCCAGTGACAGCAAATTTCACGGTATGCTCACGGAGAGTGTGGACGTAGGCTTTCTCTGAACTTTGACGGTTTCCTGCAACAGTGCGCTGTTACCCTCGTTCCAGGCGTTGGAAGTCGGTTGACTAAGCTCGTTGGTCAACGTAAACATAGGAGGATTGGATATAGGCCTATGTGTAGTGGCATGAAAGCGCGTAGGCTGAGGTATAAAAGAAGACTACACAGGAGTTGTCCATGCTCAGACTCACAAGCATCGCCTACTCTTGTCTCTACACTCTCGTCTCAATTTTGTTGCGTTTATTTGTGTCTCCGGCGTTATGTCTAGTAGGAGTTATCCTCGAAATCCGCATTGTATTGTCTTTTTAATAGGTTTACATCACCCTCAGGCACACCATTCACCTACGAGCATATCGGTAAAGACAACGCCGCCATCTTGGTCGTCAACTACCAAGACGGACTGTAGTACCTCATCTCCCGAGACCATTCCGGCGTCGACATCAGAAGCAGCATCCTCGCCCACGCCACCCACGCCAAGATTCTCAACCTCCCCACCATCCTCACCACCAGCACTCAGTCAGGCAATGTCCATCCCCTTCGCCCTCGTCTGCACATATTTTAGCTAACTTTTATCGACTGTCCCCAGATACTAACGGTTCTAGTTACCTGCTGAGATCTTGGAGTTGCACCTCAATGCGCCGCTGATTAAGCGTCAGGGCATGAGATAACCCCGAAGCAATATATAGCGCTATACTGTGGCTAAAAGTATCAGCAAGGGCACTATACTAGACTGTTCCTGGGGTGCCAGGACATCATGTGGCGTCAAATATTTTATTATGGACATGCACCGAATCTGTCTTCTGAGAACGGACTTTTAATACGCATGAGAATGAACTCTCGTTAACGGTATCATATTCGTACAGGGTCCTAAATAAAGTATCTATTCTTGGCGGTACCGCTCGCACCACTTTCTATCTGTGACCATGTATTTGAATGTCTGTAATGTTTAGAAGCACTGCAAAGTCCTCTGTAATAACTCGCTTCTTGTTTCTGGGTTATTCAGCTGTTATTCGGGTTGAAAATGTGAACATGTGCGCTCCTCTTACCGGCAATTAGTGCACTTTGTAGTGAAATACGCTGCAAAGTTACTTCAAGAGTCACTCTTTTCACAGGTCGAGAGTGACTCCACCATTCCTATGTTCGTGCTGCTAACCAGGATTGGGCTATCATTTGGCCTGACCGGTGCTATCAGTGCGAATGCATAAATAACGCTTCCTCCCTCTCGTGTTTATCCAGCAAGGACTCACCCCTCGTATCACCATGTCTCAGGATTTCAATCCCCAGATACCCCCAGTAAAGTCGACGGACAGACAGGCTCAGCCTGAAATGCTCTACCTTCCCGAAACCATGCAGAGCTGGCCATGGCCACGGGCAGTCAATTGTTACCACGAGCAGGTCAGTCGCGAGTCAAATGCCTGGATCGTGTCATTCAGACCGCTGGATGAACGGTCCCAACGTGCATGGAACTTGTGCGACTTCGGTAAGTAGAGTGAATGTACGAACAGAACGGTTGGCACACTAACTTGATCGCGGTAGGACTTCTTTCTGCCCTTGTATACCCCCGCGCTAGTAAAGAACATCTGAGGACGGGGTAAGTATTCGCTTATAGTGACGACCGCAGAATCTTTAACTCACTTCTTTGCCTATTAACAGCACGGATCTCATGAGTGTAGGTACCCAGTACTGCACTCTAACTTTGACTAGTCCTGACTGTACAGCCAGGTTCTCTTCCTTGTTGATGAGTACACCGATGTGAAGCCTCAACCGATCGTCGAGGACATCGTAAAAATCGCCATTAGTGCAATCAATAACCCGGGCACTCCACGGCCCGAGGGTGAGATCATCCTAGGTGAAATTGTAAGACAGTAAGTCAGCCTCATGGATAATCGCGGGTAGAACTCACACTTACATGTGTCTATAGATTTTGGGTTCGTGCCGAGAGGAATGCGACCCCCGAAGCCGCAAAGCACTTTGTCGAGTCATTCACGGACTACCTTCAGTCTGTGATTGTTCAGGCTGGCGCTCGTGATGATGCCAAGATCCACACTGTTGGGGAGTACTTCAAGACCAGGAGAGAGAATGTTGGAGTTCGTGTTGCATTTTTTCCGGGAGAGCTACATATTAGCATCCCAGATTACGCCTTCTATCACCCAATCATCACGGAGTTGAAATACCTTATCGTTGATATTGTCACTTTGGACAATGTACGGTGGCTCTACATATTTAGCTCGGTCTTTGACTCTAGAGAATTGACGCACTTTTTGTTCGCTTTAGGATATGGCTTCTTACAACAAGGAACAGGCGACCGGAGACGACCGCTACAACATTCTTACCGTCGTCATGAATCAATTCAATGTCTCTCTACCTGACGCTGTAGACTGGGCTGTCAGGTACCACAAGGAGCTAGAGATAAGTTTCCTCAACGGACTGAAGAAGGTTCCTTCTTGGGGGGAGGACGTCGACGAACAAGTGGCAATGTACATCGAGCACATTGCCAACTGGCCGCGAGGTAGCGCCAGTTGGAACTTCGAGGGTGGCAGATATTTCGGTAGTAGGGGGCTTGAAGTTCAGAAGACCCGTTGTGTTCCGCTCCTTGCAAAGAGAGAGGTCACTCATCCCAACAAAGAAGATATTGAAGTGACTAACGTGGATTGCTTATAAATGTTAGCAAGGCTAAGCTTCCAGATTGAAATATTGATCGCCTAGATATCTTGGACGGTGAAATTCCTTGTATAGGCTTCAAGTTATATTTTCAGCAATGCATCTTGATTAGAATAACAATAAAAACTCTGACTGGTTCCCATTTACACGCACGTTGAATGCGTTAATTTAGTAACGTCAAGCTTTGAACCAACTGAAATCCACGAGGGTGGCGGCGGTATTGAGCAAGCCCCGGCTTTCCATCCCACAAAGATTGGATCAGTCATCATCGTACGCACAGCACTGGCCGCGGGACAGAGTTTCGAGCGAGAGAGATTGGAACTTCTGACTCTCAACAACCCGGAGTCTCATAGCTCCGTCTGCACATACTAGGTAAGGTCTTACGGCTTCGTGCATTTTTGACAGGTAATACTTAATCAGGATTATCCGATCCAACAACGCACGGTCGGTATCACTTTCAGATCTGAAATCGTGCGTCAACCTCTATATTCGCACTACAAAACTAAACCACGCCTACGTTGTGTTTTTGTTAAGAATCTAAGCCGCATAACGGCGCTACAGGCGACTTTGATATTCATACGTTGGGCTGCGTTACGGTTTCCTCTAGGACGGTTCAGATGTCTCAAAGGACCTTAGACTTTTCTCGCGTATTTGACTGCCTATCGCGGTTTTGACTATTTGAGGGAATTGTATGCATGGCCCGATAATGGTGCGTCAATGGTCCCTACTATAAACAGCTTAAGTTTCATATAACAGCACGGACAACGCTACATACCGACGTAGTAGGTCCACATACAGATAAACGTTCATGAATTTCGGGGAATGCTGGAGCAACTTTTGGTAATGTGCGTCTGCCTCGATAAAGTTATCATGGAGATGGATAACGGCAAGTGAAGAAAATGGTATGCTGCAGTAGTGTAAGTGTGCTGATAAGCGCGCGAAATGTCGCTAAACATAGAATAAAACTATACTACAGACCGTTAGATCAAGGTCTAGTAAAAGGCCATACCAAAGCGGGCATTACAACTATGTTGTTGGAATCTAAAATGCACGGTTTGAGCTTGCTAGCGCTATGGTTGATAAATGAATAAATACCGCCGTAAGAAACCTCCCAACCCTACCCAATAAGAACTCCCTCTATTCCTTTACGATGCTCGAGGAAATGGACACCCAGAATTCTACCACAGAGTTAGCGAAAGGGTGCGCTCATCCTGAGATGTTGTACCTACCTGAGACTGTACGGGATTGGCCATGGACTCGAATGATCAACCCATACTACAAGGAGGTGGCACATGAGTCCAGTGTCTGGCTTAAGTCGCTTGAGCCGTTCAAGGAGCGATCCCAGTATGCATTTGATATATGTGACTTCGGTGAGTTGAGTTGGTCCGCAGACTTGAATGGCGGTTGACCAGTACCGTTAGGACGCCTCGCTGCCCTCGCCTACCCTTTTGCGAGTAGAGAGGACCTAAGGACGGCGTAAGTGTCCACTCATGCCAGTAAGGACTGAGCTAACACGTCTTTCCGGATGAATGATAGCGCTGACCTCATGAGTGTGAGTATTCTACACTGGTAAAGGTACCGGCAACTCTTACTGACCAGTTATTCAGGTCTTCTTCGCCATCGATGAGTACACCGACGTCGAGCCTCAACAAGTCGTAAAGGAGATGACTGGGGTCATAATTGATGCAGTTCGCAACCCTACGAAACCTCGTCCGGAAGGCGAAGTCGTCCTAGGTGAAATTACAAGACAGTGAGTCATTTGTCGCAATAATTCGTGACATTTGTACCCACAGGCTTCTACAGGTTCTGGGTCCGAGCAGAGAAGACCGCTACTCCTGAAGCGGCAAAGCACTTCGTCGATACGTTCGCGGATTATCTCGACTCTGTAGTAATCCAAGCCGGAGATCGTGATCAAAATAGGATTCGCACCGCTGAAGAGTACTTTGAGACCAGAAGTAACAACATCGGAACCCGTCCCTCCTTCGCAATTGGTGAACTGCACCTCAGCATCCCAGACTATGTCTTCTACCACCCAACTATAAAGGAGCTGGAGTTTCTCTCATCGTGTCTTGTCGCCTTGGATAATGTACGTTAGCTCCGTATGAATTGGGATTAAATAGGGATGGTTAACGTACTAAAAATTGTTTCAGGATATTGTTTCTTACAGCAAGGAGCAGGCGCTCGGGGACGACCGTCACAACATTATTACTGTTGTCATGCACCAGTTCAACCTAACTTTACCTGAAGCGATGAATTGGGCTTCCGAGCGCCACAAGAAGTTCCAGGATCAATTCCTCGATGGTCTCAGAAATGTCCCTGCATGGGGGAAGGACATTGACGACCAGATTGCGGTGTACATAGAGCATCTTGGTGGTTGGCCGCGAGCCAATTACTGTTGGCACTTCGAGAGTGGCAGGTATTTTGGTAGCAAGGGCCTCGAGATTCAAAAGACCCGATATGTCCCGCTCTACCCTAAAAGGAATCGAGTTACTCACCTCCATAAAGAAGATATCGATATCCCTATCGTAGATTGTTTGTAGACATTCATGCCGTTACGAGATCGCGAGGGTAGCAGCATATCTTGACTGAGAATACCTGTAATTGTCGCAAGCGATAGCTACACATGTCTGTACTCGTCACGGAACTTCTTGTTATCATGTTTTGAACAAATGAAGTATTTTGACGTACATTTTCAGCGATCAGCCGGCAGCCAATGGCCAATTCCAGTGAGCTGTAACCACAGGTCAGCTTGTAGAACCACACCCCGTGCTCCTGCTTATCTATGAAAGGTCCGGGCGACGTATACAAGGCAGGCTTGTGCCTAAACTTGAATGCATAATCTATACGTAGGGGTATCGTTGCGTATTCTGAAGCGGAGGCTTAAGTATGGCTGAATAATGTAGAAAAATACGGTAGTCGATCTCCTTTGTGAAGTTGTTGACTCAGTGAATAAAGGCGATGCTATCAAGGCGAAAGTAAGGAGCCTCAGGAGACATCTTCTAAGAGCATATATAAGCAATTTTTAATGTTGAGCTAAATCATCAGGAACGTACTTGTTTCAATTACAGTAAGGATAGACCACCCCTCTTTCCACGCACATAGCGTACTAAGTATGCTAATCCAGAGCCTACTAGATGGAATGACTCACAGAGCGTGGTGGAGGTACTGGACGAGGTTCGACCGTTCTTCGCACGCCACAAGGCATCCGGATATCACCGCAAACCGTCTGCACGGCGTCTACCAAAACCTCTAGTGATAGATCAACTTTTACGAAGTTGAACTGTAACACTGTTGTTGGTCTCCTCGAATTTACTAATCAGTCTTCAGTGAGTGTCGAATTGTTACAGATATAACTACTCTTCAATCGCCAACTAAATTCAATCTTATATTCAGGCGTACGTGACGACGTAATCGTCAATTAGCAGCTTCAGATGTGCTCTGTAGGTTTCAAGAGACTCTAACACCGTACAACCCCGAGAAACCGTTTTTATCTTGCGTATCACTGCGGCGTCGGTGGGGAACATATCCTACGGAATTAATCTTCCTTCCGTGAGTAATCATTTACCGAATCACCCCATACCGTTACTAACCGCCCTAGCAGACTAACTCTTTACTCTCTTCGCCCCAAGACTCACTTGGCAACCTATAGGAACTCGAGCACCGCATGCCTTCAAGTCACATCCCCTCTCTGGAACAGATACGCCTGGGCAACACGGTCAAGCAACCCTGTCTCATCTACAACGTTCGCGACTCCACATCATGGTTAACCTGCTTCAGACGCCTTTTATGCGGGCCATCACCTCCGGACGAGTTCCAGTGACTGCAAAGTTCACGGTGTGCGTACGGAGACTGTGGACGTAGGCGCTTTTCTGAACTTTGACGGTTTCCTGCAATAGTGCGCTGTTACCCTCGTTTCAGGCGCTGGAAGCTGATTGACTAATCCCATTGGTCAATGGAAACATGGGAGGGTTGACAGGAGGTTGGGTATAGGTCTATGTGCAGTGGCATGAAAGCGCGTAGGGCGAGGTATAAAAGCACGCTGTACAGGAGTCGTTCATGCTCAGACTCACAAACATCACCTACTCTCGTCTCTACACTCTCTTCTCAATCTCGCCGCACTCATCCGTGTCTCCGGCATCATGTCCAGTAGGTCATCCTCGAAATCCGCGTTATATTATTTTGTTAATTGGTACACGTTGCCCTTAGGTGCACCATTCACCTACGAGCGTATCGATAAAGACAACGTCGCCCTCTTGGTCGTCGACCACCAAGACGGACTGTACCTCATCTCCCGTGACCACCCCGCCGTCGACATCAAAAGCAGCATCCTCGCCCACGCCACGCTCGCCAAAATTTTCAATCTCCCCACCATCCTCACCACTAGCACTCAGTCAGGTAACGTCTACCCCCTTCGTCGTCACCCGCATCACTATATTTAGCTAACTTTTATCGACTGTCCCCAGGTCCTAATGGTCCTTTGCCTGCTGAGATCTTGGAGTTGCACCCCAATGCACCGCTGATCAAGCGTCAGGGCGAGGTCAACGCATGGGATAACCCCGAATTTAAGGCAGCGGTGAAGGCTACTGGGAAGAAACAGATTATCCTCGCTGGGATTACTACCGACGTACGTTACCCTACACTTTTTTCATATCATCTCTAACAAATATGTACTTTTTTCTGCCTCCTGTAGGTCTGCACCGCTTTCCTTGCCCTCTCTCTCCGCCACGAAGGCTACACCGTTTTCGCCAACAGTGACGCCTCGGGCACCTTTGACTCTAAAACAGCCCAGGACGCCAACGACCGTATGCGTGCCGCTGGGGTGCAAGTGCTCTCCATGTTTGCTGTGGCTCTTGAGCTTATGCGTGATTGGAGGAACACCCCTGGTACCAAAGAGATGCTACCTTTCTTCGACCAGTAAATTTTCTTTGGTTGATATTTACGCCAATTGCTCTCGAACTGACGAAGGAATTGTGCAGGTTTTTGCCCGAGTATGGGTTCCTCACGAGGGCTCACGATGCGTCTGTCACTGACGGTGTTCTCTCTGGCTTGGGCAAGTGAGGTGTTGCGAATCTGGGATGTATTATCCGCTGAAAATTGTATAATGGGGCATGTAAATACAAAGTTTTCAATGTGGCCACAATGTCGAACCCAGAATCCAATCGGCTGATTACGGCAGAAATATCAGTCTGGCGGAGTGAGTTTTGTTATGCTTGTGTTTTAAGCGGCGACCGATCGGTCGTTGACAAGTAAATAATGCGCTTTTTCGTGCATATATTCAACCCCTCATGTCCTTCCTCCACCACCCTTTCCTCAATCACCGGAATATCGTCAAACGCGTTCTCTAGCAATACAGCATATCAATTACCAGCATCCTAATATACAACAGTGTGTTATATGAAGATTGCCTATAACAACTTCAAGTCAAATAAGTTATCAAGACGGTCGAACGAGAGCAGGTCCCCGAGAGCACCAAGTTGTCTGCACTATCCTTTTTAAAGCGATACGTATGCAGGCTAGTGCGTATTCAGCGTTATAGGGACTGCTCACGATAAGGGATTCGTAAGAGCCGTACTAACGCGACCCTGATTCAGCTTCCTGTGTCTCCTAGTGCCCTCCTCTCATCTCCCGCCAAACCGCGTATTCTTCCTGGTTCTTCTTCGCAGCATCATACACCGCTCCCCAATCCTTGCACTCATAAGTGTGGTCAAAGTCAACGGGGTCTTTGTGGTTTGGGTGGGCGTACGGTTCGAGGTACGTATCTCCATGACATTGTATCATCTGCTTGACATAGTTCAAGCAGTGCCTAGTCATCTCGGAGGGGCCCGTGGGATCCTTCCACCCCTCGACCAACTCCTCCCGCAAAAGCGCCAGGCACTTTAGTTGATGGAACACTGAGACCGTGAAAGGCTGCTTGTGCTCGCCGAGGTGGACGATGCCGTCACCAGGTACGACGGAGTCCCACTCTTTAATGCCAGCTGGTGTGTCGATGTGGTAGCGGACGGTGTGGCTGTTGGCTAGGAGAACTGGTTTGCGTTCTATAGCCCAGCTGTCAGGATAGTCCGACCCGACGTAAGCTAGTGGTATGATGTGCCTTGGTGAGTTGTATGGTTCGATTCGAAGGAAGGCAAACTCACTGTACTCTTTGTCCACGGTCAGTCGTCGCAGCCATAGCGTCCCTCCGAGTTTGAGCAAGAGACTGAGGAAGAAGAACACAGAGGCTACAGAGGTTAAAGACCAGGGCTGCCTCAGGCCCCGCAGTGCCGAGTCCGGACGCATTTGGGAGCAATAACGGCCAGGCGAAGGTGAGTGTTTGGTCACGCCAGAGGCTGCGTATTTGAGGTTGGCGGACAGAGCGGCCCCGCGCGGACCCTTGATGATGGCCACAAAAGAGACAAAAGAGGAAGGAGCTCGCCGTGTCGTGATCTATGGGCGCCTCCCTGTTGTTCACCCAGCGATGGCGTTCTGATCGCACTTCTGGTCCTCTGCCATGGTTTCGCACCAACTCTGCCTGATCCATTCCTGCCAATTTCCTGCAGCAACAACTCTGGAGTGTTCGCTGCCACGAGCACGGCCGAGACTTGTTCGTGTGCTCGTGTTGAATGCAATTACCGTCTCCAATAACGTATGTCTGTGCGGCGTGGAATCCAGGTATTATGCATGCATTCAATTTTCAGCGGTGATTCCGATATTCATCCAGCAAGTTCTTCGCACACGAGGCGATTATCGCACTGTGTCCACCTCCCATTCGTATTCAGTAACACTGGCTCTAATTGGTTCCGCGGGTGGGTCATCACACCAGTCATGCCTTCCAACCGACCTGTAAGTGGCAGATACTCCGTTCGTTAGTGTGGCGAGTGTCTCTAACGCTTTCTTACTGGCCTATTATTCTTACTAAATTACACAGACAATTCTCATCAACTTTCTCCCATACGGCAACATTTCGTTTCACCCACACTTTGCAATTGAAATCTTTAAAACCATGCGTTAGTCCGAATTGAAAGGACCTGACACTCGGGGGACGCCGGTGTAGCTATGCCGTACCGCAGGCAACATGACACTGTCATGTCATATCATATCTGACCAGGGTGAGCAATCCCTTTCAGTTCTCCCGTGCCTGGGAGAATCTCCATTAAAGCGCTGTCTAGCCGTGATGCTCTACCTCTTACGGCCACCTCGCTGCGCACCCCACATCCCGCCTCTGCCCTTGCGTGTCGCAGCCACCTTTATCCAGCATGTCGACCGCCGTGTTTGAGCACTCGTACTACATCGGTAATTACATGAGTGGTATTCTCTATGGTGCGTAATCAACCCTCTTGTCGCTTACGCTAAATTGATGGTGGGGTCGGCTATGTCGCAGGCGTTGATATGGTCATGTACTTTATGACCCTCCGGGAACTCGTCCACCGTAGAAAACAAAAGAAGTCATGGCAGTTCTTCTTCTGGTACAGCACCATTCTTTTCGTCCTGCTCACCATCGACATTTCTATCAACGCGGTTTGGGGAGAGAATATGTGGATTACAAATCGCGATAAGCCGGGAGGAGTTCCAGTGTTCATAGGCACCCAATTGTCGGACTGGTATCAGGCTTGGGGCTCTAGTGCTGCTGTTGCGTTGGTGTTCATGTCGGATGCCCTTTTGGTATGCATGACGGATTCAATCGAAAAAAATGACAGCAGAAGCTCACCCAGAGTCTTTCTGACAGATCTATCGTCTATTCGTGATCTACAACTCGAACTTCCTCGTCATCATAATTCCGTGCCTCACGTACATCGTTGGTCTCGGTACGTACCCATCCTCTCACATCGTCCTCAGCCTCGTTGCTCATTGCCCTGCCTACTATAGTCTTCGCCACCCTCGAACTTGTCGCATCCTTCAAACCCGGAGGTTTCTTCTTCGGCAAGAAATCCGTCAACTTCGGTATCCCCTACTATGCATTGACAATCAGCTTGAACATCATCGTTACCTCGCTCATTTGCATTCGTCTTCTTTCCCTTTCCCGCGTCATCCGTCAGACTATGGGCGAGGCCCACGCCAAGACGTACACCAGTGTCGCCGCCATCATGGTCGAGTCCGCTGCTCCTTATTCTCTCTTTGGTATCGCATTCTTAATCCCTTACGCTCGAGGAAGCTTGGTATCGATTACTTTCGGTCAGGTTTGGGCTAAGGTTACAGTACGTTTTGTCTCTCTCTCATTTTTCACCTCTCTACCCGCATTCTCACGTACTACCGAACCCCACAGTGCCTTGCCCCATCCTTGATCATCCTCCGCGTCGTCAGTGAGAAGGCCTGGACAAAAGAAACCTTCGGACAAACTGGAACCGGAGTCGGATTCTCGTCATTCAGCGTTCGACAACAAACGACCACCACTCCAGAGATGATGAACAGCTTGAACAGCACCACTGTCGCTGGATCGTACGCTGCTGAGTCAAAGAAGGGGAACAGCGCTGCTAGTTTACCTATGAGTGTGGGGAAGGCTTCTGTATGAGGAGGACTTTGGGGAGACGAAAGAGGGTAATTAATGCCTCCTTACTCTTCTTATTCTTTGATGACTTCGACGCTTCTTCCTCCCTTTTGTGCTTCATATTGTTTTGCTTTCTTGTGCTTTGTGCTTTGCATCTTCCACGTTTCTCACTCGTTCATTCTCTCATACCCTGCTTTTTTTTCTCCTGCCGCTTTGTGACGACGGTTGTACAACGATATAATCTCTCCTTCACCCTATACTTCAACCCTACTACTTTTTACCATGTTGTGGATGTCGGTTTTATATCTCTCAGGCTTGGAGTGTTGTTGGTTATGGGTACATTCGTAGTATTTGGAATTGTGATGTATGAGGTGTTTACATGTCATGATCAATACCACAATATTAGCACTACTGACAGGCTATGTAGGTGTTACTATACGTATGCATGCGCAATACATGTACTCGAGTACATCACATCGGCCTCAAGTTCGTCCTTACGCTCAATGCATCTTTAAACTGCAATCGTCAAGACTCTGAATCATTCAACGCATACTGTATTCATGAAATGACGATTCTTTATAGGTACCGCTCTCACTAGCAGGCTTCAGTCTTCAAGCCCCGTTTGTCGATACAGCGAAGTCAATTTACACAACAATACAACAATTAGACTTGAACATCCCTTAACTTGAAGCCTCTGCTTATGCCTCCTCCAACTGACACTGCGCCCTCGCATCGTACGTTGCACGAAACTCGACCCCGGGACATCTATCTCCCGCACCCCCTCACTTCGCCCGCGTATCAAGTGACAAGATATAAAGAGGCCACTCTCCCCAAGGAGAAGGCATGATCTTCTGATCCAAGAGTGTCAATCCGCACTTTTGGTATATCGTCGCCTGTTCAAGGAGGGAAATGAGTTGGTGAGTATCCGATTCTGGTTGTGGTATGTGGAGGTCTTCTCTCTCGTTTGACTAAACGAAGGGGGGAGAGGGACGAGGACGAAATTAGGTGGAACTTACGTTGAGAGCAGTCGTAGTCGACATAGCGATGACGTCGCCTTGAGTTGTAGCCTATGAAGAGTATGAAGTGGTGGGAGGCATCATCCATTATGGGTTAGTCAAATAGTATGAACGGGAAGTTGCGTACCTTCTCAACAACCTGGTCGATAAGACTCTTGCCTACTCCTTTCCCTTGGTGCTCCCGTTGAACCATCACGATGTGAATGTACCATGAGTCTAATTTGCCCTATTGTTGACGGGATATACAAATTGATATAGTGAACCAGAGTAGACAGAGTTCGGAGCGTTCGACAATCCACATACCGTGGGTCCAAGACACTTGTTCACGAACGCGGGGAACTCGGCGAGATACTAGGGGTTCAAATAGAATGTTAATGAGAGTGTAATACCGGGATATAATGCGTGACATACTGTTGTCTTGTAGTATTCTTTTCCTTCCGGAGAAAGTTTGGCCATGAACTCAGTCAACCCAAGAGCGCGCTGCTCCTCGCTAAAATGAAGGAATGGTTTAATCCTCATTCTCTCTGACCCACAGAAGCAATGACAACAGCACGCCATGATACCACTGGAGAGGGATCACTCACGTACTGAATAGATCTTGACCAGGTGGCATCGTCATTAAGAACCCTATAAGACCCCCACTAGCATCTTTAGCCTCGTAGTATTCCCCACTATGGATTCCAGCGCGCAGCATAGCCCTTCCCATGTCTGCAATCTTCTCTGGCTCACCACCCGTAAGACTCTTCAAGGCAATATCTAATGGAGAGTACGCTCAGCTTTCTGGCGGTACTATGAACGGCACAGGTACAAGACACGAGATACCGACCGCCCTTCATAAGAGAGTAGAACAGGTCCACAGCCTCATCGACTCTAGCGTCTGGGAACTACAATCAGCGTTCACGCATACATACTTGCAAGCGTATGATGAGACTGACCAGATGGAGATTCGACGCGCTCAACTGTAATCCCGCTGGGAGCCATTTGAGTTCAAGTTGCGAGCGGACGAGCTATACTAGACTAGAACTAGCTTCTGTGAGAGAGATTGAGAGGGAAGGGGGAGCAGCGATGGGTACTTTTGTCTATTGGACGATCATGGCAAGTCTCCGAGGTTAGATAAGATAGATCTCGTAAAAAGCATGGGGAGAGGTCGCCAAGGCCAGTGATATCCGGATGTCAAAGATGTCGCACTCGAAGCAAAGGAGCCTCGAGGCTCCATCCTGAACCAGGGTGAGAGTTGTGATCAGGCTTCGTGCGATCATGATTGAACGAACGCATGCAAGTACGTTCCCACGAGGAGGATAGACCCTTCCTGCCGCCCTAGAGCCGCCGGACGGGGTTTATTGTTATCCATGTATCTCAGTTTCTTGCCCAGTTAGCGATCGCAGCTGCTCTGATGAAGCTATATGGTAGTGTGAGCGGAGTATGAGGGAAACGCTGAGAGTATTGCTTGCCTCCGTTCCCAATGCTCAGTAAAGACTCTCAACGAGTTGTTCTCCTCTTCTTCCTCATCTCGGCCTCGTTATACCTAAACTTCTCCTTGGTCGACCTCGCGAAACAAGTCAAGCATGCCAGGAGGCTGCAATTACAAGTCGAGAAAGTACGCCCTGAGAACTCCTACTGTGAGTACGGCATGGGGGAATCGGTCAGTAAAATGACACTGATATCCGAGTGTAGCTTACATAGCAGAAGACCATCCTCACCGGCTTCCTATCGAAAGAAAGCTGATAAAGATGGTCGCAGAGGAGAGCGTCCGCTACTCGATTATGGATCCTGAGGCTGAGATGGAATGGCTTTGGACAGGTCCCGTCGGCGACCACTCTATTCGATTAGGGAGCGAGCAACGCGGTTTCACCATCGCCATGTTCCACCAGTTACACTGTTTGCGCATCACCCGCCAGGCTTTGATGTACAACAATTGGACCGCCCTGCCCTACGGAGCTAGAGAGCACCTCAATCATTGCTTCACTTACATACGCATGTGGACTCTTTGCGCTGCGGACACCACGCTCGAGCCTGGGGACTTCACAACGCGGAACTTCACTTCGGAGCGAACGGGTGGGACGCACACGTGCTATGATTGGGAGGCGGTGTATGATAGAGTAAATGAAGGGTGGGGCTCGTGGGAGGAGTATCGTATAGCTCATGGCGTGCCGCCTCAGACATTAGGGTAGTCAGCGTCCTCGAGCTTGTATGCACCTACGATAGTATTCTATTTGCATTTAAGGTTGGTAATCGGCCATTTGACGAATGAGAGCTCACAGAATATAGTTGTTCGACAGTATATTTGTAAACGGTTCCCGGACAGAAGCTATTGGCAAAAGTCACTTAGCTGTTGGCATTGCTATTGTCAAGGCGTTAATTCCAGTAACTTAAACTCTTGCATCGCTCACTCGTAATGAACTACCAACCTATTGTCTTCCATGCCTTGCTCTTCAAAAGCACAAGTGCAGATTCCCGCGTTTACTTCGATCTCAGGCTAGCATTCGATCATCTGACCTGAGTCACATAATCGAGATACCATGAGCTGGCCTGAAGTAATCCGATCTATGATTCGAACCGTGCGAGAATGAAAAGGCTGCGGAGCTCTCCTCGTATGTTTGGAACTTTCCACCCTGCCGTAGTCAATTGCAGGGCCGTGATCTTTGTGGCGCTGCAACAGGTTAAAATACGTCAGTACCGGAATGGCAGTGAGGTCAGATCGTTGCATGTACCTTGGGTAGTACTATATGATGTGAATTACAACGAAGTACCGGTCAGCCCGTAGATAGAGTGTTTCAACGCCCTGTTTTCTTTCTCTCGCGGATCCATGGGACTGAGCGACATTGATCAGTGTTGCGAACAATTACTATGAGAGACTTTTTTGGTCGCGGCCAGAAGTAACGTACTACGAATACACACCCAGAGACAGTTATTGATGAGTAGTCGTACGCACCCCGACCGTTCTCGGGACTTCAAGATTGATATCCATACGCCAGGGGTACAGCTTAGAGAGTGCTGTGAAACGCAAAAGACATCATAGGAGCGGAACTCAGCTCAGAATCCACATGCTTCATAATTCGTGTACTCACCCTATGTTGCGCTTGGGCCCTCGGCACAAGGACATATGAAGCGGAGCCGCTCGGTTTCGCCTCCCATATTCCTCATCAAATCTCCGGTTGATACGCGTGACGAAACCGCCATTGATTATTGGGTCTAGAGGATAAGCAAAACGAAGTATCAACAAGTGTGGGTGTAGTAAGGTCAAGCGAAACAGGACATACCGGTACGAGTTAGCTTCGGAGGACGTGTAAGCGCGGGCTGACCAGAGGAAGCGTCACTTGATAGCTAAGATACTCTGACATGTATGCCAGGGTCGTGATCTTCGTGGCGTCGCACGTCGGTCCCTTATGACATTGAGGTGGTCAGCGTTCGCATACAATTGGCTGTACTTGTTATATCCTTGATGGGAACTTTGACTTAACAACTGACAAGAGTGATGGTGAGTTAATAGAACATAAGGTGATTGCAAAACATACCGGAACTTCTAGGATACATCGTATATTCGTTAAAGAAACTAATTAAGCCATGAGCCTGAGAGACCTTGAATGCTTGCTTCCCACCAACCTGGGGATGTGGGTCGGACGTATCAGCCGACAAAGGGTTAGAGACAATGCATACAGTCAGTAAAGAAGTCCTTGCAATCTGAGATAATGCCATATACATGCTCATTCGTAAACGTCGACTGGATACACCCACGCATAAGTACTCACCCCGCGATAGTTCAGATCATTACGCAAGCAGTAGCTTTTGTCGCCGTCATTAGATGTTCCGTGCTCGCCGCGCCTGTCACTGCTTCGCCCGCAGTTCAGTGCAATAGAAGCATCTTCTGTTTGTTTCCGCTATGTACCCGTGGGTGAAATCGTCAAGTGTGCTTTCGCCTGTGGACACGGCTGTTCCGAGTCATGACGAGCTAACCCTAATGCCTGTGTATAACTCTTCGCTTCTTTTTTAGATTTCCTGGTGTGAACAAACCTCGCTTCAGAGAAACTACATGGCACTAGAACTAGGGTATAGCATCATATTTATTGCGCAGAAGCGGCAGAAGATTTACGTACCATCGACTAGACCGAATCTTACTACTTGCGTGTCTTTATTGTCGGCTCTAGAATCTACTCAAATCAGTGTGCGCGTTGAGCACGATTCCCAACTCGATATAGGTAACTAATCCGTTGTATTTTTTCCGAACAAAATGAGGGTGGGCACCACGCACCTCAGTTCTGAGAAGCTGATGAAAACAGCCGAAACAGATTGCGGCATTGATCAAACTCGAGCTCCAGCCAGTGGTAAGACGGGAAACCCAAAATCGATATGCGTGCTTGGTTAGACAATGCTGCAGGTGTAATGTCGCGTCGTTAGGAGGTGATCCGTAGAACGTTGCAAAGCGTCTGACTATGGCAGTCAAGCACAATAGCTGCGGAGAAACCCTGATTCGGTACGTCCCAGGGTTCATAGCATATGTTGACTTTGAGCGGGCATACGCTTCCATTTTGATATGCGGGTTGACTCTGAAAGAACGCAATGTCAGCGATGCACCGAAAAGGCTGCACACTCCGCGGTTCACCCCAATTAGGGAGGTTTCGTGAGGAAGATATAAACGTCAACGCTGGATGGCTGTTAGAGCTATCCACAGCACGCTTCATCACTATGCGTTTTGCGTTTGCGTACCTCTGCTGCGTCGTACTGGCCCTCGTCGCCGTAGAAGCGACACCTGTGCCCGAACCGAGAGCAAAGGGTGAGTCCTACGGAAGAATAGGATAGAGTCCAGCTACTAAAACCTCCCATGCACCGTCGTAATCCAGCGGCGGCCATACACAGCCGCATAGATGCACAAATCCTCACACCTCCGCCTGTTACGCGGGCTTTCAACGACGGTGAGTATTCGACACTTCATGTACCGCTACCGCGTTTTGCTGAGTTTTTCTTCTTCAAAAGTTGCATAAAAGTCTTGCACACTGCTCCTACCCACTACCAAAGCTACCGTATTAGCTTGCATAACTGTATCGTAAACATGACTTCCCTACCTTTGTTCGACTTTCCTATCTCCTGTATGTCGTTAATATTATGTAGTTACGGTGTTAAGACTGAAACTCCTCCGTCGAGATAAGAATGCATGATGTTATAGTCGGCACTAGTCGTTTGGGCACTTGTTGTTGTCTAAATTTCTCTCCGCACTTGAGTGTTAGGAACAACTGGGTTCGACCCCATTCGCGACCTGTCGCACGGTCTCGGCGTCTGTGCTCGCCCTTTCGGTAAAAGCCGTAGCCTTCCGTATGATCCATGTTACTTAGCTACATACCACCACCACGGTACCAGTACCTCAGAGGCATGGTAGGCAGTACTGCTGCTTAATTATGCTTGTTCGAACTTCAAACGTTCACGATGTTCTAGACAGCCATCTTGAACGCAGAGACAGCGTTGCGTGAAACAGGTGCGTCTTCTGTGCTGTGAATTTGACGCACTTCAAAGTTCATCTCAGCTAAACCTTTGGGCTCCAGAGATGTGCAACAGTAATTAAAATTGACGCATTTTACAGCTTATTAGTTCTTGAAAGCTCTGGACAGTCATTGCAACTAAAAGATAGCATCGACAACGCCTTCGAGCAGTCTCATACGATCAGATACTTCAAGCCGAGCGACTTGATCGTTTTGTTGTTGTGCGAAATCTCATTTGCCTTTGTCTCCGCCGATTTTTTTTTCGGTAGTCTGGATAAGGTGAGGTACCGATTAAACGAACTGGAAATAACCCTCTTAAACTAAAACTCATTTTAGGTACCCCTTTTGTGAACGTCTTTGCGCCTCAAGACATGCCGGTAGGACGTTTTACGAAACCCATGGCTCTGGAGTAAGGCCTTGAACTTCTTGAAATCCAAGCCCAATGAACAGCAGCGGAATAACGGATAGAGGATCTAACTCTGGGGTATAAAATGAGAATCCCACGGCCGTCACAGAAAGCAAGCATTTGCCTTCCTCCCTCTCTTGTTTCCTTAACACCTAGTCTACTGCACAACATGCAGCCCCAGATCATGCAAAGGATCGTCTTCGTACTGTTACTTGTTTGCGCTGCCACTGCGGCTTCTAGTAAAAGAGGTGCGCAACTTTCACTGGCATCGCTGTAACTGCTAACCACCCGGACTTTCTTCTAGCGGAGGTAGACGGGCCACAGTATCGCAGCGATGCGCAGATCCTCAAGCCTGCTGAAGCACGCCAGCTACTACACAATGACGCCCAGATCCTGAGCCCCGTGGAAGCACGCCAGCTCAGGTCAGATGCTCAACTTCTCAGTCCCCAAGTCTGATATGGGTGGGTAACCTCTAAGCGTATTACGGTCTTAGCATTGAATCTACTCCGCTAGTTTTCTTATCCCCACTGCTTCGATTTGCAGGAATCCAATCTCTTGCAATGCGGCGTTACGGTCTTACATCGATTCAACGAATTCTCATGTAACAAGAGCAAAGACACCATGATATACTTGAACCTTATAGCCATGTATTGCGCTCCTTATAGTACTTTACGCAAACATGTATTTTTGGCAACTATAGGACTTGCTTTGACGAAACGCCGAAACGCGACCGGGTCTCGTGTCCACTCTGAATGGGTATAACGAGTAACCTGGGAGACTCAACCATTGGCTTGAATCGTATGCTCTTCTTATTGTTCTCGCTAAGTTCTATGCTAACTCCATTTGCTTTACGGGTAAAGAGGTTTTAGGGAAGCCGGTACGTATCTTCACTGGAATACTTGCGTGCTATGATATAGTGGAACTTCTATTCTATGGGAATCCGTGTGGTCGTGTGCCCAGAGCCAATCGTGACATGCCTTGGAGCCTTTTAACCCCCAAGGCCAAAGCCTTCGTACTTTTACGGTGGCACTAAGGCGTATTCCAGCGAAGACTTAGCACCTGAGGATGATTGGCTCCTTTCTTTCGTGAACATAAAATGTGTAAGGCGAGTGATACCTCCAGCCTAGATCTCCCTCGCATTGTCGTCCATCCACCACTCGCTACATTTCGTCGACGATGCGCCCGTACATCCTCCAAATCTTCGCCTTTATGACCCTCTTCCTCTATTCCGTGACTGCGGTACCCGCTAGAATACGTACGTCACTGACCTGTTCCCAACCCCGATTTTTATCTGCTGAGCCTGATCATTTCGTAGGCGATCGCGATACACGCCCTGCTTTGCGAGGAGACGCAAAAATTCTCGGAACTCTGGTCTTCAAGGGTAGATGATATCTCCCACTCATCAATGTTCCTGCGTGAGGGCTCACGCATACTATTTCTTAGACGAATAAATGGCATGGCTGGGATCGGACTTTTGTCTCGGATGACTCGGGGCCCGGGAAGGGCGTTTTGGGCGGATCTCGTGGAGCAGACCTTGCGCACGGTTGCTTTTCATCTTCATTTCGGATGTATTTGTCAACCCTCGTAACATTAGGCAGAGCTCCTTTGTTATTCGAGTTTGACTGACAGCTCCGAATGCTTGACGTCCTTAAACGTCAAATTCACGCTAAATCTAATCTCACGCACTTCGTGCTGTGCAGGTCTCATTTAGAGCTCCCTGTCACAGGGTTGAATACAATAGAAGCCAGGCGTGAGAGTGCTAGTGTGAGTACGGGTCGCCTGCGAAAGTCAGTGGGGGCTGCCCGCAAAGATGAACGTTGAACGTTGTTGAACGTTTTCCTAAACGGGACTTCCTCCAACAGGCATCACTGGCCATATGCGGCAACCGTGTAGCTTCTTCACCCATGTAGCCATCTCTTCCCACTCAACTAGGACTTTGCGAAAGTTACGTTCAGGCTGAAATAGTGTTACCAGGTGATTATACAGGGGGACTGGTTTACCAGCAGGATTGGATGCACAGCAAAGATCTACGTGAGTCCAGCGCATAAATTCCGATAACCCAGTAGTACTTACCGTTATGGGTATAGGATCTACGTTGAGGAGGCCATTTCACCAGGCCAGCGTAGAATGAGCTGAAAAGACTACGAAATGGCCCCGAAACCATATCTTCCGCTCACCCTTGAAATATGAATACGAAAAGATGCGAGACTTTATTCTATAGCTAGCGGCAACGCCAGCCTCGAAGCTCGCGGGATGAGCAGCACCTTCATCTCACACTGAATCTCCGCACAAAAGATCGTGAAATCATACCTAACCATCTATTCATTTGTGCAGATAACCAGATGAAGGGGCTTTACGGCATGATGTGATCAGTTTACTCTCCATCACCCAGGCTATTGTCCTTGCACATCATGGTGCGGTATGTTGCGCTTCAGGCCTAGGGTTGTCTGATCATCTTGCAGGTCCTCAAGGTCCTCGATCCGGGCATGTAGAGGCACGGTACCGACTAGCGCGGTTCCAGACTGCGCTCTCAGACGACTTGACCACGGCAAGCCTGTGTGCTTTCTTTTCCTAGGTTCCCAACTATCTCCCAATCGTCCACCCTCGTACTTGCCATGCATTCCAATCGTGAGGAAGCTATAGGCCTCCTCGATGGCACTGCTAGCCCTGTAGAGTTTGAAAAAGGTGAGAAGCTGTTTATGCTGCTAGCTGCCGCCCCCTCAAACGGACTTGGCAGAGCATTATGAGCCCCAGGTAGAGTCAAAGAAGAACACAGCGACCCGATGGGTTACCTTCCTCCTCTTTGCGTTCATAGCTCTAGACGTTGCCATCTTCGGCTACGTCGCAAAGCAACTCTTTTACGAAGATTATTCAGAAGAGCTCGAAATTCGTAACGCCTACTACGGCCTTGACGAACTCTACGACCCCCAATGGAACCTCGCCAACTCCTCACACCACGATCCCATCATTAACCTTCCGCGACGACTTGGTATGGTGGACAGTTCGAACCCCAAGAAGATATCCCCGTTCGAAGAGCATCTCACTCTCACTCCATATGGTCGAATGTCTATCCCTGATCATCACCTTCAGGTTTCTGACAACGTACGTCGCTCTGCCCTCTCCATCAATCCTACGTTGACATACCTTTGACTTGATTACATGGTTTATTATACAGATGCACATGATCTACCAGTTTAGAGTGATCGACTACGGCATGGATGAGTGTCAACTCGCCCTGAGACTCCCTGAACTTGACGACAGCAAGCTCTTGGATCCTTACGTTTTCCGAGGAGACAACAACCAAGCCTTGCTAGACGTCTGCGAGCTCGACGCACCGAAACTCATTGACATACCAAAACTCTCTTGGTCCTCCCGACCATCGTGCAAACAGCACGTCGGGACCTTCGACGCACGTCCGGGTATAGAGCGAACGCTTGCAAAATTCCCGTGTGAGACCGCGACTGTACGGTCGTTCCAACTCTCGTGCGCTCCGCAGAATCGTGACTGCTTCATCGACGTTTGGTCGAGCCAGAATCAGACATGGGGTGAGCCTTCTATTGATTATAGATAGCTAGCAGCAAAAACTGATAGTCACATAGGTGTGTTCATGTATCAACATCAGACTGTTTAGTCTGGGTTAGGGAGAAAACGAGTACATTGTCCTGTAGGACGATAGTGAGTTCCTATTCATACACGATTATGTTGTATTCTATACCACATGTAATCTATGAAGACATAAAGTCTGCTCGCATACCCTCGGCCAGACTACGTGGGTCAACAGTCCATATCGCCGCAACCTGGGGCAAATCTTCATCACCATGGTCCGCAAAGTCAGTTTCATAACCGCGATCCCATAACGCCCCATTTCTCCTCGTCTTTATGTCTCTCAAAAGCGCCTTCACGCTTGTCTTGTTCGCAGTAAGCGTAGTCCAGCCATACACGGCGCCCCAGAGCATACTCTGTACTGTATGCACCGTCAGTCGCGGGTTGGCCTTCATTACCGTGGCACGCTCAATCTCGCCGAGATCATCTTCTCCATTCGCTGAAACTCCAACAGGCGAGTTATCTACGCGCGGGCGGGATATCGTTTCCTGGGCCAGAATATCCCTACAAGTCTTCGCCAACGACCGAAAGAAGGGAGACAATAGCCGACCAGAAGAAGAGCGCAAGGGCGGCTCCAAGCTTGTTTCCGGTATGCCCCGCGGTAGAAGCTTGATAGGGAGAAGAGAGATGTATCCAGTAGAATACCTCGAATCGCGCCAAAACTCTCTTTCTGCCGCTTGAATGTCTGTCGGATTTGGACAGAGCAGAATCTCGGCGCGCCTTTTCTCTCTTTGTCCTCCTATCTTGCCTACGATCTGAAGACACCGCTCTCGAGCTTCGTGAGTTGTCCAGAACTCCAGATGCGCACGAGTGGGTTTTTGGTCCGGGTTTGACGGCGCCGTGCGTTGGAATATGTCCTGGAAAAGCGCGTGGTTCATTTCTTGTATAGCTTGTTGGACCAGAGCTCTTGATGGCCTCGCGTCAATGCCATCGCACGACTGATCATCATCGTCCAGCTGAGCAGCGCTGTCCTTGGTTGTGGCAGCACGTTTCTTCTTCCACTGTATGTACTGCGATCCAGGCGTAAAGCGGGATTCTGCTTCTTCCACAGTCAGAGGTAACGGAGCATGTGTAAGGTCCGAGACCATCGCAATGAGTATAGAGAGGTCGACATTGATGACGGTCGAGGGTTGCCATTGAGGGAGTTTATGGGTTTTGCGGTCAACGCCTTCAACTTCAACTTCAGCTTCACTTCTTTCGCCTAGTTGCACATCAACGCCCATCCCTCGTAGTTCCTGTATGGTCTGCGCAATCCTTGGATCATGTTCGTTCTCATTGATCGGTGATGGGTCAAGTCGCGTGAGACGAATTGTCACATTCGGCGTCCCCAACTCTCCAGGAAGTGGGTTTTCTCTCGCAGCCGCGAGTAACGACCGACCCATTCTCACCAACGAGTTGTCTAACTCTGTCTGGGCTAATGTCGGAATATGATGGTCGCTGTCAATATCTTCGTCCGAGTCGGAGTCTGTCAAATATGAATCGATCTCGCGGAATTCCGCGAGCATCCGCGAGTTTTTTGTTCTTGTAGGCATGAAAGCATATGAGCACGCGTTACACGATGGTCTCGAGTACACCCTGTACAGCCATAGTGAGGGAGAATAGGAACTCACGTATTCACTCGGATCCATCGTTTCCCTCCATCTGCCACTACGTCCACTTTGATACCGGGTTCTTTGGGCGTGTTGCGTTTACGAAGGTGGAGTGGGATACCACGCTCAGAGTAAGTGTCCCATATGGCGACGACAGGATGCTTGGCATGAAGCACCTCTTTCCAAACTGCAATGAGATACAGCGCATTGGTGGATAACGCTGGAGTTTGTGCGTTATTGGGGTTCGCTAAGAACTACTGAAAGCGGACGTCTTGATCACTTTGCTCTGGTGTCAGTCTAGAGGCAATGCTCACCTTTTCTAAAATATCAAGATCCCTTTTCACAGACTCCTTAAGTTTCCTTAGCCCACGTATTGAGTCCTGCCTCGGTCCGTCGTCGTTGTTGTCAGCAGAGGCATCAATGATTGGTGGTTGTACAACGGGTGGATTGAATGCTGCCATAGATGCAAAAACGTCCCGTAGTTCAGTGCGCAACACGTGTAGTTCGCGGTGGATATCCATGGCTACCATGCAGAGATGTCTCGTCAGGATTTTGTGAACGTCGTCGTAGACGAGCAAGACGCTGCCGCCATGATGATGCTACGCGTTCGGTTCGGTTCAAGATCGCGTTCAGTTCAATTTAGGTTAGAACTGAACCATTCCGATGCGCGCTTGTACCCTTCGCAGCTTTCCACTGCTTAGCGAATTACTTGCATACTCTATCCTCTGGGCTATATCCATTGGACTTCAGCAACATATAGAAAGCCTGAGAATGCCTCCAAGGAACTCCAGGTCATCTGGAAAAATAGTCATCAGGCCAAGAGGCGGCAGTACACGAGCAGGCAGCAGTCGAGCAACGCGAGCGGCTGCAGCTTCTCCAGGGCGACCCACCATACGGATAGGACCTCGTGCTTCCGCTGCACGTCGCGAGGAGACGTCAGGAGAAGATGCAACGGACGACGAAGATGAGGAGATGGACGTTGCTGAGGACGAAGCTGCAGGAGAAGGTGAAGAGTCTACTTTGACAAGTCGTGCGCAAACAGTAGAAGAAGGCGAGGAAGGTGAAGATGTGTCAGAGATGCTAGGACAAGAAGAGGAGGTAGATGAGAAGAATATTGATGTGGATGTAGAAGAAGGCGAAGGGTCAGAAGATGGGGAGGAGGCTGGGACACCTAGAGATGATGACGAGGATGAGGAAGCTGCAAAAGCATCGAGAGGACGTGGTAGGGGTAGACCAAGGGGACGGCCGAAAGGCTCTGGCATTGGACGCCCCCGAGGTCGTGGCAGAGGGCGTCCTCGAGGCAAGGGGCGATTGACAACACGAAGCAGACGCGACAGAGACGAGGAGCCTATTATCGAGAAGGAGTACCCCGAAGACGGCCCAGTGAGGTATTTTCGACGGTACAACGGTGAAATTGTCTATATTGAAGGCGACGAATACGTTACTGGAGACCTGGAGAAGGGAGATGAAAAGATTGACAAGGACGGGAATCTACTTGGGGGTACGTCCCACTACCTCACAAATGCGTTCTACATATTGTAACGAGGATTATTAGGCCGGCAGTTCAAAGCACAGACTTTTGTTCTGCCTGGTAGACATCCAACCCGTAGATATATGCTTGCCATAGATGCTGCGCGTAGTTCAGGTTTTCGAGATTCTCTCTACTACTTCCGGCGCAACCAAATGGCTCTCAAACTCAATGCGACTCAATGGGAAAAGGACTACCTCATCGACGAGGGAAAGTTGGGAACTCACTTGCGTACACGGAGTGTCACCATGATAACCGCAAGAAGTGCTTACAAGCTGCACGGCGCAAAAATGATCGTCAGTGCGTGTATTTCCTCTATTCATATATCATTATTCTAATATATATTCCGGATACAAAGATGGTCGCTGGATTATAGACGATTACAATGAACCGAAAGTTCTCGAAGAAATCACCGCTCGCGGTCTGAAACCTGGGGATCCCGTCGGCGACCTCCAAGATACGTCCACCCTCGCTGCCGAGGCTGCCATGCTCGCTGGAGAAATGGGTTCAAGTAAACAGGAACGCTCGACAGGAGCTTCACTAGGCATGTACCGTGCTGGTGGGCCAACGACACTCTTTGGTGGGTCCGGTTGGGGGCCGTATAGCGAGGGACCACTGAACGCCGTCAAGAAGAGTATGTTGACGAGGGATGGCGTTCATGAAGATAACTGGATGTTTGTGGCTGCGCAGAGGACATTAGAGATGGGAGAGGAGTGGAAGAAGTTAAGGAGGGCGGCATTGAGGGCTAATGGGGGCGCTGATGTCGGCAGCGGTGGTGGAGAGGCAACGAAGAGAGCAGCGCCTGATGTTACTGGCCCTGGGCACGCTGGAAATAAACGACCACGGGCAGGAGAAGACGGTCCACTAGGCGTATATGAACCACAAACTGGCATTGTTCTGTGTAAGCATGTTTTCTCTGTTACGTTCACACGATTGCTTAAAGTCTGTTCATAGATCGCTCAGATACACAACCAACTCAAAGCCACTGGGAACCGGTCGACGATTCAAGGCCCATCCTTCGTGGCACCAAGGTGGGCAGCGGTGCCTGGGGCCTTGCAACAGTCGATACCGTATTACAACTCCCGATCCCAGGGGAAGACGAACGGTACCGGTTGGACATGTTACGGATGATCATGGAATCGAGTTGAAAGCGACGCCCATGAGTACTGTAAGTTATAATATGTACGTGTAATGATTTTTAATGACAGCGAGTGGCGAACGACGCGCATACAACGGAGTCCGTTTCTGAGCCTGCAGCGGCTCTACTCCCCATTTTCATCTTAATTTATCAGTTGAACAGTCGTTGCTATGACCTACAGGTTATCATCGTAGGTTCGTACGAAACTGATAATCACTACATCTAAATTGACTACAAATTTTTCTGAAGCTGTTCCGCAGATGTCGGGAAAGACATTTTCTTCGTTGAACGATCCCAACAATTCCCCGTTTTCCTTTGATTCTGGCTGTTGGTTAAATTCTATCCTCCCAGAAGTGCATACCTAGTGAGGATATCCCTGTTACTAATGGAAAGGGTGTCGATGCTCGGATTCATGCATCATGGGCGGTGAGTGCAAATTCAACTTGAATCCATTGCTTGCATACGTATAATTCTTCTTTTGATAGCCACAAACATCCATACAGAAACTATTAATTCTTGCTTGATATAAGCAATGATGCGTAGAAATAATCAGGTAACGAAGATGATCTATCATGCAGTAGCTGATAACGACCGGGCCGTACCGTTACTACTGTCAAGGGTTACGACGCACCATAAGGCTTGATGATTTGTCGTAGGGTTCACTAACCACGTTAAAACCCAGCCCTTCTCACCTCGGGCCGTGCCATCTCTTTCTTCGCGACTCCAAGCATTCTAAGGTGCCAGCGGCCCGCTGGAACTCCTTACGATGACGACAAGACTCGGCAGCTACGAAGCAGGTCTATGCCATCTCATGCACGTAGTACTCATCATTCTATATACGACGCTGGTCATCATTGCGTCCCGCCACTACGAGCATGGACTTGATTACCCTTTCACGTTAGCAAGGCAGACGACTATGTCTGTGACTGTCTCTGTCGTTGCTCAAACGTTCAGCACTGTGAGTTGATCCCGAGTTTTGTACTTTATGCTAAACTAAATAGCATCTTATAGCTCTACCTCGCGGGATTGGTTCTCTTGACTCAACGCCAGGCCCTTATTCGCGATCTTCATACACAGCAAACACTCACCGCAATTCATGACAAGCTTACTGCATGGTTGGGTCTGGGCTCCTCCCTGATGGCACTCGTCGACCAAATTCGCATACCGGCGGCGGTATCAAACGTGGTGTTCATTGCAATATATTTGTGCGGGGTTGCTGTGCTCCATATCACTATCCCTGCCTCGGTGGGGGTGAGTACCTATGACGCCACAGTGCCGACCCTACAGACCACTCAATTAGCTCGGCCATGGAGTCTTTCTCTGTGGGTGCTGTCATTCTGTCAATACTCCCTGTTCTAATACGCATCAATGTGAAGCTCCCAAGCGGATGCAGCTTCTTGGGATATTCTAAACGTTTACAATCAGTTCTCTCAACTGGGACTACGGGATAACATGGTCTATGACATATTGCCTGTCATACCTTTGGCTGGCGGTTATACACTAGTCAATGCAACGAAATTTAACGTCGATTGTGGAACAGTCCCTGACGCATTCCAATTGCGAGACGGCTGGTCCGAGGAATTTGTCGATTTTACGCGGAGCATGTCAATTACACCAAACTACACTTGGCCTTCCGATCCTGGTAAATATGATCTACGGTACTACCCAACGAAACCCACTACTGATCAAACGTACTGTCTAGTCGCGCTATCGTTGAGGACGCCGGTTTTGAGCGTATATCCTGATAGAGCCTCGCAAGGAATGGTCGTGAATAATACGCTCATGGTGACGTCAACATTTCCGGTAACAGATGCTTCTGGAGCCAGCGCCACGTCTGTGAAGATTAGCCCGGCTATGGCTGTGGTTCGAGGATTGGATAGCTGGGGTAAGTCAAGTTCTTGGTAGATATAACACAAAACGTTTACTGACAGATCAAATTGACGTTCCTTAAATCTCTAAGTAATGGACTCCGTTCAAGTATTTGCATGTAACATCGACGCCGCAAATACTACTACCGTTGTTTCTGCGGTTACCAGACAGCCTATTGATCGGGCACCAGTCATTCCTGAAGTGTTATGGAAGAGATGGGTGCCTCTTAAATCTCCTACGGACCCTTTATTACAAAATGTGAGCTTTGCACTTCCCGAGTACGATGCAGCATGTACAGTATTCTTACTACTGTTTACTCCACTTATTCAGATCTCGGCTTTATCGCATTCCGCACCCAACAGTAGTCGCGCATCCGAACACATTGACTATACTCTTGTGAATGACACCACACAGCTAGGTCGCTCGGTGCAGGCGCCGACCGCCTCCGTACTAGATCAGTAAGAGAATATTTTATTTCAGTCACGTGAACCCTCGAGCTCACTTCGTTGAAGATTTTTACTAGAGGATTTGATGGTTGCAACGTCTTCCCATAATCGCCGTTCAAGTATACTCCTCTCAGAATTCCAGGATAGTCTAACGAGAGCGATTGCGGCAGTTGTATGGTATGGTGAGTGGCTGAGCTGAATTTTCATCTAGTTGATGTCCTCTTATCCGTTTCCTTTATCTTGCTAGAACGCAATCGCAATAATACAGATGTTCATTCGATCAACCCTAGCTCCAGATCAAATGATGTTCGAATACGGCTTGCTAGAGTTCAGATCGCGGCAATTAGAATGCGCCCGAACGTAAGTGATGCTGAGTCATATTGTTGATACTGTGTTGATCCCGCGGCCGTATGCTTACGCTGTATATCAGTTCAATGTCACCCCCGTATGTATCATAAAACGTGCTTTGACCAAAACAACCGACTCATAAAGTTTTCATCTAGTTGGCTATCGGTCTAGGCATCTCATGCGCGTTGTTCGTGCTCACCTTCCCCTTATCCGTGCACTCAAAATCGTATCGAGTTACCAACCACATAAGCGCTGCAGGCATCCTCCAGCTGACATGGCTACTCGGAAACGACCGTCATTTTGCTGCTGTACAAACACTCGGCCGTCAAGAACTGCGGAGAGCTGGACTATTTGACGTACAGATGAGTGCATGGGCAGGGGAGAGGGCCACCCTAGCTTCAGACGTGTACTATGCATCGGAGGTGACAGAGTTGACCAGTCACCAGTATTAGGCTGAATTTGTTTGTATTAGACGAACCATGGTAAGTAATGGATATCGATTCAAAGTCACTTTCCCGTATTCTAAGTTGCTCTATTTGACATAGATTACTTCTCATGATGATCACTGACAGAACAATGATTTATGCGCTAGTTTCCTTGGAGTTTTCCCGTCAGAGACTAAGAAGTCGCAGCACTGTTAAGCACCCCCTTATAACCAGCACAGTTTATATATGTCTCAGGATGTGGTGCGATACTTTATCAACTCTACTCTACTAGTACCCGCTTACTTATCTCATTCGATTTAAACATCACTAACAATTACTCCAGAAAGGAGCTTCTAGTAGCGGACTAGAATATCGATGGCCAAGATCAACCATATGAGCCTATGCTACTGCCTGCATACAGTTCTTATCATCGTCTATGTTGCCCTAGTAGTGCTTGCATCGCATCATTACGAACATGGGCTCAACTTCCCCTTCACATCCCCCGCCGACCAGACAGTCATGTCCAACATAGTCGTCGTCGTAGCTCAAACGTTCAGCACCGTAAGCACTTTCTTCACAGCAGTATCGTACAGCCTGATGTTGATTATTTTCATAATAGCTCTATCTCGCAGTCTTAGTCCTAGTGACCCAGCGGCTCGCGCTTGTCCTCGACCTTCATACGCAGCAAACACTCACCGCCATTCATGACAAATCCTCTGCGTGGCTTGGCATCGGCTCCTCCATTTTTGTACTAGTAGATCAAGTGAAGATTCCGGCTGCCATATCGAGCGTCGTGTACATTACGACGTACCTTACAGGAGTGGCGGTGCTCCATATAACACTGCCTGCTTCCGTGAGCGTTAACACGTACAATGCTACCGCGCTTACAAAACAGGCCACCAAGCTGGCGAGACCACTCAATGTGTGAGTCTCGAAGAACATTTCCCACGGATCTCTTGACAAGCTGATTCACGGTGTACTATAGAAATCTGCAAAGCGATACGAATTGGGATATCCTCAGACTTTACAAGCAATTGCCGCGGCTTGGGCTGCGAGGGCTGGATGGCAATAGGATATACGACGTCATACCAATCACTCCAATGGCAGTCAACGAAACAGTCGTCAATGCAACGTCATTCGAGGTATATTGTGGCCTAGCATCTAATGCTACTCAAAAGGATGTTTTATGGGGGGGAAGTTCAATAGGCGCCCTGGATGTAGCTGGGTGGTCCCTCGAGAGTGATCTTGACTTTACGTTCATTTTAGGTACTACTAGTTTGAGTAAATGATTCCAGCTATCTCAATCGTATGAAACTCATCCTGTGAGGTTGATTTTGTAGGTCCTTCGTGTCTTAGGTCAAAACCGCTCTACTCAGACGACGGCACGTCTTATTCAAAACTTGGACCAAACTTCATTGTATTCGCGTCAACCATCCCTATAGTAGACGATTCTGGAGCGAGCGCGACATCAATAGGAATCCACCCATCTCTATTATTCCCAACGACCGATGAAGGGGTCGGAGCGGAGAATATCACAGGTATGAACTAGTCGTACATTTATACAACGGAATATCAAGCGCTGATAGATATCGTTATGTTCAGTGGATTCGATCCAGCTAACTGCATGCAACGTCTACACCGTAAACTCCACCATTAAAGTATCGACAGCTGACGGGAAACCTCTCGATCAGGCGGTCTCGCGCAGCTCCGTGTGGAGCAATTGGACAATACCGCAACCTCCTAATGATCCCTTGCTGAACAATGTGAGTCGCATAGCACATTCCCGTCTGGAATCATGGATAATGATTATAATTCTGTCCAGATCTCCCTTGCAGCCATTGTTGCACCTGACGGCGCTAGGGATCAGAGCTTCAAGTCTACTAGCGGCGCCAACACAAGTCCATACGGAATTGTCCTCGGCGGTGACGGTGGTGAAGATAGTGTCGATTACAACGAAACAATATATTTACATCCCCCTTCCATCCTAGACCAGCGAGTACCGAATTTCTCTGATTTTTTTAACCGATGACTGACCGAGCAACTATGCTAACCTATCAGGTTTATCATGAAAGATTTGATGGTGACTCAGTGGCCTCCTGATACGGACCAGAAGATGCTACTGTCAGATCTACAGTTCAGCATTGGCAAGGCTATTGCAGCCATTGTTTGGTACTGTAAGTCCCTTGGACATCATTTTTGATTCATTAGTTGACTTTAGGCTTCCACGTTGTTTAGACCACAACGGTAACTATACGAGCGCAAACAGAAATGTTTCCGATTTGTTATCAAGTCAGGATCGTGTGGGGGAAGCTACGATCGAGGTTGTCGTGACCAGGATGCGCCTTGATGTGAGCCCTCACCTACATACCCACTCTCAAGTCTAACGTTATGGATGTTTCACTTCACTAGTTCAACGTCGTTCTTGTGAGTATTACTCTCACGAACCTCTTTACAATCCGATTGACTCAGCAGTGATTTTCGTACACAGCTAGCGATCGGCTTGGGGGTATCGTGCATGCTGCTTGCCGTTATCTTTCTCTTGTCTTTCCATTCGCGTCGAGAAGTTTCGAATGACTTGGACGCAGCTGGGATCCTCCAGCTCACCTGGCTCCTTGGGAACGAAAGGCATTTCGCAGGGATACCGAAACCAGACCGCCAAGAGCTACGCAAGGCCGGTATGTTCGACGTACAAATTAGCACTTGGGTGAAGAGAAAGACAGTCCAAGCGATGGAGTATTATGAGGTGTCCGAACTGACAAACTTAAACAGTCGTACGTCGGATACAGACGCTCTCGAGGACAATGACTCCAGCAGAACCCTATGGGTTCCATGAAATCGCTATTCTCTCGTAGAATTCGCCGTTATACTTTGGTGATGTGCTATAATGCTTTCTTTCAAGCCTGAAATATCAACGAGCTGAAACCATTCCTATCTCCTGTCAGATCAAATAGAACTCCGCATCTCAATTATATTTATAATGGACCTCTGTCGGAGCGATTTGTGTTCCTCCCCGCTACCTTGAAGACCCTTTCCAGTCTCATTGAGCTGACCAACTAAACGCATGTCGCTTGTCAAAGAGCAAACTAACGTCATACAAGTTGACTTGACACGCAAAATATAATCAAATATTCACAGCTCCCTTTCCACCCATGCGATACGTCGGGCACATGCACGCCATTTTCTTGAAGTAAGTGACAAATTATTATCACGCCACTTCCTTTCTCACGCAAATAACACTGGGACCAATGCAGATGTCAATGAGCCGAACATTCCTCGGTTTTCCGGAAATTGGCGCCGCCTCCCATTAGAGTCTGGCATTGTATTGTCTCTCTCACGTCAACTCGATTACAGAGATGTACTGCATGTCGATTGTAAGTGACACACGGAGCACAGCAAACACACCAGCGATGTCTACTAGTATGCACTTGCTATTCCCGACGAGTCCTTCGTCGCAGCTATAAAAGCTCGCTTGGTCGACCTGCTTAACAACACCAACCAACGACCACTCAACTCCTCTTCCAACCCAAACAACCATCTTCTGCATATACAATGGGCGATAACGGTATCACCAACGTTAACACCAATGTCACCGCCAATGCCAACACCAGGCCCAAAACCGTCTCCGAGGCTGCCACCAAGCGACTCTTGATGAACTCCGGCAACATCTACAGGGTCGAGGTCACCAACGCCGCCTACACCAACCGAGTCATCACCGATATCGTCGCCGCCGACGGTACCGGAAACCCTCCCATCTTTGGTGTCACAGACATCGAGGAGGAACCTCAGGTGGTACGTAGATCCTCCACGCTCTTCATCTGGCATCCCAGATTGTTTGACTGATCTACTTGACACTATTAATACTACTAGTGGGAGTATGATTCCTTCAAACAGACCATCAAGAACAAGAAGACTGGTCTTTACACATACCCCGAGGACATGAAGAAAGGAGCTAGGATCCTCGAGAGGAAGGCGGCCTATGCCTGGGACGTCGAGGATCAGGACGGTGGCTTGCACTCGTCAGTTGCTTCTTCAATCTTCTCTTCCCAAAAACAATAATAGAACTCTCTACTAACTACTCGAATGTAGGATCGGTTCCTCCGATGACAAGCTCTACTGGGCTCTCACCGACGGCTCCAACTGGACCCCTGTACGTTTTTTTCATTCACATCTCGCATACGCTCTTCTGCTGACGAGAGTAAACTGTAGATCACCTTGCAGGCTGGTACTCGCAACGATGACTCCTGGAAGTGGGCCTTCAACAAGGTCTAAGGTGATCCGAGGTTACTCTCCGGTCTCAAGGTCTCGTTCACGGTCGATCTTGACAATTTCTTCTCCTCGAAACCTTTTCTAAATATTTGTTTGGCTCGAATAAGCGTGGCTTCCTCTGGTGCATCGCTTGGTCACTGTTTCGATTTTCCTCGTCGCTATACATAAACCATAAAACCCATATATATCTGTTTGTTATCCTTTCCTATGACTGCGCTCGATGTATTTAGTCGTTTCTTGACATTCAGTTATCCTTGCTACTGTTAATACGATTCAATATAGCGTTGTGCACATTTACCATCCTATACCTGGGCCTCATATACATATCCGACTTGGATTTATGACCACCACTAAAAGTGAGTAACAGCGCTAAAACAGGTAGGGTCCTCGCGGTATGACTATTAACACTTCACTACTACACTGCATAGTAATATAGTCTTGTAGCAACAACAGACTACATGAACGACTAACAACAAATTATGAAAACGAATGAACGACTATAATAGTGGAAAGTCCGAGTCAAACCACATTGACGCGACAAACAGTCCCAAGCTAGTTTCCCTCATAGCGAGTATACTCCGTCTCAGCAATTCCAAACGTATTTTTCGTCGAATCATACGTAGTGTAAAACCTCTCGAGGAACGTCTGACCATTGATGAACCTTAGACCATCCGGGGTGTTATCGCCCGCATCGCCAACGATCAGGTATACTTTGTCTGCGCTTCCGCCAATTTCTTCGTTTAACTATGTGGAGTTGGGCGGCGTGAATCAGTGTAAAGAAATATAGTACGCTAGCGATACAAGAACGTACAGAACGGGGCCAGATCTGCGCATTCGGTGTAAGTTCGAAGGTTTTCTGGAGGGGGGTTGTCAGCGTACGTTCGGATGTAAACTCCAATATTACCTACCGATCCAATTAGGAAGTACAAGCTCTCCAGGTTTTTGTACCTATTGGCCGGAATAGAGAGCAATCCAACTCTCTCGTCTAAGGACGCGCCCGTAGCTTTCATATATTCGTTGAACGCAGCTATGGAGAGTAGTCAAGTATCGGACACGTGAACCATAGATAGAGAGCTTACAGGTCGCCAGAAGAATGAGAGTGGTGCCAGTATCGACTATACCAGAGGATTGCGGGAGGATTGAAACACCGGATGAACCATAGGTAATCGACTGATCAATTCCAACGTAGTTGCTTGCTGGTGAATGGGTGGTAATCGGCCTAATATTCCTTGACGTCAGCATTTTTACGACGCGAACATACAGAGAAATCTGTGCTCACACTTCGTACAAACTACCGGTAAACTTGCTGGAGTCGGCGTGACCGAAGGTTAAAACCCCACTCATTTCATCGTTCTTAGTAGGAGGCTGGAAGTAAATCCCTACATATCTTTCCGAGATGAGTCCTTCTTGCGCGGCAGTATCGACCACGGTAGGAATTATAGCGTTGCTCGGCACCGTGGTACCTAATAGAGTGTAAACCGACTCGCCAACCTTCTCCTATAAGCAAGAAGCGTTTACCTTTAGTAAGAATGGTCGGGCCAATCCTAGTTACGACATCGATAGAGCGTTTATCTAAAAATTTTACACTTTGTGAAAAAATTCAACTCACCCAAGAATACCGTCTACAGCATTAAATCCCTTCGAGTAACTTGCAGACCCCAAAGACTGATTATCTATGACAAGATCACCGATCTTGATTCGGTCGCTGACTTCCATCCCTGAGATGAGGTATTATACTTTAAGTCGCACGACGTTGTTCAGTAGATACACGAGACTCACCCGCAAAGTACCCGCTACCGTAATTGACGTGCTGAAGGAAATATAAACGATTGGGAGATATAGAATGCATAGGGAAAACAGACCACTGGATGGGATGTGCTATGTGAGGTGGACGTAGGGTGCCAGCCGGGGTAGCGTGCTCCAATCCAGGTGTTCGAACTTCCGGTATCGACAATAAGTTCATCTACGCAAAAGATAAGTAATTAGGGTGTCTTATAGTACATTAATGAGTACTACTCACACGTGGTGGGAGGTGAACCGATTTCAACCTATATGGCGAGTTTAGCTATCTATTGAGTATCAAGTTGCACAAGACTCGCTCACCTTTACCGTATAAGACACTAGCGTATTAGTGAGAGCCACTTCATCGCTACCTGATGCATCTGCTGCAAATGCATTGAGAGAGGGATTGTGAGTCCCGAAAAGCTTCCTAGCCCGAAGCTGGTCGTGTTTAATGAGCTTCGCGGGCCCTGTCAGGTTCAAGTGTTTCGCGATGGGCAGGCTGACGAGGCTGTGATCAGTTCTGGCAACATTAACGAGTGGATGTGCAGCACAAGCCAGCGCCAAAAGGAGTGTTGCAGAGAGTCGGGCGAACATATCCTAGAAGTGGAGGAAGAAAGACGACGAGGGCAGCGACGACGAGGACCCCCCGCGGGCCTTTATATAAGTACCCTCACCGTAGGAAAAAGAAGCCCTTCATTGGGGGCCGACATCGATGACAGAGTGCTCGGAGACGTGATCGATGAGGAGCTCGATGTCTCGGACGACGTGCTTCTCGGTCACTCACCGTCAGTCGGATTTTAGGACTCGAAAAATATAGATTTATCATCTAAATTCCATAATGATAAATCAGTCTAAAAATTAGAGTCGGATGTAGGTGATACTTTAATATTGCAGGGTGTACGTATTCGTCGTAGTCAATCGACACCCGCCACAGAGCAGGAGGCACTCTGGAGGTGCAAGGAAGCAGCGGCGGGTGGCCCGAGTCGTGGCGGAGGCGAAGAAAGATCATTCAGGAAATTGGAAGTTTGAACTTTGGAACGCCTGAAAACGATCACATGATCGCGTACGCACGTGACCCTTTACGTGACGGCGCTGCGGAGTCCGATGTTTCGAGCCGGGCCGATCGTCCCTTCTTAACCTGAACCTCCATGTACTCGAGTACAACGGTATCCAGCTCTATGTAAACTCGGCATTATTTTGATCATACAATCATCGCTTCACAGTGTATCATCGCTTTGCAGCATAACTAAAATCCCTTCAGCTATCTGCATACGCGAACATTTGCGACGCCAGTCTCCAGGAATGGTTTGGCAGGGAAAGGGTTTTCTCCTTTCAACCCCGCGAAGATGGGACCTTCTTATTATTGTGCCTCCTGCGGACTTCGGCATTTGAACAAGTGCATCTTTGTTAAAACAAAGACTATGAAACATGTACGCTCAATGCTCCAAGTATCCGGAAAACTGATGTATCATTCAAGCAGGTTCGGGGAACAAGTGTACGCGATATTTCTCCCTATTAGTGTCGGGCCATGATACGACATGGGATTGCGTTCTCTCACGTTATCAAGTCATATGGCTTGAGGGACGCTGATTGAGCTCCATCGCCCTGTTCTATCTCGACAGGCCCGTCGTGCTAAGGTGTGGACTGTGACGGCGTTGGGGGCGGAAGCACGTTCTCTTGTCTGTGGCTGACTTGAAATTAGTCGGAGGCTCGCGGTCATCGAAGCTAGGCCTTCAACGTATCCGCGTCTCGTTAATTATTGAGATGTTTCGGGGGTCGGTATCTGACCGACTCAAAGAGTTCTGCCGATCTCCCGTTATGCTATGATCAGCCAACACCTTCTCACAGCGTAGCAATACAATCCTACTAGCGTTCATAAAGAGTCATCTGAGTTGTGTCGAGAATCTTGGTTTGTGTGCCTTTACAATCTTTCGATGCTATTCAACTAATATCATCTTCGTCTCTTGTCAGATCAAATAGAAGATGTCAACTCCTCAATTAAGTAAGCTTTTGTCGGTGCGCAACATTCATTTCCTACAGCCCTGCCGAGGGCCCTTTCCAGTTGAATAGGTTGCACAGGATACCTGTAAGTTATATCACACCCACTGTCATGCGCACGACCTAACTTAGTTTCCGGATACTGCATGTGAACGGAATGCAATTAACCGACAGACATGGGGACTATTACATCCGATAAATTTGCATAGGTCAGTAGTGAGGCACATCCCAGGTGCGTACATGACGCGACATGCACTGCTCTCACGTATATACAACACTTACCCCTTTTAGGCAAATACGCAAAGCATTCCTCGACCTGAAAGAAGGTCGGTATCGGCGATGTAATTCCGTTTCACGGTCTCATGTCAACTCGACTACACTCATGCACACTGACAAGTAAGTCGTGATATTGTCTATATCGGGCTGTGGCCAGGTCCAACTTATGCGGAAATTCATCCGTCTCCCGACGACATAAAAGCCTACGCTCATCGACTGACTGAACATCACCACCCCACCTCTACTCAGCTCTTCATCTATACCACCACCCCGAATTCAATACTATCACAATGGCTGGAAACGGTAGCGCCAACCCATCCGTCAAACGACTCTTGATGAATTCCGGCAACATCTACAGGATTGAGATCACCAATGCGTTGTACACCAACCGTGTCATCACCGATATCAAGGCTGCCTCTGGTACCGGTAACCCACCCATCTTCGGTGTGACCGACATCGAGGAAGACATCCAAGTGGTACGTCTAATGTCTTCTCCTCAACGTCCTATCACTTGGACTTACATGAACGGTCGTTCCACCTACTTTTAACGCAGTGGGATTACGATTCCTTCAAACAGACCGTTAGGAACAGGGACACCGGCCTGTACGCATATCCCGAGGACATGTCCAAGGGATCTAGGATCTTAGAGAGGAAGCAGCCGTATTCTTGGGACGTCGAGGATCAAGATGGCGGTTTACACTCGTAAGTGGAGGATTCCTTGGAGTAGCACTAGTGATTTTGAAAAATCCTAACACTATTGTTATAGCATTGGCTCCGCAGATGACAAGCTCTACTGGGCTCTCAAGGCCGGTGATAACTGGACTGGCGTATGTACTTCCTTCTCTGACTTTCCCTCCGTATTGTAGAGGATCTGATCCGACTTGATATTATAGATCACTTTGCAGTCCGGTACTAAAGACGACAACTCCTGGAAGTGGTCTTTCAACAAGGTCTAAGGGGTTGTCACAGACTCTCCTTTGGGCCACTTGAATCAGAACGTCGCTTCTGCAGGTCGTCCTCAGGGTGTTTTGTCCCTTTGTTTATCCCTATCCTTTTTGTCAATTATGGACGATATGCGCGTGGCCACCTTTTTTCAAGTACCCGTTGCCGTAGTTTTCTCTCGTCCTTGATGTCCTCTCTGATACTTGTGATAATTAACCCCGAAAACCCCAGATGCATTCCGTCTTGCCTCTTTCTCCTTATTGGCAATGATAAGCGTATACTTAGCTTCCAGAAAATCAGTAGATAGATAAATATTATTTCATTTTTGTGGTAGAGCATTCGGCGATTACGGATATGATCGACATGGAGGTACAGTGAGTGATTTGGGCTTTTAGGAAGTTCATGAACATATGTGTTCCGAGGTCTCCGGCAGCTTCGTGGCGCGGGAAAATCAAGGACAAATGCTGGAGTCGGAGGTGGCAAGGAGCAATCAAATTCAAACTTCGACTCGGACCGTTTGCACTTGGATATCGTTTTGCCCACAACGGACACGGAGGGCGTTGAGGGGGTATCTTACTCATTAAAATTCTCTTTCCCGCCAAAGCGCAGAGATGCAGTTTTTAGCAAACATATGTATTAATACAGTATACTCTATAAAGTCTCTTCAAATATTTAGATCTAAAGACTAAAATGAAACACTCTGCGAGAGATGCTCTGGCCGGTTCGGACCGTTCTGAACCGGTTCGTGAGCCACTCGGAGGGCGGGACTGAACCGTGCACGTGATGTGATCCCGCGGTCAGCTGACTCTAGACCGGACTCTCGAGAGTCGAGAATATAGCGCTGGACGTTACCACGCCAATCTTTGAACTTGACTCAGCTCTACGATGGTCTTCGTACTTGCCACAGACAGGAGGATGCATGTTCAAGTTCATCTAAAGTGACTCCAGTATTCAACGTCCAACGCCTAACACTCGACTGTCGTAGTACAGTCATACGATATGCCTATCAGCGTACAGGCTCGCATGGGTCTGTAACTTACAAGTCAAGTCGCTAACAACAATGCGGTATGAAGCTTATATGAAGTTCGAGCCTTCTCTCAAAAGTGGTCAACTAGCTAAGCCTGCTGCGATAGCCGTTGCTGATGTAACAACCTTCAGTGCGACAGAAGTTTTGCATACAAGCTTGGTGCGTCCCATTGCGTTTCTTACGTCGCAATGGTAGCATGTGTTTGTACTGACGAATCGATAGACCTTACAAGGTCTACAAATCCTCATGGTCAGGTCAGAAAGGCTACTAGCCGCACAAACCGCCAATGGTCAGCTGGAAAACTCAAACCCACTTGATGTGTCCTGTTCTGACCCTCGTGGCATGCAGAATCGTGGCCAGTGTCTATAGTGGACGCTCACTATGACATGTGGTATGTTGGCAAAACTCTAAGGCCGCTCCAATAACTACTACGGAACACATGTTTTCCACCAATCAAGGGAGCTTCAGCGGTAAGGTTTTACCCACCTACACCATATCGATTACTCAAGACTCCAATCAGGTTTTCGGATGCTCTCCAGATGCACTTGAGAGCGTTCGGCGCATTTCCAAACTGAATGCGCCAAGCGGGACATTGGACAATTTGCAGACTTCTCATTATGTCCAAAGATAGCTCATTGGTTGTTCCCGGACCTTAAGTTATCGCAGGAGCCCACTCTATGATCCTCGATAACAGCGAGTTAAAATGACAATCGCGCTAACTTTCACTTCCGGTGCCTAGTATTTGTCAGGTACTTGAACTCGGACGATAGGCGAGTCTCCTTTGAATCCACTCTGCATCCTCGCTACTATCCAGTGGTCACCACTCCAGTATATCGTCTAACGTCGTGCTTTACTATCTTGTAGAGTTGTCAGGCAAGTATCTCAATTAGTCGTTCGCTGTTGCTCCCGTGGACACCAATCGTAACATTTTTGACATATACGCTAGACATGCACCGTAGTTGAATTAAAGGTAAGCTTTGTTCGCATAGGTCACGCAACAAACGCATTTCATATTTTATTGATAGATCCTTACCGTTATTGAATTTAGGAGGATGTCTCGAGTACGCACTGAATGATTCAGCCGTCGGCACTGATACAAACTCCTCGGTAATGTAAACGGAGCTCAGGCGTACTAACTACAACGGGTTTGATATCCACAAGGCTTCTCGGACGACATGAATAACAATCAGAAGCCAAGTCATATCGAAACTCTACGTTACACGCCGATGAGCGGTTAGTATCGAATACGGGATCGCATCTGGCGCGGGTGCCAACAAACTTTCACCATATATATGAGCCCCGTCCGAGAGCCTTCACAGGAACAAACGGCAAGTCACAGTCATGACTGTAGGGAGTGCGCCATCAATTCCCCACTACCAGCCTCCTCCCCCCACCAAACAACAACGTACGTTCATGCCCGCCCGAGCAACCATCATGATATAAGATCATCCGCTGACTATGCGTCGTCCACAGTGGACTATGCTGACTTGGCTATCATTGACCTAGCAAAAGCAGCCACCCCCGAGGGTCGTGCTGAGCTCGCCGGGCTAGCTCGAGACGCAATGCGCGACATTGGTTTCTTCTACATAGTCAATCATGGGCTTTCACCGCACGAAGTATGCCGCCAAATAACATTCGACATGTGGCCTAAACTCACCTTAAGCTCTAAACGCAGACCGAACGTGTTTTCGATATTGCCGACGTACCCTTCTCTCATGTGTCAGATAAAGAGAAGCTCGCGTATACCGGTAATATTTTAGAGACAGGTACCGACCAGGGTTATAAACCGAGACAGTATTGGGTGGGCACAAGTCTGTTTCTACATGATCAGTCAACTAACAGGAGCAGAATATCGACGGTGGAGTCAAAGATCAGGTGGAAAATTACGTTAGTGGGTGTTCTCGGTATTATTTACTTCACGCAATGCTCTGACTTTGTTTACTCCGAATCTATATAGTCAATCGGGACGTGACGAAGAGGCAGCACCCCGAGGCTCTGCGGCCATTTCTTCCAGAGCTCAGTAACTTCGCTAGGAAGAACCACGATATTTTGCATACAGTTCTCAGGTGAGGATATAACGCTAGTAGCGTTGATGTGTCCGTTGACTGACAGGTCTGCTAGGCTTCTTGCGATTGGTCTCGAAATTCCCGAGGATACCTTCGTGAATCAACACGGGTGGGATGCAGATGGCGAAACATACGGTGAGCTGATTCCAAGCACTATAGAAATTCCGTTATTTACAGCTAACTCTACTCAGTCCGTTTCATGAAATAGTAAGTACTTGCATTGCCTAATCAAGAAGTTGATTTGAAATGGAAGTTAGCTATCCGCGGACTGCGGAAGAGGAGGAGAAATCGAAGCAAGTCTGGTTGAAAGGCCATACCGGTCCGTATGACCTCGCTTGTATCGCTTGTAGACGACTTAGCTGCGGCTTCTAGACTTTGGAACAATCACCATTCTATGGTCCCAACCGGTTTCTGCTTTACAGATTCTTTCCCCAGACGGAGAATGGAGGTGGTTACGTCACATTGACAATGCTTTGGTAAGGCTCTCAGTTAAAGTTTTTCCGTAACAGCTACATCGATCTTGGGCTTCTTGCATGCACAGGTGATCAATGCCGGTGATTGTATGGAATTTATCTCGGGAGGCTTTTACAAGGCCACCATACATCGGGTAATTCAGCCTCCTGAGGACCAAAGAGGCTATACCCGTCTTGGGGTATTCTACTTCTGCAACCCAGACAACGACGTGGTTCTCGAGACCGTCTCTGGAAGTTCTGTCCTGGAAAGACTCGGAATCAAACGGAGCTTCATCGACGATGATACGCCTACTGCGGGCACCTGGTTGAGAGGACGTATTGCGGCTTATGGAAAGACTCAACTGAGCCAAGGCCAGCAGAAAGGAGTTGAAGAAGAGGTCCTCAACGGTGCGGTAGTGAGGCATTACAATTAGTTTGCCTCAGATGAGTATCATGTACTATTAGATTTATCGACGTGTGTATTCAATAAACATGACTGTCTCGAATTCACTCGGTTATGAGAATGGAATCTCGGCTTATATCCAAGGGGGTGGCGTTGGCAGACAGGCGTTTGTGAGCTAGAATAACAGATCGTAACTACAACACCTTCCATTTTGGGACACCATACTCCCCGAATATTGCCGCTACGCGTCCTTCCCGCGGACTCTTCGAGTAGTGCACCTTTTAAGCTCCGTATATGCAACCACCACTGCCAATGCAGTACAGTAACTTCTCCAAATCCATAGAAGTACCCAAACATCCTTAATAATAATCTGAAAGCGCCTGTTTGTTTCCTATGCTTAATACTGACAGGGGACTGCCTCAACAGCGTCAGGATGACGAAAGACAGGGACCCGGTGCGTGATTTAATTCTCGATGCATTCTCATCCGCATGGGAATTGACGCAATCGCATCCCACAGGCTATTCATTGGGTTGTACCCGTGGTTCACTTCAGCGTTCTCATGATGGCGTGCTGACCATCTCACATGTCTGGGCGAATCTGGGCGAATAAGATGCTCGTATAAGATAAAGGCATATTGGACTCCAAGTCTCCAATGTCCCATCGCTGCACTCCATAACCGCAAGATCACGCAATGACTATCGCAACCAGGCCAGATATCCCCCACTATACCCCTGCACTTCCTACGAACGAAGAACGTGAGTGATTTCGTTTCGATGTGACCTGTATATTTGTATCGGTCGCAACCACAAAACGTTGCTGATATACTTTCAATATAGTGGACTATGCCGACTTGGCGATTATTGACCTGGCGAAGGCCGCTACTCCAGAAGGTCGTGCAGAGCAAGCTACCAAGGCCCGCGACGCATTGCGAGAAGTTGGGTTCTTTTATGTGGTGAACCACGGGTTGTCTCAGACGGCGGTACGTCACAAGTGGATAACATACGGGGGAAAAATCAGCATTTTGACAGATCTTATCAGACAGAGCGTATTTTCGATATCGCAAACGTCCCTTTTACTCAAGTACCTGACGATGAGAAAAAGGAGCATGTCGCTCGGATGCTAGAAGAAGGGTCGTATCAGGGGTATAAGCCTCGTCAGTATTGGGTGCGTGGTATTCATTCTATCGAGTCAAAGCATGCGAAGTAAAATCGCAAAATCAGCACGTAGATGGTGGCGTTCGCGATCAAGTAGAAAACTACAACCGTATGTGTACTCGTCATGGCCCTTTTAACGCAACTGACGCTGATCCACCAGTCAACCGGATCGTTACAAAGAAGCAGCACCCACAAGCCCTGAGACCACTCCTCCCCGAGATAGACCAATTTGCCCGGCATAATCATAGTGTTCTGCATGAGGTTCTAAAGTGAGTATTTACCTCGCTCTCGCTACTTATCGACAGATCTGAATGCTATTTATTGTTAGACTGCTGGCTCTCGGCCTTGAAATTCCAGAAAATACATTTGTTGACCTGCACGGGTGGGATAAAGTTGGGGAAACATACGGTACGTACACAAACATTGTATGTGTGTGTACGAGAATTGAAGACGGGTTTAGTGAGGTTTATGAAGTAGTGAGTATTGATCAGCTATCACTACGCACCGCCCCAAACAAAGTTCAGTTATCCCAGATCAGCCGACGATGAGGAAAAGTCGAAGCAAGTCTGGTTGAAGGGACATACAGGTACGACATTCGAATTTGTTGGTCGTGCGTAGGCTCACAGGAAAGTAGACTTCGGGAGTATCACCGTCCTGTGGTCTCAACCTGTCTCCGCATTACAAATCCTTTCTCCTAATGGGCAGTGGAAATGGATTCGACATATCGACAACGCTCTGGTAGGCACACGTAACTCAGACTTTTCTGCCGTGCTAATGGGATCCCTAGGTTATCAACGCCGGCGATTGCATGGAATTCATATCCGGCGGATTCTATAAGGCAACTATCCATCGAGTTGTCCAACCTCCATCAGATCAACGAGGGTATACACGATTGGGAGCCTTCTACTTTGCTATACCAGACGACAACGTGAAATTGGTACCGATCTCAGGTAGTCCTGTGCTCGACAAGGTTGGGATTCGAAGGCGTTTTGAGGACGGAAACGCTCCCACTGCGGAAACGTGGCGGAAGGGCAGGACGTCTGCTTATGGAAAAAGCTCTCTCAAGAAGGGTGAGGAGCAGGGCGTTGAGGAAGAGTATATCAATGGTGTACTCGTCAAGCACTACAATTAAGTTGTGGTTACTGACTGCCGCTGATCAATAGTACATATTAAGGGATTATAACTCCAATGTTGTAGATTATCTGTTTGTAACGTGAACACCCATATTATGTACTCTGCAACGCTATTATGATGTAAACAACTATTTGTGATCTGAGTCGTTTTTCTCCGCTTCTATGGTTGGAACAGGACCTGAAAAATGAGATCTACCCCACACGAGCCATACGAAGCAAACAATGAGGATGACCCCTCCTATAGCGACAATAGCGTAATTCATATTGAGGGAGGTGACCGGGGTTGATGTAGGCAGGATAAACAACACGCAGATGAATACGGTAAACTAGATGTTATGTTGGTGATTACAAGTAACGAGAGGCATAACACATGACGCACCAGGAAGCTTGCGATGTTGATTGGCCAAGACCATTTTCCAAGACTGAACGGGCCACGAATGGTAAGGCTGAGGAGATGATAATCGAAGTTAGACTCAAGCGTTCACTATACATGCGCTGACGGGGTACTCACGAAGTAGAGGGCCAGAATACGCGTATGATGACAGGTTGTAGATAGCTCAGCATGACTGCAATGGCCGCAGAAGACAAAATGGCGTTGAACTAGTAAAATGTTTTGAGTAGGATCCTTTCTACGAGTTATAACCGTACTGACCGCTATGACAGAACCGATGTAAGCACAAGAGATAACACAACCAATCAACACCGAAAGCCAAACACCGGCGTACGGAGCTTGGAACCTATTCAGTGTCATGAACCAAGTTTTCATCGGGAACGCGTTGTCTCTCGCAAGAGCGTAGAATAACCTAGAGCTGGCGGTGAACGCTGTCACGGCAGCCATAAACTGAGCCAACATAATGACTGTCAGACACATCAATGTCAGTCGCTTGCCTACTGCGTCGTAGTAGAGTTGGGCTATGGGAATGGCGAAAGATGTAGCTTGGACGCTTGAGATACTTTGTACGGAGAAGAGGAGGGCGAGCATGTATGCTAGACCGATGAGCCAAGACCCGACGATGCTGCCTACTACGGCTAGGGGTGCGAGGAATTCGGCTCGCTTGGCTTCTTCGGCTACTTGAGCAGCGGTTTCGCATCCTTCGAGGGTATATACGGCCTGGACAGCTGGGTTAGGATACGGGGATTGATGTGGAGTATATAGGCTCACCTGAAGGAAACCGAGAAGGACGACAAACCCTCGCGACGACCACCCAGTAAAGCTATGTATGGGTTATCTCTTAACCAGCAGATTAACGGGAAGAGGAACCTACTTTTCAAAATCCGTGAATACGAACTCTGCAGTGTTCTGTAAAAGGAAGGGTGAGATAATTTTGAAGCTATCAAGTACGCAACCTACCTTCTCAGGCGCTTTGACTAGCAGAGTGATGACCAATACAAACGTACCGCCTAGAGTCCACCAAAGATTGAACGTGCTCATGGCTCCGATGGCTTTTGTACCGACGGTATTGAGTAGTCCGGACATGATGTTGACTCCCCAAGCGATAGCAGCTATTTCGACTCTTGTGAGCGTTCGGCCTTGTCCCACTTCTGCTAGAGACGCGATATAGAGAGCCGTGCTAGTATGGAGAGTTCAGAGCATAGTAATCCAATAAACAAGTGGACCTTGCCTTAGATTGCCAGATGTCCCTGTGAACACCATTGCGACGCTATATATCCATCCCGTCTGTGCAACTGACAAATGAGTCGAGATGTTTCGACTAATTCTGTATCATGCTTACACAGACTAGAGAATGATGATCGATAAGTATTTCTAACGTAGTATTCAGCTATCAGCATCACCCACATCCGAGAACTGGGGTGTCTGGCTTCATTTTGCAGACCCAGAAATATAAGCCTCCCATGGTCGGACTAGTAGAGCATGAGGCTAAGAATAAAGCGTTTATTGAGCACGACGCACTATGCACTACAAATCTCAGCCAGAGAAAGCGCAATAAGCAGCATGAACAAGCTGCATATCTAGTAGTACGGCAATGTATGTCAGCGTCAATCTAGTACACTGTGCACGACGCAAATTACTTACATTCCACCCCCAAAACAACCCGAGAGGTCCTCCTGAGAAGAGGCCTGTTTGAAACGCGCTGCTCATTCCTGTGAGAATACCGATGGCGCAGAACGATATCCCTAGGACGCCAAAGAGCGACATATCCCGACGGAATTCGCTCTTATAGCCCAGTTCGTTTAGGCGTTTCTCAGATTCGACTACATCGTGAGTATCGCTTTCGATGGCTCCGATATGGACTGGGACTTCCTTGCTTCCCATGCTGCTGGCATCCATCGTAGGCAGTCGGCTTGAGTAAAGGAAGAGAAGGGGAGCACGGGACTTGAGGAAGTTGGAGTCTAACCTGGCTTATATCCATTGAGGAAAGCGACAAAGCATCAGTCTCCGTACTGCTTCGGAGTGTATACTGTTGAATAGTACTCACGGTTATCTACATGATGTAACTTACCCCGGAGGAGACTACCATCGCTTGAGGCGCGTGCTCAGCTGATAAGGTCAAGACCAGAGCTGACGAGGACCGGACCGAAGTCCCAATGTGCTGATGGACTTTCGATGTATAAGTTTTACCGCTATAAAATTGCCAAAGACATGTCAGCTTTGCAGTGAGGGCAGAGATGGGACGGTTACACGTCTAGATGTAGGTGGCTGGCCGTGACTAGGTTAAATTTACGATTCAGAGGCATAATAACACCCGGGAGTTTGTACCAACTCTTCGATAGAATTAGGCCTCCATGGCCTGATTGTCAATATAATCGAAATATTGATTTATCCTTTTGAAATTTAACGACCCGTTGGAATGCCATGAAACGTGAGCCTATGCATGGTTGGACTAGAAAAAAAAATTCGGTGTACTAATTAAAGTCTAGCAATGACTAGCACAGACCTGCTTGACTTACCTAAAGTATAGGTTTCTCTGCTTCGACCAAACCAGGTTACTCGTAGGCCTTACAGATCTCTAGCTGGATATACAAGACGGTCTAGTAACGGTGCGTAGCCGAGTCGGTCACAGTACTGCGCACACTGACAGCCTCAGACTCGCTTGCACGAGACCCCTGATACCCCATTAGACGCTGGCCTCCCCACAAGGGTAACACGGCGACCAGCATCGACTTCACAGCTCGCTTTCAACGACCATCTGCACGACCGTCCACACGACCGTCTACACAGAACATTCAGGTTTTTAGGTCATCTCCAGCTCTCTGGTAATTACACTAGCATATGCTGCGTACTATCTTGATCTCGACCTCCACCCTCTCTTGGAACTCGACACTCCTTCGTTTGTTTTGACCTGCAGCCTCATCATCTAGCCCGGCCGTGTCATCCCTACATCTGACAGCTTCGACATGGAGGATTACAAGACTTCCAAGGAAGCTTTCGTGGCAGGCATGACTGGCTCCTCAATCGGACACGTTAACATGGTGTCCATGGTCGCACTGGTGAGTGAGCACACGCAGACTTACCTCACCATCCATTTCTCACTCTGGCCAGGCGTCGATAGCCCTCCATTCAACATTTCGCACTCGTTTACCCCCGAATCGGACTATTAACCTTCCGGTAGAATATCTTCTTCTGGTTGTGCCCTTGCTTTTGTCTGTCACGTTGTTTGCGAATTCTCCTGGCCTTTTGCTTCTCATCATACTCTTCCCGACTGGAGTTCTCTTCTTACTTCCACCAAGGGAGTCCGGAACGCCACTGCCGTCCAACATCGGCCACAGCAGACCTAATTCGCCCACTCCAGACAGAGCCACTGACAGTAGTAACGCCGACAACGGAAGCTCGGGAACACCAAACACTGTCCCGCCCTTGGCGGCACTAACGACATATCGTGGTCACATGTTGCTGCTAACATGTCTCTGCATTCTTGCCGTCGACTTCCCTGTCTTCCCCCGGTCATTAGCAAAGTGCGAGACATATGGTGTCTCCATTGTGAGTAAGCTCCCTTATGACTTTAGCGACCACCTCTTACGGTCAGTTTAGATGGACCTGGGCGTCGGATCCTTTGTCTTTTCACAAGGCGTCGTATCTGCTATTCCGCTTATCAAGGATCCGAATTATCTCAACGCTCCGATCTTTCCTAAGCTATTCGCCACAACGCGTAAATGTCTTCCTGTACTGATCTTGGGTGTAATAAGGACCCTTTCTGTCAAGGGTACAGACTATCCGGTGAGTACGTTAAATAAGCTTTGCATAGACTTATAGTAATCCCTTGGAAACGTAGGAACATCAATCGGAATACGGCATTCACTGGAATTTCTTTTTCACATTGGGTCTCATCCCAATATTCCAAGTATTTCTACATCCATTGATTAAGTACTTGCCAATCTCACTGCTAGGAATCCTACTTGCGATATGTGAGGATTCAAATAAGGTTCACGGTTAGAAACGCTAAACGTTTGGCAGCACATCAGATCGCTCTTGCTTCTGGTGGTTTAATGGATTATGTGATCAACGCCCCTAGACTCGACATCATCAGTGCAAACAAAGAAGGTCTAATTTCCTTGACAGGTCAGTCTTATCTCTGAGTGGACTGGAGAGTTTAGCTTACCTGCGGTAGGCTACTTTTCCATCCACCTCATCGGACTCTCCACGGGTACCATCTTGTTACCGCCTTCCCCGGGCTTCTTCCGCAAGTTACAACACGAACTACAGAATCATCGTGGTCCAGCTTCGGTCGTGAACGAACCCAACAGTGACTCGGAAAGCGATAATGATACTCCGAGCCGACGTCGTCCTAGGATACGTTTCCGTCGGGAGAACGACAAGACTGCAACAGAGCTGTGCTCCTATGCTGTTGTCTGGTGGGTTGTTCTTGGTACTACCCTTGCTATGAACATCGGAGGCGGTGTATCGAGACGAGTGGTCAGTTCGCAAACAACTCCGTCGTTTCATTCTCTAATCAGGACACACAGGTCAATCTTCCATACGTCGCCTGGGTCTGTGCCTTCAATACCACGTTTATCCTTGGATACCTGTTGCTCGATCTCGTGTTTTTCCCATCTCCACTGTCAAAGTCGATCTACTCCCCAACTTCAAAGCTCAAAGTGCAGCCTGATCCGACCGTCCTTGGTCACGGAAGGCGCAACCCTCGTGGAAAGGATGATACCGCAGCTGCTGCCCCCCTCCTAGAGGCGATTAACAAAAATGGCCTTGTATTCTTCTTACTGGTGCGTGCGTGCAAACATCTCAAACATCTTGTCGACTTCCGTCATCTCTGGGGCGCATTCCACTGATACCTCTTACCAATGTCAACCAGGGTAATATTTTGACCGGATTGGTTAATTTGGCTTTTCCGACCATGTTTATGTCTGATTCGTGGGCGATGGTGGTGTTGGGCACATATGCGTTTGTCATTTCGGCTTCCGCTTGGCTCACGAAAGACAAGAAGATATGGCGGGTATAGCCAGTATTTACGGTAAGCGAGTTTATGTCTAGGAATTACAAGACCAGTTCGCTGATAGTAAATGTCACAGGCCATGTCGATTCAATCTTACTGCGGACGTTCGTGATGAAACTTGCAAAATTCCATTATTCGTTTACTAGTTTCGTCGGGGGGGTTCTCAGGTCCAAACTCTTTGATTTCTGTGGCATGGCAGCCATTCTCCATCTATCTGTCTCGCACAAAGCCGCTTAGTCAGCGAAAGGTTTGGAAGAGCGCTTGTCATTGAAGGTGTGTGTGTCTCACGAACATTACGGCTTACAACGTCACGAACCAAGGGTCCTTGTCGCATTGGCACCATGTGTTCACAGGCTTACATCGCTTTTTCTTGTGTACACCTCCCCTCCGCCTCGTTCCTACTAGTACGCCACAGCAAGGCACAGTTTTATCATAAACCCTCGCTATACTATCTGCAAACAATGAAGCCACTAACCTCCGTCTCCGTTGCAGCCATCTGTAACGCGCTGGTTCCCGGTTCCGCGCGGACACAAATACAACCAAACTCTCGGAGATGGAACCGACTCCTTATCCATTTCATCTATAACCATGAAATCTTTTCCTAGACGTGACTGTGTCTTGCCGCTGGCCATGCTTGATCGCAGTGATCCCCTCTCCCTGAGTTGAGCTCCGACTGTCGATCATCCGACAATCTTGACTTCCCAAAAGTGATATACCTGTACTCCACTGGTATGAAGAGGGGAAGGAGTTGCTTCGCTCTTGTTTTCCAGTTTGGTCGTTGTCGTGCCGGCTGTCATGTTTGGTTTGATGTTTGGTTTGCAAACAAAGTTTGGACCTGTTCCATGCTTTCCTCATGTTCACAGCGCTTCGTTGGGTGTACCAGTGTTATTTGCCTCATGCAAAGCTGTGTCGCATGCTCAGTCTGTGAGTTCCTCCCTTCGAGCACCACGTTCTATGACCGCTAATAGCTTTACGTCTGCTGTAAATCAATCGATGTACAGGGCTCGACTACCCGTTGTGGAGAGAGGTAGTCATATGTGGCTCACTGCGTGCCTCACACCACACCTTGCAGGCTTGTGTCAACGCATGAAAATTTTTTACACAGCCCAAGCATGTTATCCAGCCTTCGTTTTCGTAAACCCGTCGGGGAAGAGGCCCATGACGTTGGTTTGTGTATATTCGTTCTACAAACAACAGAAGCAGTCGTAGAGCGGTGACAGCGGAGAACAAAAAAGAGATTGCAACGTCGGAGAATTCCCTGAAGGCAACGCTACCGAGCCCATCAAGGTGCCATTTGAACTATCCGAGGATCGAGGTTGTGAGTGTCACGTATTTTACTCTGACCACAGAGCGCTAATTTGACAAGGCTTTCAGCGTCAGCCGAATAGACTTCCTGCGATTGCGACACAGCAGTCATTGTCTACGGACATCACCCAAAGCGTGCCGGGCCAGCCAGTATTCCGTCTACATAAAGACCGAGGCGGAAACTATGCATCTCATCCAGTTCATCCATAGCCTCCTCCTCCTCCAGTCTACATCGCACATGTCTACCCCGCACGCCCGCAGTACTATGTCACTATATAACGGACACGACAACTGGTCTCCGAACCATGTATGTGCCGTTTGTTGCTTTCGTTGAGCACTGTTTTTGACATTGACATGACGCGTAGCACGTACCGCTCTACGATAGTGGCGATCAATATTACACACACGACTATCGCGACTGCTCATACTCTCCACCACAGGTAAGACTTGCCCCCCCCCTCCAAATGTGTTATGGAATCCGGCTAATCAGGATGATCACGTAGCTTCCACAGTTGTTGGACAACAACCATGGACTGGTTCAAGTTCCCCAAAGACAGTATCAGGCCAATATACAAAGAAACCATACGTCCAACATCGTTCCGATGAAGTTTGTCACAGCTCGAGGCTGTGGAATTCGATTGGCGGACGTGCAGGCACGAGCCGCGACTGGCCTTCTTCATGCCGATGACATGCCATTGCAAGGGTTTGGCATGAAAGTGACCTATCGTATCGAGGTTTGTGGGGATTCTTTTCAAGTATTCAAGAGTTTCTAACTGATATGACGATTTTTCACAGTGGCCTGGGTACGATTCGTACAACAAACAAAAACATGCACTGCGTGCTACTCGTCTGAAGCAGAGTGTGAGTCTCGCCAAGGTCGCCACGCATGTTGCAGAGGTGATGAAGGATTTCATCAATGTATGGCTATCTCTCTGCCGTATACGTTTTTCCCGGTTCTCACACACGTACGTTCTCTCCAGGATATGAAAGAACAGCCCTCCGCCGAACCCCATTGGACCGTAGGGCCTGGGGGCATCGACTTCGACGACCTATACCTTCTCGAAGTACGTCAAGTCGCAAAGGCAAGCTTACAGCCGGTCATCGCGTACCGTCCCAAGGTCGCCATGGACTCCCCTATGACCTCCTTCACTTCTTACTACCCGCCTCCGCCCATGCACACTCCAAACTACCATACAGTCAGTCACGGTCATCTGCACCATTGGGGCTGAGCTTCTTCGAGCCCTGTACAAGTACGCCGTGAACCTTCCTTTCTTTTCTTCCCTCCGAGATCTTCTCCAGACAATATGGGACTTTGGGGCTGCAGTGCTGCGTGTGTATTGCTTTCGACTTCGCTCTCCCTTCATAGTACAGCTTCCGACCGTGCACCGTGCTGAGAACCTGCCATCCCTTTGACGCCTTTGGACCCCTGTCGGGCGCGCAGGGGCATTGCGGTAATTAGACGCGGGGGTACTTTGTCTCCAGTTTTCTCTCGGATTTGCGGTCGTCCTATCTTGTTTACCGTGGACATTTTTCTTTTCGCTTTGCATCACGCTGTTGGAATCGTATCGTCGTATCTTATTGGTTATAGTTACCCCAGTAGTTTTTGTTTGTAGCATACAATACACGACCTTGCGTAGGTTAGGAAGAGTCACAATGAAAGTTTATCCAAACTCGTTTTTCTCTTCAGATACAAACCTTGAACGGCCCTGAACATCCATGTATACCTTGAAAAAAAAAAACCTTACTATGCGCCCGGCTACCCTTTGTAACTCTGTACGTGATAAATGGGATTCTACCAATCACCGATGAGCTCTCGGGATCCATGCAACTCACGAGCGGTCCTTACTCGACGGATCCAGAAAGGGATACATAGATAATTCATCGGAGGAAACATAACGAGCTCTGAACATGGGTGTGCTCGAGCCACAGCCTTCCGGATCCTTTGTAAATCCCGTTCACACAGCACGGTACGTGTACAGAGATATGCGGCCGCGCCCCGTGTAGAACTCTATGTCAGATCTAATGTAAATACTGGGAACATCCCGCACGTGAGCTAAGCGCTGATTTGATTCTAACAAGGCTCTTCTTACATTTTGTTTCTTATTTCTTCTTCTTCTTCTTCTTCTTCTTCTTCTTGTCACGAAAGTCTGTCGAATTTGGTAGTAATCAAAGACGGGTATCCAACCGGGAGGATCAAAATGGAGGGAGTAATAGAGGATGCGGGATGGAATCAGAGCTAGACTGTGAGCGCATCGTTTGATACGTCGTGAAGATGCAGATTATGGCATTTAGTGTTGCACATGAATTGAAAATCTATCAAAAATTCAGAGGGATAGAACTTAAACATGTGAAGATAATCTCGAAGGTCCCTCCTTCTCCTTCGTAGTCGAACTTTGTTGGTTGCAACCAAGAAATGACGACGTTTTACCGAAAACCCGGTATATATCACTTGGAGTGAGTGGTAGTGGATGTGAATTTGAGATGCTGAAAGGTATCGCCGCGACTTAACCCTCGAAGAGGTCCCAACTATAGTTTGGAGCGATGGGAGCATGATAAAATGAAGTATGTGGAAAGTGTCAGGAAACCAAGCATCTCTTTGGTGGAAGAGGAGATAGATGTGGCCGGAGGCAGGGGGAGCAGGACGGGGTGCGCAAGCCGTTTTCGAGAACTTGATGGCTTGTGACACGGTTGCTTTCGAGAATATATTCGTAAGGAATTCTGAATCAGTCTAGTTGATCATAGCAGTGAAAGTTGATGCTCAGGGACTCACTGAACAGCCTAGGATTACTTGAACGGTCAGTGGAACACCGTGCCTGGACACTTGGTGGAAATATCACAACGCAAAGATTGTGATATGAGAGATGAGGTTGCAGCCGACGTTGGGCTGAATCACAACAGTCGTCTCGAAGACTCCGTGTACTTCGTGGCGGTACCGACCTTCTAAGATTACGTGTCCCTCGCTAGTAGACTCCATTGTGCTCGAACGGGTGATGTTTACAGTACCCGCCGGGAAGTTGGACCATAAGTCTGGTACGGTTGTTCTCAGATCCACTTCGGATCTGTGCGCAAAGATGTTAAACGGCTGTCGAAACTGTCAATTAACTTCTCGAAGACAACGCACCGATAACAGAGGAGGTCGCGTAATAATCCCTTTCATTCTCTGCTTTTCCCGACCTTCCTTATCCTTCTTCGGACACCACACGGCATAGCTTCCAACAAGGTCCATGCGTTATAACCCCATACATACAACGACGTGGCTTGGAATGTTTCATCGAATGGCTGCGCAATCCGTGGGTTTGCTGGGGTGTTCAGAGCACTGAGTACGGCATGCCAGCTACACCTCATTGACGGGGCTGCCATCGGAGCGGGTGTAGACCGACACCATAGTTAACATAGCGGTGAGATGACTTTGCCTTCTCGAAAAAAGACTTGACGGAGCGTGCGTCATGCTGTATTCACCTGGGGTGAACCTGTGCGGTGGCTGTACATCCAGGGCTACACCCAGCTCGGAGCCACAAGCTCGCCAACTGTTCGCTCACAGTAGTCGAAGAGAAGGATTATTAGAGCATTGGCACCGATGAAGGAGTTCTGAACTATACCGATGCAATATGTTCACGCAGCCCTATGCCGCGTAGCAGAAGTTTGCGCAGGCAACTGCGGTGGAGAGCCGTGAGTTGCGACAGGGAAGATATGTTTTTTTGGATAGAAATCAGTACAAATTTCATCAACAACACAAAAGACGTTATCTACCGTGTTTCTGTGCTTGGATGCCTGCGTACGCCCACTGTGGTAGTTGACTGTCACAGTTTGTTTCAACCAGCGCTAGATGCACGAGACATGATCTGAACTCCGACTTACTCAATCAGACTTTTTCAATCGGCGCGAGGATCAATTAGTGATTGGATTGTAATGACCGCTACGGGCAGAATAATCTCCGAATAAATCAGTAATCAAGCTTTTGAACAGTCTCATCAGTTGCAATTCTAACACTTGCATTCAGAACGTATAGACAGCCCAGGCTTTGTGAGTTCATTCAGACATACTATTGCTCTCTCGGCTGGGTGTAAGGGGCATAGCACATGCCGTTGCAAGCAAGAACTGTTTAGTTTCCAAACACCGCATTCGATTCAGAAGTGCTTACCAATCCGTGAGTGAATATTGACGTTAACTCTCTAACACCTAACATGAATGATCTCAGGCAATTCCGGAAACATGATACGCAACAACATCTCTTGTCAACGTTGGCAGACAGAGACCACAATCCACACGGCATCCTCGTCCAGCACCCTCAAAGACTCCGTGCCAGTTAAGCTCTGTTGATTTCATTGAACAAGAACTGATGCCTCGGTGGATCACGTCCGTTTCCTCCATGCGAGCTCATCTCGAGTCTGTTGTGACCTGGAGCAGGTGTACGTGGCCCACGGCCTTCGGAGATTCTTGGTCTCTTTCCATAAACAGAACTCAGTGAGGTCCCCCCAGACGTGATGGCACGCTTCGCTCCCGAATTGGGTTTTCTTCGCCTCAACGAAGGCAGAGAAGGGGGTTTGCCTCACCCCTTGCTCCTGACCGCCATCTCCCTCCCTCCTCGTCTATGTGACCCTAGACTGCACAGCGAGGGTGATCACTGAGCGTGTCTTTATCGCGTCGTCGTCGTGCCAAGTGCTTTGTCGACGGAGAGACATACTGATCCCATGTCCGCGATGGGGATTTCACCCATTCTCGCTACGTCGTCTCATCCCGCCGTGAGCACGGTAGAACGTACGGCTTCATATGATTGGGAAACCTACTTCTATATCATCGCTCAGCTCGTTGGAGGGATGGGGCTGTCTGTCCTGCTTGTCACGCTCGTTTGGTCTTCAAGTAAACGCAGGTACGTACGTCTGTAGCCTTCAACACGAACATCTATCTCATCCCCTTCACAGACCGCGAAACCCTCTCCTGATATCGCTGTGTTTCTCATGGTGGCTCTCAACGTTCCCGTGTCTCTGTATTCTGTAAGTCGGGTCGCCTCGCCTCAGAGGTCATTATGATTCAGTTTCCACTTACCGATTCACACTACAGATACTACGCTAACCAAGTAGTCGGTCCGCCGCCTTCACCAGCCGTTTGCTTAGCCAGCGCATCCTTGACCATGGCACAATCCGTCATGTAAGACTCCCACGTTGATTACACTAACGGTCGCTGATATCCTCCATTCGCCAGGGTAGCGTTTACAGGTCCGGCTCTTATACTGCACGTATGTCAACAGCACATCGTATATCATATATTCTAGCAGAAATTGACTGCTGTTTTGTGTAGGTATGGCTAGTGGTCAGGGCAGCCATAAGTCGGCGGTTTGTGGAAGACATCTGGGTCCGTCGGACAGCCGTCATCGTGCGTAATGACACTTCTGTCCATTATCGTCACTGATTCGAATTTCTTCTATAGTGCATTATACTACCTTACATGTTGTTTATTATCACAGCCCTCTCCGCGTTATGGGTACGTATTCCTTCTCGCCTCCCATCGTTCTGGATATAACTGTCGTTTGTAGGTTGGCTTGAAAGAACCCCACCTTGTATATCGCGTCAAGTTTTATTGTGTTGTGGAAGGTCACATTTTGTGCGTGCCATTTTAGATTCCATTGCACACGAAGGCTAAAATAACCTTGCGACTCAGGACCAAGGCTGTAAGCGCTTGCGGGCTGTTTTTTGTAGGAAGCGCTATCATCTTAGAAGGTGAGAATTCGTGACATGCATTAGATTACCTCTGGAACTTATATCTGTTGTTGTTTCTGCTACTAGCATTGACAGTTGCGATGCTTTATCGTCACCGCATTATCGTCAGGCACCTCTCTCGCGAAGGTTATGGACTTGATTTCCCATTGGTCCTCCGAGTATGTGTATTCGGTTTATATGTCGTACTGGGTCTTTGGTGCGTACTACTATACTTTACTACACTATCTAGCGTCGTGGCTGAATTTTTTTGTAGTCTTGAAATACAATCACTGTTTCATTGGACAAATGTGAGTACGTCTGCGTCGTAAATTAGACGGTGGCTAATATGCAATCCTGTTTTAGCCGATCTCTGATTTGTTCTTCTCGACATGTAAGTGCCAAATTTTTCGAATGTTTTCAGTAGAACTCACTCCTCTTATAGTCAGCATAGCCGTGTTCATTGTCTTCGGGACCCAGCCAGAGACATGGCAAATTTGGCGCCAAGCATATAGACGATTCGGAGGAACTCTATCCCAAATTAGTGTCCCGTACCAATTGCAACCTCGCCCTTACCTTCTTCCGATGATCTCTTCTTCATCTCCTTCTTCCAGGAACCATCTTACGGTGACACCAGGGCATTCACAGCGACAATCCTCTTCCTTTCACCTACCTCGTCCGTATTCGCGAGAAAGTGAACCTGTACTCTCCATTCAATCTAGAGCACAGTCTTACGACTACGAGCGACAGCCCTTCTGCCACCCTCCTCCTCCGGCGCCTCTTCCTGTTGCTCGTCATTCCGTACGATGGACACGAGACTGTGAAGTCATGACAGCCACCTCACCCCCGGCTCATACAAACGACAATCCACGCACACCCACAAGCCCCTCTTTTCCCAATCCAGGATTTCCTCATCCCGATCACCTCAGGAAGCCTAGCAAGAAAGGATGGAAACCTTCAGGCTATTCTCTCGGACTCGATTTAGCACAGCCCCCGCGAGTTGATGGGCTTGCTTTTGACGCTGCGATGTTGGATGTGCAATCCATCCAACCAACCGACGACATCTTGGTGCTTACAGATCCCGCAGCTCCGGCGAGGTCGGGTAGAGAAACGCCACAGAAGCTATGATGCAAACATGAGAGAGAAAGTACAAAGACATCTGATATACACCACGACATAGTTATCTCCTCCGCTTTCCCAACATCTCCTGATTTTCCTTGAGTCCTTTGAAAGACCGGCGGCGCGTCTACACCACGGAGATCTCCACTCCCCCCCTCATATAACTTTTGTACCTGGAAATTGCGTGGATCTGAAGCACGTAACAAATTATAAGCTGCTGTACCTCGTGAACAAGGATCGCCTAACTTGGTCGAGGAACCGATCGTGAGGGAGTTGCAGTTGATATAATTTTGGTGGGTGACTGTGCAAAAAATTGCATTGTAGGCCTTGGGTTGTTGATGTCCGTTTCCAGGTTCCCGTGGGTTGGTTCCGAGCAAAGTTCCAGGAGGTGGCGGAGTGGTATTTGTCTCTTTAGTCTCCATGATTTTGTCGACTAGTGGGATTAAGGGTGTGTTAGTGGTGCATGAGGCTCGTATTTGTTTTGCTTTTTTTGTCTGTCGGAAGCTGGGGCGGCTTTTATACTGTCCAGTGTATGTTTTTACGTGTATCGCGGACTATATTTTATTCCTTTGTAGATGTCGAACATTAGCATACGATCATAATTGTTCTTCGAGCTTGTACATCTAGTATGACTCCTCCTTGATGTCGTGTAGCACATTGTTCCAAAACTGCAAGCATCTTCTCGTCCTCTTCGTTCGGGTCTAACACCTCAAGATCTCCGCACCCCAGCCATCGGTGCTGCATTGTACCACTCGATTCCACCTTCCTCTGTATACCACGGTAAGTTACCCGTCCGATCGACCACAAGCTTCTTGCCCTCCAGCGGGTAAGAGCACACATCGACAGGTGCCCTCGTCCCGCTCACCAAATACACGATCCCCTCCTCCTTGGTTTCGATGTGGTGTCCTACACCACTCGACGCCGGGAACGCAACGAAATCACCTTTCCGTATCGTCTCTTCCTTCGCCTCGTTCTCCCCCTTCACCTCGTCTCCCGTCTCAGGATAATGCGTCACAACGCGCACGAGCGTCGCTCCTTGCTCGCCTGCCTCGAGGACGTAGATCCACTCGTCGTCTTGGGTGTGCCAGTGGTTGGCGACGCTCTTTGAATGAGGAGGGAGACGGACGAGGTGGACGCCGACTTTGGTGAGACCTGTGAGGTCTCCTAGTGGGATGGTGTGGCGCACGGCGGAGGGGTCGACGGAGTGGACTTTGGTGGTGAAGTCTGAGTCTTTGAGTGAGGAGGTTTGGATGATGTGTGGTTTATCTGTAGAGTGGGATGACATTGCAACTAAAGCTGAGGTCTGCTGTTAGATTTGGGAGGTTTGTTGTTGTGCAGGATGATTCGGGGATATAGAGTACTTATATATTGTGAGTACTATTGCGCGATTGTTACGTACCTTTGCTTGACTATCGAGCGCGACGTCCGAATGACTCGACAGTGTTAGTGAACTCGTGGCCGTGAGCGTGTAGATTAAAGCACGCGTCCTACAGAGATAGTGGTTAGTAATCAGGATCACCGAGACGTAGGCGGGTATCGCCTCTTACCATCACTGATGGCGCATCAGTGGATCGACACGCGCCGATCACTTACAGCATCCGAACCGATGCTCATACAGGCAAAAAATAATTTCACGTTTAGAGAGTGGGGGCGTATCTTCAAGAACGGATTTGAAATATGTCCCCCCCCCGTGATAAACAAGCAGCCACCTAAAGCTCAATGCCTCCCCTCCGCGCGCAGAGTACCATAAAAAATCCCCAAACACATAAAAGCAGCGATCAAAGTTGCGGCATGAGTTCCAGGAGGAAAGGATACCTATGACGAAAGCAAATCAGTGACAGTCACTAATTTCTGCGCGTGATCCGTTCTCGTGAAACGCACTCATGATCGCCAAGGAACCCGCGGTCGCGACTTATCCGCTCAACAAACTGCGTCGAGGACATTCCAGACGTAGAAATTATCTCGCGATAGTGATCTAAGGCAATTTGAAGGTGTGCCATGTCCTGCGGTATGCTGAACAGTGTTTGAGCTGCGGACCGAGAGCTTGATCAAGGGGGAGGGGGGAAGACGTACAGCTCGACTAACGCTCGGTTGACGTCTAAAATCGTGCAGCCGTCAGGATTTTGCACCGATAAAAAGACGTTGCCGTTGCCGTCTTCAAAACTGAGGGACTCCATAGGGGGGAACGTAGCAAAAACGCAGGATGCGTTGGGATGTGAGCAGAGAGGGCCATATTGAGACAACTTTGACTCGGGGAATGTTGGTAGATGAGTCAGGAGCATTGAGTGTGTGTCCGGCATGAGAGCGTGTGCTTCTGTGAGTCCAGCAGGATGGTGCGCGAAGTGAAGATAAAAGTAGAGAGGATGCATCTCAATGGCTAGTGTTGGTGACAGTGGATCGCGTATTGATGTGCGTACCAAATGCGCATATTCTTTAGCTAGTGAATGACCATAGAAAAAAGACAATCATCCTCGAGGAAACATTGCAAGTACAAGGGACATACCAAAATGAGAGTTGGCAGCTTTGCAGCTCTTGATTTCACATTTGCCGGGGTGTGCGGCGAGCAGGCAGGCTAGCTCTCTCCACCTGAGTTCTCCGCCAAGCTCCCCGTCAACAGGGATAATCCTGCGTAGCTTGGGCTTGCCAAACCCCGCCTTGAAACATGCAAACTGCCAGCAGCTTTCTTCCCGGTAGACATCACGCCACTTGCGGCAAGTCTGCGAGAGGGCGAAGTGACCCGCAATGTTGCCCGCGACACTGACACGTATTCGATGGAGCACGACGTCTGGCAGCGAGGATATTGCTGACGGAACCGACGACGACGACGACGATGTCGCCATGGGTAGTGTCGTGTTGAGCCGCGTGTTATGGCGCCAGGGTAGGCAGAGTGAGTGGGGAGAGTGGGTCGCGGAGGTAGCCAACGGCAGAGGTATATACCAGGGAGAATCACACGGCCCTGTCGGTTGACGAGATCGAACGGCGACGAGGAGGCGAAAGGCGACGCCCGACCCCTGCGAGGTGGTGGTGGAGGACAAGTCAGGGACATATTCCTGATTCGGGCGGACGCTTTGGAGGAACGGGCCATGTCACATTGACAATTTGCACAATCGGACCAAGCCTGAGTCGAAAACGGAACCAAGTACCGCTGCCCATATCGGGAAGTACGCGCCGAAGTCATTCCAGATCTGATGGCGCATCATTCCCTCTTTTGGATATTCTAGCGCCACTTCGTAGCTAGTTTGCATTTCGTCCACGAACCGTCATGTTCCCGACACTCCGTCTGTTCGACGTGGTCAGCCTACCGTTCAAACGGTCTCAGCTTGGTCTGTTCCAGGGAAAGACGAAACAATATGGAAACAACATACCGTTCTCAAAGAAGAAAACACGTCGTTCATGGCTCCCAAACGTGCACAACAAACACCTCTTCTCCGACTCCCTCCAGAGGATTATCCGGTTCAAGGTCACAGCACGGGCTCTGCGGACAATTAAAAAGGTCAGTGCAGTGTTCTCAATCCTAATACTCACGCATATTGCTGATACCTTATACCCTACCTCTAACAGCACGGTAGCTTGGACGAGTACTTGCTCAAGACCAAACCAGAGTTGCTCGGATGGGAGGGTATGCGTGTACGACTGGCCATAAAAGAGGCTCAGGCATTAAAAGGAACAAAGGAGGCCGCGCAGGAAGAGACTCAGGCTATATCATAACGAGGTGTGTCTGCTGACCCGACCGACCGTTCTACCAAGTTCCGCTCACACTTGCCCGGACCATAAACGTTCAGGTTGTTTGTTTACGTCCAGCTCTCACATTCTACTACTTCTCTCAAGTCACAACCCTAACACTCAACTCTACGTGTACACGCCCGATAGCCACTTCTCAAACTTAATTATTCCATTGTTCCCGAAAGCGTTTAAAAGCAAGACCAAAAGCACGAAATTTCTTCGAGGTACGAAAGCTATGACCGAGAGAAAGAGAGATTAAGAAAACGAGAGTGGGTGTGCTGCGTTAGTATCATTATGGTACGTCCTCTTTAATAAGGGTTGATTGTCCTATCAATACACTTGGGAATATGTGGGTAATCGTGTCAGCGAAGACGAATAATACTTGAATCAATAAAGTAACAAATTATATGTAGCGCAAGAGTGAGTATTCGGCCTTGGAAGGGGAAGGGGGTATGATCTGGCGCGGATGTAGTCTATGATGCAAAGAAAGAGAGAGATGGGGTCTGTAACGGGTCGTCATGAGGGAAAACGAGGATAGCTCGCAGCATGCTGAGTAGTCGGTCGGAACTGCTTGTCAGAAGGCGTCGTCGGTCGGCTACTCCGTATCTTCTGCCACCAGCGTCTCTGTGAGTCTGTGCCGGGGAAGCTTCCGCTCGAATTGTCGCTGGTGGTGGAAGACATGGAAGAGGCATGACTACTTGCTTCGGTATGTCCGCTTTCGATGCTTTCATGTATGGACTGCTGCTCCATTGCGCGCTCCGCTTCTAGGGCTTTTTCTGGGTCGTAGTATGTGAAGGGTGACTGCTTCTCGCTTGCCGTTGGGACAGGGTTGAAGAGTGCATCAATGAGGTTCTCTGTAGTTCTAAGCCCGTTCGAAGTAGCAAGACGGTCAAAGTCAGTGTGCCCGTCAGAGTCCCGATAAGGTGAGACGGGTCTTCCGTTGAAGTTCTCGTCGACCCAGTCTTCGTCTTCTGGGCGGCCGTACATGTCCAAGTTCCTCGCGAGCTTCGTGTTGTAAAGGTCGTTATTGTGGAGAATACCCGTTACGGATGCCATAATCTCTCCTTTTCGTAATGGTGGTGGTATGAAGTTCTTCTCACCACCCACGTGTTCAACTTCCACGGTAAGCTGGGAGAATATTTAGACAGAGTGAACCCCAACGAATTCATAGATGTAGACATACCTTCAACGTCGCATTTGTCTTGCTTTCCCTGAGCAAGTACCTCCGCGTTACTGGCCCCTGACATGCGTACTCGGCCAAGTTCAGGTACACTGCTCCTAGACGCGGCTGATGCGGTGCGTTCGGGTCGCCATGTACCACTCGCTGCATAGCGACGAGCTTCAGCTCGCAAGGAAGTAGGTCGCCCGTCTCACGATGGATATCCATCTGCACGAGCACATCGACCTTGTGGTCCCACCGAGCATTATAATTCTTCAGCGCCACCCACTCTGTCATCCCTCTCGCCTCCCCTCGCTTCTCCACACCAAAACTCTTCACTGTCGTAGTCGATGGTGTTGCGGTGAGCGGTATCAGCGCCGGAGAACTCGCCGGGGCCGGGACAGGTGTATCTGGTGGCGACGCACTGAGAAAGTGCCCGAATACGGCAGACGTACTCGATCCAGGAGTGATATCCGTCTCGCCCATAGATACTCGTCCCCCTAACTCGCTTCCTTCTGCAATCTCTGACCCAAGGGGTGTAACTACCCTCCTCCCGTTATCCCTGTTGTCCTTGCGGATGCCCAGTCCTGTCATTGACGAGGCCGATCGAGGCTTCATCTTTGACAGGAGGCCCGCCCCACTGTGCACATTCTTGAATTTCCACCGCACGCCAAACTGGCCACTCACAAGCGGTACGTTTGATAACTGCTCGACATTGAGATGGACGAGAAAAGTGGCGTGTTTAGGTAGGATATGGCCGAGCTGCGTACGTAGTCCGTGGTTACCGCTGTGACCGAAAGACGAAATCGAGCTGGATTCTGAGAGCGTCGAGAACTTGTTACTGGCCATGACTGAGTAGGAAAGGGGTAGATAGGAAAATGTTGGCGGTGCTTGAAGGCTTCGTACGTGGGTTCATAACCGTTTGAGCGTGATGTTGAGATATCCTGTAACAGATTAGGCCTGTTCAGACTTCGGCCTTTGACAGGGCGACCACTGATGTTTTATAGCCTTGCCGCGCGCCTAGACACAGCCCATACGATACGGGCGCAATAATCCTGAGAGAAAAAAAGTCGAAGTCGGACGGAGAGAACGGCGAGAGTGGGAGAGGATGGTGGTGGTAGATTATAACGCCTGGTCTCGGGCGTGGAATGAGTGCCAAGACAGGAAATGCTTCCGAAGCCGATATTTTGATCGCTTGATGCGCCATCAGCGTACATATACGGGCAATCCGCCGAGTCTTGGCAAGTTCAATGTCCAACCTGAACTCGACTCTCGAGTACTCACAATACGATTGCTCGAATAAATTCTATATTTTCTGTATTTTCTGAAACTCGAGGTCAGTGCAGCTCTATCTGATATTTTGCGAGTTCGTATCACCTAACATCATCTCTCGTAGATCATCTCTTCGGACGAAGTGACAGTGAGATGCCTCCGACGACGATTTCTTCAGACAAACCGTATCGGATCAGCACCTCAGAGTATCAAGATGAAGATTTCAAAGCTAGAGCCCATGCTCTGGACGATTCGGCCGTCCGAAAGACCATCCCTCTCGGAGACATCTGCGGGCTCACCAAACTAGGCGTGCACATCGTCCGCCTCCCTCCCCACTCCAAGAGCAGCACCCTGCACTGGCACGTCAGCGACGAAGAGTGGGTGTACATCCTCGAGTCTGGCGAGCATGGCGCCACGCTCGTCACCCTGCCTCAGGGCGAGGCTGAGAAGACTCGTGAGGAGACCGTGAGCAAGGGTGACTTTATCGCGTTCCGAGCCGCCTCTGGCATGGGACACGTCATCTGCACGGGCGATGAAGAAATCACGTATCTGTGCAGCGGCACTCGCGAGCCAATGGACGTCTGCACGTATCCGCTGCAGGGTAAGAAGTTGGTCGTCAATCGCAGGGGAGGACCGCGTTGGTATGTTAATGAAGATGACATTGAATTTGCGGTAAGGAAATAAGTGAGCGTGGTGTCTTGTCGTTTCCCTGCGCGTTGTGATATGTGCATACGTATTACACTGCCGTTTTTCTTTCTCACACGATTGTTGATTTAGTTGTCCGTTACTATTCTTTGCACTCGAATGTCCATGAACCAGAAGTATCTACCAGAATCCTAACAAGCACTACAATGTACACTATCTCTACGTATCTTCTTCACATCCAACGCGCAGAGTCAACTGTGATACTTAGGTTCTCTAGAATATATTAAAAAAGAATGTGCACCTCAATTAGAAGTAGCGAAAGTGTAGGCAGTCTCCGCGAAGCTGACAGTGTTCGCATCGCTATCATAGACAGTGTAGTAGCGCTCCAAGAAGGTATAGCCGTTGATGAAGTCGAAGCCACTCCCAGAGTCGGTACCGATGTCGGCGATAATAAGATAAATGGCGTCCTCCGTTCCGCCGATGACGGTGTTCAGCTACAAGTGAAATACATATAGTCAAGTATAACGTCAATCGCCGATGTAATGATGTGCTTACAGAACGGGGCCAGGTCTGTGCATTGGGCGTAAGCTCATAGCTCACCTATAGAATAGTGTATTTATTAGTAATGAGGATATATCGTTAGAGGTAAAAACGGACTTACCCCGCCGAGTTCAAGATACAAGCTCTCGAGTTTCTCATACTGCGTAGAAGTGATATTAAGCAAGCCAGTGGTGGTATCCAAGACTGCGCCGGTAGCGGCCTTGTACGCGTCGAACGCATCTTTGCAGCAGATCGGAATCAGCTGCGTCTAACCTCGAGTTTCATGGTTATCGTCACGTACCAGAAGCAAGCAGAAGAAGGGTGGTGCCGGTGTCAACGATCCCCGCGGTCGAGTTCAATATCTTTTGATCACCGTACGAGACAGTCTGGTCAACACCAAAGTAACGACTCGCAGGCGAGGTAGTGGTGAGCGGCCTAACCAGAAATCTCGTAAGTCATGGGGATATTCTCCCAAGCGTACTATTGACTTCCTTACACTGCGTTGAGAGTTCCGTTATACTTGGTACTATCGGAACTGCCAAAAGTAAGCTCGCCATTGGTCGAGGAATCCTCCGTCGTCGGTTGGAAATAAACGCCAACTTGTTTGCTCTGGATCAACCCTGCGGTCTTCGCGTTGTCAATGACCGTCGGTACCGCATCCCCGCTATCAGTGGTTCCTAACAGGGCAAAGTAAGAAGTGATGAGTTTCGAGATTGGTCAAGAGACGGCTCAAAGGCGATCTACCTTCGGTCAAATCAACAGGTCCGATACTGCGCAAAACAAAAACAAAAAAACGTCTCCCGTATCAACGCGGTGACATTCCACGAACATGATGTTCACACCTACCCGAAAATCCCATCGATACCGCTGAACCCAAGAGCGAGGTCGGAGCCACCGACAGACTGGTTATAGAGTGTAATATCACCAAAAGAAACAGTATCAAGATATTCCTCGCCTAAGTGAATCACAATGCGTTGTCAGCATATAATCAACGGACTATAGTGCTACATAGGAGATCACTCACCGATGAACAGACCGGAGCCGTACTGAACAAACTACGGAAGAATTTAATTTTAGGTGAAGCACCAATGATCGGTTAGCAAAAGGTTGAGTAACTTACCACTGCCTCGCCGGTGTCGATGGAGCTGTTGGTTACCTTCCATGGGTTGTTAGTCTTGTCTGCGCCAACCCAGGTGTTTGAGCTGCCAGTGTCAACGATGAGGTTATCTATCACGTCGCATCACATCGTGTGTGTGAGAGAGAAGTTCGTGATAGACAAGCATTACAGATCGGAACTCACACGTCGTAGGAGGAGTGCCGACGTCGACCTGGACATCCGTTTAGATATCAGAACACCAGACGTGAGAAAGGAGGACTCACGGCAACAGTGTAGATGGTGGCAATGTTCGTGATAGAAGTACCGTAACTGCTTGCAGCCGCTTTGGCCAGTTTGGACTTGCTCGTAGACGTCGTAGCCCTGCTGACAAGCGTCTGAGCCCTTGCTCGGTCGATTTCAGGCAGAGTCTTGCCTCCTGTGATGTTAAAGCTGCGGGAAATGGGAAGCTTGATGTTGTTATCGCGAACAACCACAACTGGGGAACCCGCACAAAAGAGGGCAAGGGAGATGGTGGCGACGAGTTGGGTGAACATGTTGGACCGGAAATCGGGATGGAGGGACTTGAAGCACCGAAAGTGTAAGATGCTAGGGTAGAAAAGCAGTCCTGTTGCTGTCTTTTTATCTATGAAGAACGAAACTGTCATAGCACGCCATTCGTGTCAGGTTATGTTTGAGAGAGAGTCATGAGACATACGAGTGTAAAATGAATGTATGGCGACGATGCTTCCGAGTAATTCTCCGGAAGGGTGCTTCGTCGAGGTTCGGTATCTGTCAATGGGGCAGTCAGTATGAGGGTGCAAATGTGCTATGAGAATTAGTCGTCATACGCTCGAGAAAACACGACGCAATAGGGTTGGGTGAAGGCGAAAGAGAAGAGAGTAGAGTTGTCTCATGGTGCGTTTGATGAGCTCCTTTGTACCGAAGCATCTAAGAGATGGTAGCAGCGATGACTTGATACGGAGGAACGCTGTCAAACTGACATCTTGTTCATTCGACCAATGGTGGGAGACCGAACCGTATGCGATGCCTTCAATACGGACGTCTGATACACTCATGTTCGATGCGTAGTCGGAGTGTGGTCGGTTGCCTGGCGAGTTACAAGTGGAGTGCGATACACCGCGGGCTCACGATCCTGTTCGAAGCTACCAACACGCATGAGTCCCTGCTATGAGTAGCAATACGAAACTGACCGACTAACCCTGCTAAATATTCGCGATATTGAGGAGCAAGATTCACCGTTCTTGATGAAGAACATGACCGCAGTGCTTCTTTGAGGGCAATACGGACGTTTTGGGGAGACGCTTGAAAGTCAGAGTCGTCTAGTCAGCCACGGAAAAGGGCGATGAAACGTCACCCCGAGTACCCGTTGGTCGCGTCCACTGCCGACGTGGAAGGGGAATATTACTGAGACCGTTGGCGACGGTCGCCACGGGTATCGGATGGAAGCGATGCGGCTGGGCGGAGACAGTGTGAATTTCGGCGAATATTTGTGTCGCAAGTCTACGGCGCAGCTTGTTCCTCTATCACTTGGTGCCTCTCGTAAAGGGTCTGCCCTCTGCAGATCCCATGGGTGGCAGGAACGGAGTAGTTGAAGAGATCATGTCAAGTCAACGGCTGTGGCCGTGTTGAACTTGGAGATGCTGAGTTTTTGCATTTGTAGTTTTACAGTGAGTTAGAGGTGGAATGAATAAGCAGCTGGGAGGAGAAACCATTCCAGCTGAACGACGAGGTAATACTCAAATGTCGAACATCGCTTGTTCAGCTCGGCATTCGCCATATGTTTTGATTGTAATAGATAATTTAAAGTCCGCAAGTCGACGCTTCAAACCAGGATCTTCAAGTTACTAGACTCTTGTAACTAGGGATTGTTAACGAACTTACCACTATAAGAGCGATACTTGGTATACAGTGCCCGCAGCGAGTCGCGTAACGAGCCACGACGATACGCAGTGGGTGAGTGCATCTTTGTGAAATCACCCCTTTTATTCCGTGAATGTTCTCATATTGTTTTACCCTCTCGTAGTCACTCAGCCAATCGCGATATTGGAGGAGCATTGTCGTTGAACGTTGAACTTCAAAGCTCAAGTTTCTTCAAGCTTCAATATTCAATATTCAACGTCAACGTCCAACGCTTGTCACGTAGTGTATTACTAGATGATTACCGATAAACTATGCATAGGATAAAGTGGCTGGGGGTCGTACGTTGGGATTACTTATTTGTGTGATACTTGTAATGAGAGCAAAAGACATCCTATTGTTAAAAGGCGATGGAGGACTGGTATTGAAAGGATGATCAATGATATCATGAGATACCCTTGAACGCATGTCCCATGAGGCAGAGGTCTTGATGATATTTATGGGTAATTGAATAGCATGCTACGGCGGCCTGTTGCGATAAAGTTCAAAAGAGAGGCGTCGCCTGCTTGGATCTGATACTATGATAGGAAGGGAGAGTGGCCTGTTCAGCATATCTGGCATTATGTAATTAGCCCTACCGCTGGAAACCTTATAACTCTCCCTGTATATAAGAAAGACGACCCACTCAACTCCCCAACCAAAGACAACCCACCATCCAGTTGTCTTTGCCTTTGCTCCCTTCACCGTCGTCCCCTCTGCCATGAACCTCACACACACCCTTCTCGCTCTCGTCGCCGTCGCTGGCACCGCCAACGCCGGGCCTATCGCGTATGGCATCTGTCAGACAGGTCAGTCTTCTCCGTCGATATCGACTATCCTCCATCGACTCCATCCCCCATTCCCCGTCACTAACTTCGCCCCCCACCTACATTCGTAGGCTGCAACGCAGTCGCAGTCGCCTGCTACGCCGCCGCCGGTTTCACTTTTGGAACCGTCGTCGCCGCACCAGCTACTCCCGCTGTCATCATCGCCTGCAACGCCGCACTAGGAACATGCAGTGCAGCGTGTGCCACTGTCGCGTTGTTTGCGCCCACTCCTTGAAGCTTGAATGGCAATCAACAGTGAGTGGGTCAACTTGTTTATGGACGTCGATATCAGGGTGCTGAACGTACTCGATTAGCCTAGTTGGGGTCGACAGTCAGTAATCACTGGTTACTGATCACCGTCGACCCCGCCTCGTCTCTGTGTAGTCTGTACCCTGTAAACGTTTCAAACGACTTGGATGCCTGATTCTCTGTTTGTAAGACCGTTCGCCTGTTTCCTGTTGTATATCATTGAATTTATCAACAATAACGCACTGTACATACGATAAACCACACGCGTCCCTCATAGGATTCGACTCGCAAGTCGAGTGGTATAAGCGAGCGTTGCTGTGATGAGCGCGAAACGGCCTACCCTAAACATTAAGCGCCTTATCCACGTGACATATTCATGTCAATAAATATTGACGGTCCCGTCCTTCTTCTTCCCTCCGACAACGTCCTCGACTCCTCTGCCATGAAAAACCAGAGACTTCGTTAACCTCGTTCTCCCCGAATAAAGTGACCCGCTCGCTATCATCATCCTTGTGCGTTTTTGTCTACGGGCTATTTCTCGTTTCTCGTCCTCCCTTCCATCTGCTCGTCGTCGTTTCTCAGCCTCCACTCTCGCATAAAATTCCCTACGGTCAATACCTTGAACTCGTCGCCACATCGCTGTTCGCGTCTCCGACTTCTCTCGTAAGAGATGTTAAAGGAGCTCCTTCGTCTTTGCATCATTGACACTCGCTCCATTGGACAGAGCTGGAGTGTCAATCCCTCTCGTCATGCGTTGCGTTGTGTTCCAGACGTCTCTAGTACAAGTTGTCGAAGAGCTCTTTGGGTGACGCGTGCGTTTTCGTCCCCGAGCTTGCGTCTCTGATTGGAACTAATGCTTGCTCCCTCGAATAGAGCCGGAGTGTCAGTTCTTCTCGTTGCTCATTGCGTTGCGTTCTCGAGTTGTCGAAGAGCTCATTAGACAGTCTGTTCTATCCTCGGGCTTCGTCTTTGGGCCACTGACACTCGTTTCCTCGAATGGATAAAGCATGTCAACCCCCCTCGTCGTGCGTTGCGTTTCCGACATCTCTCATACGAGTTGTCGAAGAGCTCGTTGGGTGACGCGTGCGTTTTCGCCCCCGGAGCTGCGTCTTGGGTCGACAGTCACGGTAACTGTATTCCTGCCTCGTACAAAGTGTGTGTTGATGCGCTCCACATTCTTCGTGTTACAACACGATACTCGTAGGCTGCCGCCTATCGTGCCCTTTTACAGTATCCTCAGCCAACCGCGTTGTGTGTTGGATGTGGTTATTGTGAGAGGGCTTGGTGCGTTGGCATATGGTTGAAGCCCATCGACACCCCCTCGTTTGACTTACTACCAAGATATCTCAATAACGAGCAAGTCGTGCTATGGATCTCACTCGGTATTGCCTGACAATGGATGAAGATTCCACGTCCATCTACTTCCATCGGTTACGACCTTCTCACCGTTGCCCCGCACTTGTACACCACACCCGAAGCCATCCTCTCGACTCGTATAAGCCTACTATGTTCACTTGAATCATCACTCTTCCTCAAGAGACAACCCAACTCATCTGACCTAAATGGCTCCGCTCTCGTCTTAATATACGGTGGTTTATTTGGGCTGTCGCCCGAGCTTGTAGGTCTTATTAGTCGTCCATCTAGATCAAGCTCTATCTCTATCGTCTCTACTCACCCTTCCATTGGAGACAATAAATATATACCCGGATGACTTGTCAGGATTTATCCCTCTATACAGTGAATTGTTCGGGCTCTCTATTTGCTGAGTTCCGTATTCACCGCTTACTGAGGGTGTAAATAGGATGACGGTTGTTTGGTACGATGGTATGTCTGGCAGCTCAGCTTCGTAATCTCATCGCTCGTAAAATCATTTTTAGTTCATCTGTGAGCCCACTCGAGACTTCCATCCCGCTACTGGACGCTTCACACAAGTAAAGCACGAGAGAGGGCAACCCCGAGCAGCTAGTGAGACCAATGTGTTTGTCTCAGGCTGCACCTAGTACCCCGGATGGCTCGTTAATAGACAGGTCGTTCTCCCTTACAATAGGGAAACATCTTTCAATTGAGTAACTGGCAATAGAACGTTTCTTGACTTTATTGATATTCCAATAGCATCCTCGATACACCCCTCGGAGTGGAATCTATATAAGAGAGCCATGCATGTCTGTACAACATGATAAACTCTGATCGACGATTCTCCGGACCATACAGTTGACTCCAACCAAGAATCCGAGGGTACTGATCAATTGGGATACACTTCGAACTCTCCCTTGCTAGCATCTAATTTCGCATGCTATACCTGGTATGTTTCTGCAATCCCAACATAGCACCAACCTCCGGATATTTTCCCGAAGAAGAGAGAGCCGGTTGCTACATATGTACTAAGCATCCTAGGTTTCTACTATGAAGGGTAAGCGGGAAGGATGACGACTTGGTCTAAACTGAGAGTGTACTAGTGCGTTTTAGTAGCTCCCTTTCGAGTTTGTGGTATGTCATTTAGCTTGTACGTCGACGCTCCTGGTGAGCTCTGTCGGTTCCAATGATCTCCTCAATGGCTCCGGCTTCGTTGCGCTGGGGATCACATGCATACAGACCGAGCCATCGTTGAATGAGAGACATGTCACCTCCGAGTCGGCTCGCTCATCCAAAGACTGGTTGGCAATCATTGGCATACAAGATGAGTAAGACGAGCAGAGGTGTATCAGCGCGTAACCTGTAGGCCTTACCGTTTCTGATACAATGGAAATAAAACTGAGGGAAAAATGGGTGTACTCTGCGTTCGGTCAGCGGAACGAGCTCGAGACACATGCCTTGAGGATCAAAAATGGCTATCAGCGAAGAGGTCTCATGGACGTTTGGCTCGTCTAAGTTCTTCAATGGTGTATGACTTACCGTCCATCCTCGCCGGACCGGTATCCTTGTCCCGGTGACAGACCTCCTGAAGCCTGTTTGCTGACTTGTGTAGGTACTTCAAGTGAGCTAATGAAAACAATTCTAACTATCACACATTGTCGAGTCACTCGAAACTTGCATGAGCTTGGGTGAGTGACCGGATTTAGTCTTGTGTGAATACTGGACACACGGCGCCATCATGGATAGTCTTATATCAAGCACACACCTTGGATCCTCGACCTCGACCCCACAGCTCAAACCGTGATGGCACCCCAGTCTACGCCCAAACCCCACATCATCCATACACCCTCGCTCAAAGAGTCAGACTTCGCAAAAATAACACACAACGTCGACTTCTCCGCGGTCCGCCACAACATCCCCTTGGGCGACCTCACAGGCCTCACCAAACTCGGCGTCCACCTCGTCCGCCTCACTCCCCACTCAACCAGCGCCGCCAATCACTGGCACACTCAAGACGACGAGTGGATTTACGTTGTGGACGCGGGAGAAAAAGGCGCTACGCTCGTACGCGTGATCACTCCAGAGGTGGCAGGAGAAGGTCAAACGCAGAATGAGGTGAAGAAGGAGACGATTTACAAGGGTGATTTTATCGCGTTCCCGGCTTCGAGAGCTGTTGGGCATCATATCGCGACTGGAGACGAGGAGGTTGTGTTTCTTGTCTGCGGGACGAGAGTATCTGTGGATGTGTGTACTTATCCATTGGACGGGAAGAAGTTGGTGATTGATCGGAAGATGGATACGGAATGGTTTGTGGAGGAAGGGGGTATTGAGTGGCACAAGACAGGATCGATGGCTGGTATGCAGAAATAGTGGAGCTCACTGGAACGGGGAGTAAGGACAATACGGTTACTAGGAACGGGTTGTAGGTTAGTTTTTTCTGAGTCCTCGTCGCCGTAGTGGACGTTTCTGTGGCAATGTCCCAATTAGCTAGTATAAATGCGATATGATGTTTTGATGCTTGGAAGACTTCCGTCATGGAATACAAACCTATGGTAGGATGCGATAATTAGCCTAGTCATTCCGCTTTAAGCACTATGAACTATTTTTCTCTCCGCTGATATTTACTACGTCGAAGCAGCTTTCTCCTTGCTATGGACATTAGCAACAGAGCACGTATTAAAAGCTAATGCTTCGAAATGTCAGTCACAATAATCGTACACGAGAAGAAACCGACTCTCACCTCGGATGTTCAATCGGACTCAATACCATAAGACTTCATACCAGGTTGAAAACCCATTTCCACGTATCGTCATCGAACTGACGTTCCTGTAATGTGACCTGACATGGCTAAATCAGCTTACAGAAACAGAAAATTACGCCCCAAGACTGCATACCCCGCACCAATTATCGCTAGTAGCTAGAGCCCAGCGAAGCCTCGTGTTAGGTATACCTATCCTGTTTCTTCACGATGAGCGTCACCCATCGGACTCGAGTAGATAAAAACTCACGAATGCAAACCTCCATCCTCCATCTCAACGTCCCATGCATACGCGAGCTTTCCTTCGACGATTCGCATCCCTTTGTGCTTGCCCTCAGGGTACGCGTATAGTCTTGATTTCTTGTTTTGTATGGTCTGTCGAAAAGAGTCGTACTCCCACTGACGGTAAATTACAAACTGTGAATGAGCAACGATTTAATACACAGCTTAATAGCTCCATACCACTTGCGTGTCGTCTTCCAAATCTACGACGGCGAAGATAGGAGGGTTTCCTGACCCGGCGAGAGCGTTGATGTCCGTGACAAGTCGATTAGGATACTCTGCGTTGGTGATCTGTATCCTGTAAACATTCCCCGTCCCTCTCAGCAGATTCTTCTGATTGGATGTTGTCGGGGGGTCTTCCACGAGTACTACAGAGTTCATTTGTGTCAGTCTGAGGAGGGCAGTGCAGCTTTATCTGTTGCGTATTTATGTCAGCTGAGTGTTTAAACAGTGAGGCTGTGAGCACTGTGATTATCAACATCATGACACTAGACTCACATGAGAGAGAAAGACATGGTACTGTCGTCTTGGGTGCAGACGAGGCGGTAAGCCCGAGGCAGGAAAGGGCGAAGAATGGTCAGCATATCTAGCCAAAACTGGTTCAATCAACTCACTCTTACCTTATACGGCGCGTTTTTATGTATGCTTAGACCTCATCGGTGCAATAGTATGTGCTGCCTGCGGCTCGTAAG
>MU274910.1:282238-615983 GCA_022160335.1 Irpex rosettiformis | reverse complement strand
AAAAAAAAAAAAAAAAAAAAAACATCAGCACAACCCTACAATAGTGCTCGCGACGTGACCGTCGTCCAGGACGTGGTTCAGTCCGGTTCAAGGGCATCAAAGCCGGACCATAACTAACCAACCGGACCGGACCGTATGCAGCACTGAACGCATTGTCCCGGAATAGAAGGTTTTATAGTTCACAACTACAGACAACCTCCATATAACAGCGTTTAAAGCTTCATGACGAGGTTTGTTCCAGCATCTTGAGAATTCACATAGTATAAAGAAGCATTCATAGATAGTATGAGGCCACATCATTTCACATGGGAGAAAACTATAGTACAGTTAGCGGACTCCGAGTCGACACAGGAAACCAGCACAGGTTCACGTGACGTGGCATTCAATTATAATGCTTCACAACGACACCGCTTACCACCTCTACCTCGATGTCTTTTTCTTCGCTCTGCTTGAGCGTGACTGTTCCATACGATGCAGTCCTCCCCGTTCGGTAACTTCCGACAGTCGGAGCATCTTTGTCTTCAAATCGTCGACAAATACCTACTCTCTCAAGGACAGAGCTTTCCGAAGCAGGCAGTAGCTTGACATTTTCGTCGGGGGAGCCAAAGTAGATGATCCCGAGCCGCGTGTGTCCTCGCTGGTCTACTGGCGGCTGGATGACGCGGTGGATGGTAGCCTTGTAGAATCCTCCGGAGAGGAATTCCATACAGTCGCCAGCGTTGACGACCTTATAGCTTATGTCAGTATATAGGAGAGCCGGGAGAAAACAATGAGATTTACCAGAGCATTGTCTACATGGCGTAACCATTTCCATTGGCCGTCCGGAGACAGAATCTGTAATGCGGATACGGGTTGAGACCATAGAATAGTAATACTCCCAATGTCTATTGAGATAAATGAATTTTACACTGTCGAGCAGAGTGTATGAGGCAGCACCTGTATGCCCTTTCAACCAGACTTGCTGCGCCTTCTCTTCATCTTCAGCTGTACGAGGATAGCTACGGAAGTTCAGAAAAAGTCTCAAAACGTGTAAAGGCGGAAGTTTACATACTATTTCATGAATCTAACTGATGTACCATCAATCAGCAACTTTCAGCTCGTTTCCGGAATTATACCTACCATAAGTCTCGCTAGCAGACTCCCACTTATGCTGGTTCACGAAAGTATCCTCGGGGAGCTCAAGGCCGATTGCGAGGAGTCTACAGATAATTGTCAATTTATAGACATAATTTAGATACAAGAATAGAAGAAACACCTCAAGATAGTGTGAAGAATACCGTGATTGTGCCTTGCGAAGTCCCCGATTTCCGGGAGGTATGGCCTTAGCGCCTCGGGATGCTGCTTCTTTGCAACGTTACGATTGACTGCATGATGTTGTCATCACTGGATACGGCCACGGGGGCGCGGACGTAATCCACGTACTGTTATATGTCTCTATTTGATCTTTCACCCCGCCATTGATATGCTGCGATACGTTGATTTGAATATTTTAAGATGAAGATGCCAATGCTGTGATACTTACCCAGAACTGACGAGGCTTGTACCCTTGATAGGACCCTGCTTCAATGATCTTGGCACGGTATTCAGACTTCTCCTGGTCAGGCACTTGGGAGAAGGGAACATCGGCGATGTCGAACATGCGTTCTGTCTAATGACGAGGGGGTCAGAGTGTGATGAGGAATATCATGAGAGGATGAACAAACCTCTGGTCGGGAGAGGCCGTGGTTAATGATATAGAAGAACCCGATGTTATGCAGTGCATCACGAGCGGTAGTAGCAAGTTCAGCTAGTCCTTCAGCCGTAGAGGCCTTGGCAAGATCAACGATACCAAGATCAGCATAGGTCACTGATTGTAGTTCGAGATGCGCGCAAGTTAGCATTCGTGCAGTGCAGGTGATATCAAATCACATACAATTTTCTTGTGTTGGAGCAGCAGGGGCGTAGTGTGGAACGGGGGACTTGGTGTCAATAGTCATGCTGCCAGCCGGTTTCTAAGGGCACTGAAATGCATGTAGTTAAGAGTATAAGTAGGTCGTGCAACAAAGTTCCAGGGTATGTAGAGGTGAATTCCGAGATTGCGCATGTGCATTTGACTTCGCACGCTATCTATGCAAGATATGTCATGAGATATCGGATGCTGGGAGCCATGGGAGCCACCGCGAGAAACGATGTGCTGCGAGACGGCATCTCATCAGCTTCGAGAAAGAATACCAATGAGGCCTGTGAAATTGACTCCGGTAAAGCTTTCTGAGTTCAGCTAGTAGTCGTGCTGACCCAGTTATAAAAAACCTAGAGTCGTCTTGTTAAGGAAGAAATCGTACTGTTCACCGATCAACGTACCGTCATCGTCGTACGAAATGGACCGAACGCATGATACAGGTCGGACACAGCGAACGACACCTATTGATTTTCGAGCTCGTTGTCGCGGTTCAGCTAGAAGTGATCATATTATGCGACCGGGGCGTGGTTGAGAACACTTCGCGTTGAACTGAGTCAGGATGAACCGAGACAGTGCGGCTGTTCCAGAGCTGGAACTACTTACATGGTGCTGTATGTCACCTAGAACGGACGCTTATCGAGACTCCAGCAGCGACTTCACAAGTTTGTGCGGGTCTACCGTCTCCGGGCTGTAGCACCTGCAGAATATCAGCGTAAATTTGATACCCGCCATTATTATGTATAGAACACGTGTCAAAACAGGGTATCAGGTGAGTTCGAGTTTCGCAGATGACCATCGGCGGTTCGCGCGGGGCAATCCACACTCGATTATAAGGACCTATAGCACGCGGGGTTACGAATTCTATGTCAGTACAAGCATAGTACCATTATGGCGTAAGTATCGTAATGTAACGCACCAGGTCGTACCAGGACTTTACCCCATACTTTACGCCAATACATCAGCAATGATTAACATAGTACAAACTAGTAAACAGAGAAGACATGAGGCCTGAGAAAAGTACCAGACACTATATCTTCAACGATTTAACTCGTCACAGATCCATGCAAGCCTTTGATAGGGATAGTATCGCACGGCTGCAAGCAGCAATACGACAATCAGAGTTGCTTCGAGTAGTATTGAACATGCATTCTCTATTCTGTGGTAAGTACGAAAATAAAGCTTGGCTTGCAAAAGACTTACGAGTCAGGCAGCGAACTCGATGTTTGTAGCCCTCAGTGAAGTCAGCGACAAGTATCACCTTGTCCGGTTGGGAGTCGGAGCCCGGACTTCCGGCGTTGCACCCTCCGGGAGCGCTGAAAATGTACTATCCCAGAATGGAAGGCTCTTTAGTTCGCAGCTACGTCACACCTCACCGCTCTGCAGCGAAATCATCATAGAATTTTGCAAGCATACAGAAAATTCGAAAGGTACAAGAGGCATGTATGGACAGGAGACTATCACTTGATGTAACAGAAAACTATAGTACAGTTATCGGAGTTAGAGTCGATACGGGTACAACATATCACTTGGTGCTTAATTGTAGTGCTTCACAACGACACCGCTGACCACTTCTACCTCGATTCCCTTATCTTCGCTCTGCTTTAACGTAGTCTTCCCGTACGACGCGGTCCTCCCCTTCCGGTAACTTTCGACGGTCGGAGCGTTGTCATCCTCAAATCGGCGACGAATACCCACCCTATCAAGGACAGGACTCCCAGAAGCTGGTAAAAGCTTGACATTTTCGTCGGGAGAGGCAAAGTATATAATTCCAAGACGCGTGTGTTGCTGCTGGTCTACTGGGGGCTGGATGACACGGTGGATGGTAGCTTTGTAGAACCCTCCAGAGAGGAATTCCATACAATCGCCGGCATTGACAACCTATGAACTATGTTGGTATGTAAAAGATACAACAAAAAAATCGACGCTACCAGAGCATTATCCACGTGACGTATCCACTTCCACTGGCCATCCGGAGACAGTATTTGTAACGCAGATACGGGTTGAGACCACAAGATAGTAATACTTCCAGTGTCTGGCAGGGTTGTGTAAGCAACCAACTTATAGCATCCAATAGTGTTAAAAAAACACGTACCGGTGTGGCCTTTCAGCCAGACTTGTCCCGCTTTCTCTTCATCCTCAGCCGTACGAGGATAGCTACTAAAGTTTAGTAACGGTTGCGCAGAGGAAGATGTTTACATACTATTTCATAAATCTGACTATATAATACGACCTATCAACGATAGAAATCATTGACGTTAAGTTATATATTCACTGTAACACTCATTCTCGGAGTCCCATCCGTGTTGGTTCACAAACGCGTCCTCTGGAAGCTCGAGACCAATTGCAAGGAGCCTGCGTTCAATGTTATTCCCGCGCGTCACATGGGGGGAAAGGAGTAATACCTCAGGATAGTATTGAGGATATCATGATTGTGCCTCGTGAATTCCGCAATTCCAGGGAGGTATGGCCTCAGTTCCTGGGGATGTTGCTTCTTGGACACGTTGCGATGTACTGCACGATATCTTGACAAACAGCCACAAGAACACAAATACAATTCACGTACTGTTGTAAGTCTCTATCTCATCCTGTACACCGCCATTCACATGCTGCAATCAGTCAGCTCAAATCTCCTACATCGCGAAAATATCACGGCATTTACCCAGTATTGACGAGGCTTATATCCTTGATAAGACCCCGCTTCAATGATCTTAGCATGATATGTAGGCTTATCCTGGTCGGGAACTTGAGAGAATGGAACGTCCGCAATGTCGAACATACGTTCCGTCTATAGAAATATTGTGTCAGACAGGTCTAGAAGGTGTTACGAGATATGAGTGTACCTCTGGCTTGGAGAGACCGTGATTGATTATATAGAAGAAACCGATATTATGCAGAGCATCACGAGCGGTAGTAGCTAGCTCAGCACGTCCTTCAGCTGTAGAGGCCTTGGCAAGATCAACAATACCAAGGTCGGCGTAAGTGACTGTTATAGTTCGAAAAGGGAATATTAACGTAACGTAGTACAGATTATATCGAATCACGTACGATTTTCCTGTGTTGGAGGAGCAGGGACGTAGTGTGGGACAGGGGGTTTGGTGTCAATAGTCATGATCTAGTATTCTGAGACTACTGAAGCGGATGTGCAGGAGTATATGTAGGTCGCACAATAAAGTTCCAGGGTACATAGAAGCGAATTCCGAGATTGCGCATGTGTATTGGTTTCGCACACTATCTATGCAAGCTATATCATGAGGTATCAGATAATGGAAGCCATGGGAGCCACCGCGAGAAACGATGTGCTGCGAGAGGGCATCTCATCGGCTTCGAGCCAAGGCCTGTGAAACTGGCTACCGTTAAAGCTTTCTGCGTTCAGCCAGTAGTCGAACTGACCCAGCTGTAAAGAACCCAGAGTCGTCTTGTTAAGGAAGAAATTGTATTATTCACCGATCAACGTACCGTTATCGTACGAAATGGGCCGAACGCACGATACAGGTCGGACACAGCGAGCGAACCCGATTTCGAGCTTATTTCCAGGCCAATTAGGAGTGAATAATACTTTGCTGAGAGTCCGTCTGCTTCAATTGAGTCGGGATGAGCGTGCAAGTTACGTAGAAGTTTAGTTTGTCACCTGGACCAAACGCTTGTGCAGACTCCGATAGCGACTTCGTGGATTCGGGCTGCTCTGTAGGCCGTAGTATCCGAAAAATCATGGTCATTCACCGTTAACACGTATGCAACGCGTGTCCGAACAAGACACACCAGATGGGAGAGCGCGGTTTGTAGTTAGTCATGGGCACCCCACTTGCACCGTATTGGCCGCACCCAACCATGTAAGCGTTGTCTATAGTAAAGTCCAACGTAGAATTAGTAGTCATGATCCTGGATTGTATAGGCTGATAGGATTGCGACGTACCGTAATGAATTATGAGACACGGGCTCGAACGCGAACTTCGCTATCACTGGATAACGTTCAAGTCTCCGGGCTGTTTAATGTAGGAAATGCACACGATAGAGGTAAATTGGCCTATGATTATGCGCTCTCACCTACTGTACTCCACACAAAAAGGTGAGAGCCTATGCTTTGACTATGGCAGATGCTTGTAGAACTGAAGCCTGAAAACTGGAGAGATCAAGCGCTAACTTGGTGCTTTCCGTTGGTCGGAAGCATCCGGCGAAAAGTGGTGCCCCAAAATAGAAGGTGCTTTAGTTTCGCACCACAGAGAAGAACGCATCCGCACCAACTTCACTCAATAGTACGAAACTTTCGTACCCAGCTCAGCATATTGAACGTAGTCACTGGTGTGAATTGAAGCATAGACATAACAAGAAGCTCTATCACATACTTCACGTGTTAGGTAACATAGGTGACGGGTCATAGATCATAACGTTCAAGCCTCAGTTATAATGCTTTACAACAACGCCGCTGACAATTTCTTCTTCGATACCCTTTTCTTCGCTCTGCTTAAGAGTACTCTTCCCATACGCCGCCGTTCTCCCCTTGCGGTAGACTTCAACAGTCGGAGCATCCTTGTCCTCGAATCGTCGACGAATACCCACCCTTTCCAGCACAGGACTTCCTGAAGCTGGCAATAACTTGATGTCTTCATTAGGGGTGGCAAAATATAGGATTCCAAGCCGCGTGTATCCTTGCTGGTCCACTGGGGGTTGGATGACGCGGTGGATGGTAGCCTTGTAGAATCCCCCGGAGAGGAACTCCATACAATCGCCGGCATTAACGACCTTTGGGTTGGTGAGCATACAAGATGGGGGGAAAAAATCTTATTTACTAGGGCGTTATCCATATGACGTATCCATTTCCACTGACCATCCTGAGACAGAATCTGCAGAGCGGATACGGGCTGGGACCATAGGACAGTGATACTCCCGCCATCTGCAAGTAGTCATGACGTATAGCGAACTGAGCTCACACCAGAAGACATGAAAGGGTGTGGGAGTCCTACCAGTGTGACCTTTCAGCCAGACTTTCTCCGCCTTCTCCTCGTCCTCGGCTGTACGAGGATAACTACGAAAGTCTAGCATGAGACGTACGGAAGAAGATAAATTGACATACTATTTCATAAATCGAACTGATACCAATGAATAATCAACAAGAGCAGGAATTCACGCAAAGTCTGAGCATGCTTACGATAACATTCGTTCTCGTCGTCCCACCCATGCTGATCAACAAACGTATCTTCGGGAAGCTCGAGGCCAATTGCGAGGAGCCTACGGATATTGCCATAGTTATCAACAAGCGATTTCACTCAAGTGAAGAATAAATACCTCAGGATAGTATTGAGAATATCATGATTGTGCCCCGTAAATTTGGCGATTTCAGGAAGATACGGCTTCAACTGCTGGGGATGCTGTTTCTTTGTCACATCCCGATGCACTGCAAGCTACCGTTAAACATAACAACCAGAGAAACAAGCATCTCGACGTACAATTATAGGTTTCTATCTCATCCTGTACACCGCCGTTCACGTGCTGTGATTCGTTAGTCAGTGGTGCCGAAATGAGCAGGTATCGTGGTGCTCACCCAGTATTTACGAGGCTTGTACCCTTGAAAAGACCCCGATTCAATTATATTTGCGTGGAATTCAAGTTTGTCTTTCTCCGGTACTTGAGAGAAGGGGACGTCTGCAATGTCGAACATCCGTTCCGTCTAATAACAATAGAACGTTAGGACATTCAAGGGACGTTAGAAGAGGATGAGCTACCTCTGGTTGAGAGAGGCCGTGATTGACAACATAGAAGAAACCGATATTATGCAAGGCGTCGCGAGCCGTTGCGGCAAGCTCAGCTCGACCCTCGGCTGTAGCTGCCTTGGCAAGGTCAACTATCCCAAGATCGGCATAGGTAACTGCCCGTAGCGTGAAGCGGGATGAGTTACACAGTAAGTATATTGCTGGATTACTTACGATTTTCCTTCGTTAAAGGAGCATGGACATAGTGCGGCACAGGGGGCTTAGTATCAATGGTCATGGCGCAGTTTTCTTTAAACATAAGCAATGGTGCAGCTCAGAGAATAAGTATCTTGCACAACAACGTTCCGGCGTCAATGAGATATAGTTCTAGACTCACCATATGTATTGACTTCGCACGCTCCCCATGCATGCTATGTCATGGGGCATGAAATACTGCCAGAGGAAGCATGGAAGATATTACGAGAAATGGTGTGCTGGGACACAACGTCCTATCAGCTTCTAGGTACTAGAAAGCCATTTGCTGGGTAAGAAGTTCGCTATAGTAGCCGATCAACGCACCTGTCATACTAATTGGGCAGGATGGACTATGCAGGTTCCACTAAACAAGAACAAAATCTCACCATCATTGCACAACTAGAGATCCCTGCGGCTTGGGACAACGGGATTAGAGCTTGACTTGAGCTTCAGCCGCCCACGGAGGCTCGTACTATGCTAGAAACGGTAGCCAGAGAAATTGTCTGCTATTTGAACCAAGCACTTCTCCAGAATCCAGGCGATGAAGTGCGATCAATTGTCCAGGAATGCCTCGGAAATGCTTAGGAAATCCGCGGCCCCACTTCTAATTGGAAGAGATAAGGTAGAGGAGCGGGAGTTTGTGGGAATTTACGCACTTACGCACAGACACATTGGAGTAATTGGAATTCGAATCGCTTGCCTCTGTATTTCGAACTCATTCAGATCATCTTGAACGTTAGCAATCAACCCCTCAACAGTTCCGTAACATACCCGTCTTTCTCTAAGTAGAGCTTGGGTAGCAGCAAAATTCGGGAATGAGAACGGAAGGAGGTAGAGTTAGGAGTATAATCTGGAGAGATTCTTCTATACCGTAATAGCCACTCGCCACGTTCTATACACAAGGACATTCACATACCGCCTAATTGTAGTGCTTCACAAGAACGCCGCTCACAACCTCCTCTTCTGTGTTATCGCCCTCATTCTGTTTCAACGCAGTCTTCCCATACGTTGCCGTTCTTGCCTTTCGATAGGTCTCCACTGTGGGAGCATTCTCATCCTCGAATCGCCGTTGAATACCAACCCTCTCGAGAACAGGACTCTCTGAGGCGGCCAAGAGTTTGACATTCTCGTCTGGAAACGCAAAGTAGAATGCGCCGAGTCGAGTACAGTCCCTTTGATCGACAGGAGGTTGAAAGACGCGATGGATAGTTGCCTTATAAAAGCCCCCGGATAAGAATTCCATACAATCCCCAGCGTTGACGACCTGTACGCCAGCAATGATCAAACTTGATAGTAGGAGAGATATTTAGAGATTCCTTTACCAGAGCATTGTCGATATGACGAATCCATCTCCATTGTCCATCTGGAGACAGGATTTGGAGGGCAGATACGGGCTGGGACCAAAGGATGGTGATGCTTCCGATATCTTCCAGGTTGATCAGTTGCGTCATCACACTGCATTGATAACGTAGTTATCGGTACCTGTGTGGCCCTTCAGCCAAACCTGCTGTGCCTTTTCTTCTTCCACAGCAGTGCGAGGGTAGCTGGTACTTGATATCAGAACCGTGTGTGCGTAGTTAAGGATTATATACTCACTATTTCATGAACCTCACTATAGTCAGAAGTCACCAGGTTAGCATTTGGATGGGGCGCTTAAAAAGATAACATACCGTCGGACTCGCCAATTACATTCGATCCGTGTTGCTTCATAAACGCATCTTCAGGCAGTTCTAGACCAATCGCAAGAAGCCTTGACGATCAATTTAAGTAAGTCATAACGAGTTTTCTGTCAGTAGTGCGGTACGTACGTCAAGATAGTATGAAGGACGCTGTGATTATGTCTTGAGAATTCATCGATTTCAGGAAGGTAGGGTCTTAACGCGTCAGGGTGCTGTTTCTTGGAGACATCGCGATTAACTATATCGGAACAGTGAGATAGATATCAGATCTTTCTTGAGACTACGCACTGCTATAGGCTTCCACTTCATCCTGGACTCCACCGTTGATGTGCTAGAGTGGTGCGGTCAGTTTGACTGCAAGATTAAATAGTAGCTTAAATCAGTTACCCAAAATCTGCGAGGTTTGTATCCTTGGTAAGATCCGGTCTCGATAATCTTACCCTCATATTCTCGTTTTTCTGGGTCGGATACTTGAGAGAAAGGTATATCGGCGATGTCAAATATACGGTCTCTCTGATGAGCAGTGAGATACGATGAAAATATTCAGCTAGGCAGCCGAAGGTACCTTTTCCTGAGAAAGGCCGTGGTTGATGACATAGAAGAAACCAATGTTGTGAAGGGCGTCACGAGCGGTGGCCGCTAGTTCTGCTCGTCCCTCGGCTGTCGCAGCCTTGGACAAGTCGACTACACCAAGGTCTGCCCAAGGCACTGTAGAGAATTTAACTGATAGTCAGCGTTGTAAATGCAGTTAGCAGGCATAGCAGTACACTTCTCGTTCGTCGGCGGCGCTGGAATGTAGTGGGGGACAGACGGTAACACTTCGAGAGTCATGATGGTTGTCTTCAAGAGTAAGACACCATCGATCCCAGTATATTGATACTTGATATCGACGTTCTCAGGTTCATTCTAGTAAAACCATGTGGGATAAGAGCACGTGAATAGTCATCGTTCAGTCGAAATAGAGCCCGTACCTATCAAGCAGAAGCAACCATAGGGGGATGTACATCTTGATAGAAGGATTCGTTCCTATTAAGTGCACTAGAATCCAGAGCATAGGATATGAGCTTCGAATGCTGTCGCGTAGGTGCTTGTATGAGGCTGGATTGACGTGATGCCTAGAAGCCAGTTTGCAACTAGAGTCGATAACGACCAGAACTGTGAAAGGTACACGCACTCCTTGTCGTCCCATCACATTAAGACTGCCTGCAAAGATTAATTAGCTTGTCAAACGTAACAGAAATGCTGTATTCGACACTTGAACGTACACTAGAAAGGGCCGTGGCAAAAGGGCTCACTCAGCGAGGCGCACACGCGAGTCCTTTCATGTGCTTTGTCATCCGGATAACGCCGAATAGTTGATTCATATCCAAAAATGGCAATTAGTGTAGTTTAAGCTTTGGGCGGCTGTTTTCATTCGTCTGGCCACTGGACAGAAAGATGGCACTGCGAACGTTGCATTGCTATTTGATATAATTCTTCTCAAAAATATCGCAAGAGAATTCTGGTTGCTATGAGCAACGTGTCGTATGCTAACTGGTAGCATATTGATCTTTTGATATCGTGCGACAGAGGCCATAGAAAATATCGGCTGGATAATTACATATGACATGCAATGGACATCTAACGAGAGAGTTGCATCTAGTATTTCGTTATAGGGTACATAGCATGTATAATGCTGTACGGTAAGAATCAACAACGAGTGTGTTAAACTAGCTGTTGGATCACACACAACCCGATGACCGTACTCCTAGCTCTGGGTCCAGAAGTACGAGATTGTGCCACTGTTGGATGAGTAATACAAAAACAAACGAATCAAGGTAGTAAGGAGACTCTTACGACATCAAAGATTTGTCATTACATACCGTTGAGTAGTCAAGATATGCATGATTTCCAGTGCTGTAGACGCGTTTTGATAGTATCACAGATCGTGCTTCTTATAGAGGACAAGGGCTCTATAACAATGCAACTCTGCGAAACAATCATATGTCAAAGGAGAAGACCCTGTCTCGAAGTCTCGAAGAGGAAACTATTGTAACATTACGTGTTGATTCTATGTTGCAGAAGATGTGCCATCATCCCGGCATGAATCGTCTCCGCGGGTGGGGTAGTTGCAGAATGAAACTGAAGTTACAAGGTGACAAAAGTGCAATCGTGTATAACAGAGTCCGTCTAGTCGGGATATATGGCCGCCAGCTCTCGGTCAATAGCAAGTGGTCGTCTAGGCCTGAGATCAGTGTTCCTGTCCCTGCTCAAACGCTTCCGCCTTCTTCGTATTGGTTTTGAGTTCCTTGATCTCTTTTGCCGCCTGTTCTTCACGGTCTTCTCGTTCCTGATCTCTCTCCTTCCATCGTCCCTCGTCATAATCATCTGCGATCTTGCTTATCTCATTTCTCACGGCCTTCTCGGCAGCGATTAAGTCTATCCATCGTTCGATGTCGAAGCCGTGTGCCTTGTATAATGCCTCCCGACGAGTAGAAATTGATTGATGGAGAACAGAGCTATAGGAGACTTCTCTCCCCTGGTACAAAAACCTATTGGCTTTCAGTTAGATATCAAGTCCTTGAAATGTCGCACGAACGTACCAAAGATAGCCTAGTATGGCCATCGTGAGTCCAGATAAATATGTTATAGGTTCCATAATATCCCTGTTCGGCGAGCCATTAGTAAAAAGGACGGTCGAGATATGTCTGCAAATAGAGTAGTAGCATACCAGCCCAGGTCCCAGAATGTGAGCCGCATAACTGTTCCCCAATATACAACGAGCATTCCCAACCCACCTACTGCGACCCTGCGAGCACCGCGGTGCGCTTCACGGTCGCACCGCTTCTTAAGCGCTTCTAACGACTGTAACTCATCTTGTATCGTCTCGAGTCTCTGCCGGAGGAAACGTGTGCGGTCGGCGAAGGTCGGCACTTCTATTTGAAGGCATTTCTCCTCTCCATCGTCGTTTCGAATGTTTATCGAAAATTCGCGCGCGCGAGCGGCGTCGTGAACAACATCACCAATATCGGTGGAATCTGACCACTGGAGAGCCGACCCTTTCGGTGACACAGTGCGGAACTCCACAGCGACGTTTTTTGGAGAAAGTGAAGCGCTAATAAGTCGAGCAATGTGTGACAGTGGTTGAGAGGGATGTAGAAGGAATACCGTTGGCGGTCCTGGTCGCTGTTTCGTCTGTGGAAACCGCAAGTAGTCAATCGGAAGTATCAGTTTGAAGAGGTGAGAAGTAGTTGGAGATAGTTTCCCTGCCACAAATAGCCGATGTTAGAGATCGATATTACGATGAGAACATGAAGAAATGCCGGGGAAGCTAAACCGAAGACAAATACTAGCTTAATACTCTATGGTCGCTCCCCATGCCGCACATGACCTTTACAATAACAGAAACATATCATTCTATACCGGCATATCAGAGATACGCCGCCGCAGAAGTAGCGGGCTAAATTGAACGAATATGTTGTGAAACATTATAATTCGGGCCACGTGCATCGGAAGTAACAGATACCAAAACATTTCAGCGAACCGAGTACACCGTTCCTATATGGTTGAGTGTTGCTTACTTAGCAGGAGAACCGCCAGCAGTCGATAGAGATGGCCTGGGCACATAGGAAATAGCACTAGACCAACAAGAAGCGGAATGCCCGCACGCTATGGGCCTCCGTTGTTGGCAAACTTGGGCTCGTTGCAATCCTTGGCATCGTGTGGACACCGAGAAGATCGACAAGAAGAGCATGCACATCTGCAGGTCAGATTCCCAGTGCATAGAAGATGATACACAGTGTATAAAAGTGAATGGTATTGGTGGATGGCAAGCAACCGGCACAGCGCATCCCCGACGAGACCAAAGCCACCGTTCGCGGATGGTGCTCCACAATCCGTGATTATCGTATCTCAGACAGGGAGCATAACCAGCATACAGGATATACGGAATCCTATACGCCTTTGAAAAAAGCAGTCACTGCTTACCTTTTCCATAACTCAGCGCATCGTAGTCCTCAGCGGGAATGTCATTGCCTGATATTGCGGGATCATCAGTCCATTTTGAAGTTCGTGAACCCTCTGCGAGGAATCTTGAATGACTGGCATTCAGGTTCTCTGTGGGCTGCTGCGGGCGGGAACTTTGCCTTCTGAACTGCCATTGAAAGCAGAGCGTTGGGGACGTGTTACGACGCGAGTAAGTCGCACCAGATAGTCTTGTCGTCGTGCGAAGAAGCGACTCGAACATCGCCAGAGGCAGTGAGGGTGATAGACAACACGGGACTGGATATCATCGCGGCACACGAGAGGCAAGCTGAGTGGAGCAGTCCAAACTGACGTTTCCCAACACAGCCGCCTGTGTGCGGCAAGTTCCGGGACAGCCACGTGCACGTGCTCCCCCCAGAATGGCTTGTCTTGTAGTTCGTCCTCGCCGTCTCGTTTCTTACCCGCGACCACACAGGACGCCTATTCCTATGTTTCAAGACGTTGTTCACTGAACGCCAACAAAGAATGTACGTGTCTTGCGTTTTACTCATGTTGGGTCGAAAGGCGGGCAAAAGCTAGCATGTTGACATTCATCCTATGCTGGCTGTGGCAGGAAAGCAGTGCTGTGCGGCGCATGGTCACAGCCGTGTTCACCAACTTGACGAGAACATGCACGTTTTGCCTACGGAGTGATCTGTGACAGTACTTGTAAGAAGCAGTGAGTTACAATCATCAGGCTTTATTGATTACAGGATAATAATTTTCTCGTCAACTAGAGTTCAAAGCTTGCATTGAGCACTTTACACAGGTACTGCTCGACACGGGGAAAAATTGCTCATACTCCCGAATCCGAGTAGATCGGTGAACCAACCTCCTATTTGTTCAGAGATCTCTTCATTACGGCGAACTCGGTGCCTTTCAGTACATAGAGCCATACAAAGCGGCTAGACGTACACCCTGTCTCGTTCGTGAAAGAAGTTGTGAACGTTTAGATGATACGCTGATGATGATTTCATAGATCATGCTTTTTTGAATCATTCCTTCCATAGCCCGTACATCTCGTCTCCGAGATCAACGACCCCTCTACAGACAATGGCCTGCGGTCAAGAGGGCTGCGAAGTCCATAATAAGTATACGGGCCTTTGACAAACATATATAAGCATACCGTGCTTGAGCATTTCGTCTCATCATCCAGCCCCTCTTTCCAACTTAGTCAACAACTTTCTCCCAAACTTCACAATGTGCTTCAGACGTCAGTGAGTGGCACTCTCTACCATGTGTTGTAATCGTATACTAAGCATTTAACAGTGTATGTTATATTTACACGGTTTGCGGACACGCATATACCATGGTAAGCCTCAAATTTTTAGGAAGCCAGAGTATCTAATCATGTTCATCGGACAATATGGACAGCCGGAACAAGTTGTAAGTCCCTGCAATTTTTTTTACAGTCTCGACCTGATAAATTTCGCTTCATAGATCCAATGCGACAGCATAAACTGTATTTTTAGCCCTAATCATCCCAAGACCTGTGCAGGGGCCAGTTGCAAACGCACTTGTTGGCAATAGTGAGTCATTTCGTGGCAACTTCATGTCAACGTAAATGAAATCTAAGCCGACATTTACCCTACGCAGCCGTCAACCTTCGGAGCAGTTCTGTGAGCGATAGCAGCACATACGCAATCATGACATCTTCTCACTCTTATTTCCAAACGTCTAGCACCCCAGGTTCCAGAGTTATGTCCCTCCTGCTCCAAGCAGGGTGCCAGGCGATAAGGCAAGAGCCACAGTGCCGTCGGCCCAAGTCCTCTGTCATGTTTGTCATGGATTATTACTACCCCACAATTCTGCATTTCCGAGCCTCTAGATATCGCTGCCACTGACGGTGGCGGTCCATTTTATGTAGCATATTAGGTTTTGATATTTCCCTCTTCACATTATGTACCTGGTTGCGTACCGGCTGGACAGCAACATAGATACAGCACCGAATCCCTCTGGCGTTTCACAATTCGTATCTTGTAGAGCGTCTCCTGTTATGTCCGTAATTTTATTCTGAGCCTATTATTTATACCAAACACTGGCCTGAAATGAGCTTGCGACTTTTGCGAACTGCAGTCTGAACTCGTATTCTCAGGCACCGACCACTACTATATCTACCTCTTGCAAACACATCGAAGATGGTTAATTGTATCAGGTGCCTGAGGAGCACACAGCCAATCACCAAAGGCATGAAGAGTTTCGGGAGCCGTGATAAAATATGACGCCCGCCTCGCTATGATGACGTCCAGCTGGTAAGTGAACAAGCAGTACAGTGCAAGCGCGACGTTTCGTTGAAAGCCGCGTTACGAGGGAAAGTGATTAAGATTATCGGCTTTTCAACTTGGAACCCGTCAGGCCTCGAATCACCGATTCTTGTGCACAGGGTATTCTAGTTGTGTACCCCACTGACACCCATATGTCTAGTGAAACGTATGTCTGACACCGAGTACTTAATTCAAGAGGGAAGAGCAATACAGATAGTCTACAGAGATCAATATTACAAGCAAACATCCTACGTCCGTCACAGCCGAGAAAGAGAGTTGAGAGCTCACCGTCTCAATCACGGTATCAAGAAATTTCCGAGTCGAAATAGAGGCCTTTCTTCCCTACACGTACGCTGCCTTGAAATGGCAGACCACTCAGCTCCAACTCGTTGTTGGCATCTCTATCACGCAACGGAAGTCCATCTACATTGACGGCAACGGCAGCCACACCCTGTACGCCAGCCAAGGCACCCTGCGAGCCAAATATAACCTGCCGTGGCGTGCAAATCAGAGTTAGTCGTGGAACAGGTGACAGTCGACATATCAAACACTGACCTTCCCGACAAAGTTGCGGAACTCGCGATCTCTTCCGGGGAGGACCTCTAACGGTACGTCAACTATTTTGGAATACACCTCCACGCTCGTACCACTGTCTTCATCCGGGACAATTGGAATACTTGACGCCAGTAACCAGTCATCGGGTCTGATGTGAGCGAAGGCCTTATCAGGTAAAGGGTCAGGAAGAGGCTGAGGCGGAGGAAGATTGATATCGACTTCATTGTCGTGGTGAACAACTTGCTGCGGGGACTCAGGTACCTCCCCATCAAAAATGAGGACATCTGGCAACACTTTCGTCACATTAAGTCCAACGTCAATGCCTTTAGGGAGAATAGCACGGGCAAAAATAGTCCCACTGGCCAGCATAGTACTACCGGAACTAGATGGGACGATCTTCATCTCTCGGATTGTGACATTCCGGAGGATCTGAGGCTGCGGTCGCTTAGCCGGGAAGATAGCGCCTACGCTGAGGGAGGGAATTAGAGGCGACGAAATGGAGATATTGGTATCTCTTGAAGAGACATAGTTTGCTATGAGCACAGCAACGGTTGACGACGCATTTGAGGACAAAGGTAAGACGTTCCCCGTGATAGACAGCGAGATGTTTGGGTGTGTGAGGTTGAATGATTCGGTGTGGACCGAGGCCACAGGAATAAAGTGAGCAGTGTCGTTGATGGAAGGTAGCAATATGGTAAAGGGCATTTCAGATGCACTGTAATGTACGGAGTCGGGCAGCGGATTTACGGCAGTTGCATTGGCAAACAGTCGCAAGTTGTGATGATCAACGTCAGTCTCGATTCCGAACGACTGAAGAGTCACCAGTGTAGATAGGTCCGGTGGCGGGTCATCGCGGCCGGGTGGAGGGAGACCCGGGATTGCTGGGACTACGGCACAGTGAGCAGAACTGATCGTTGGTTATTCGAAATAAACGTACTCTTGACACGTATTGGCATGCGAATGTTCGTCTGTACCGCACGCAGACGAGTTCTCCAACTCTGTTCATAAAGCCCGCCTCCGTGCACGGCAGCACAATTCGTCTCAGTTGTCATTTGAAGCGCACCATCACGCCAGCTTTCTCGAATAAACTCGAGAAGTGTGGATACGTTCTTGGTGGGAACTATGAGAATAGGGATGGTCACCTCAGTGAGCCATGAATCATCCTGCGGAGGGCTGACAGTGAGCGAAATCTCTAAGGGTGGTATAGACACATTAGCGAGTAGGCTGTGTGTCCGTGTCGTGAACACTTCCACCTCCGACAAATTGACAGATATTCGGTCAACCTGACGCACACCCCAGCGACCAACGGACTTCCAGACATAACGAAATATGTCGTCGTCTTCGTCATCCTGAATACCTATCACGGCAGCAGCATCGACCCCAACTCTCCCTCGGACCTCAAGCGACACGGAACCGTCCCGTCCAACCTTTACGACGTCGAGTTTGTCGGGTCCCCAGAACCTAACAGAGCGCTGAATCTGCTCTGGGGAGATGTCGGAAGCCCGGGATCCATACGAGTACGCAACGAGCACAAGAAAGACAAGGCCAACTATGCAGAACGCCAGGGAGAACAGAAACACAGACAGGAGGCGTGAGGCTAAATGGCGTCTTCGTGGAGGTGCATCGTCCTCGAGGTGGGTCCCAGACGAAGACGCTAGCAACGGTGTTGTTTCATCGATGTCTTCTGGCCTTGCGCGTCCCTTCCCTTTCATAGACGTTCGAGTAATGTTGTCCTCGTTTGAGGCCATCATGGCCGACGGGCAAAAGCGTTGTTGGTAGAAGGTAAAATTGGCGTCTATTCAAAGGTTGAGTTTGTGACATTGATGCGCCATCATGTTACAGCAGTCACGCCTCCCATCTTGCGGCTCAGTGACACCACCGCCACGGCCAGTCGCGTAAACTTGGAACTTGACCACCAACGCCCTTATCCTCTTTTACCATGGACACCCCGGAAACAATAAGCTTAGCCCGGCACAGCTGCGCATGCTCTCTACCGGCCGTAAAAGCGAGCATCTTCAAATGGTTCGGCGAAGCTAGGCTTGGTTAGGGAACTTGTACGTGAGTTAGAGCGTTTCTATTAGCTACACGGATGACATTGAGTCGCGATATGCCTTGAAGTCAATGAAATGTGAGCTATGTTTACCGAAAAAGTCGGGTCTCAGGTGTTTAAGGACTGATGCATTCTGTATGTCGGGCTTCACGTTCTAGGTAAACGTTCACGCAGCAGTCGCGGCGATTTTATTGACGTACTATGTTGTGATAAACGAACCGGTGTTTGCCTCGACTGAGCTGACTCGGTTGCTCATCCCGACCGGTGTTGCCCTCTGAAGGACACCGCAGTCGGTAAGTTCCTTTGCCCAATGTTATGCAATGTGCAGCTAATCGCCGTATGAAATCTATCTTTAGATCTATCTACTAAGCTTGTTAGATTTAGCGATTACTGGGATAGTGGTAATTGTAAGAGTCTAGTCTTGTCTGGGAAGATTACACTGCACCCCACACGAAGCATCGAGGCCAGTGTATTTTGTCCAAGTCAGAGAGATTTCCCCGGCATTCAAATAAAAAAAATCGGTTCTGATACTTGTATTGTGCAGGTGTCTCAGCACATTATGTATCCAGGTTATACACAGTCGTCCGCAGCTGCGCACAGCTTACGAAGACGACCGGATATCGGACGCCGAATCTAGAACCTGTGTTAAGCAATGGCTGGAAACACGTCATAAATCGCTACACGCAAAGGTGAGCCATCAACGCATCAGAACCCAGTTCTTTAACAGATATCTGACTGTAGACTCTTGACCGTTCGGCCTCTCATAATAATATCAAGGGTCTAGCGTGTAGTATTTCTCTCTCAAAGCGCATACTTCAAACGCCAAATTTATTTTTCGCTCAGTCCCAGACGTTCTCCTAATCAAAGGGCCTAGCCATCAACCCTACCTACGGTAAAATTACACCGTCCTGTTTTTTTTCTTACTCGACCCTCCAGTTGTGTTGCCTAAAGCGGGCATGTGCAGCTTTGTGGCGCCGAACGCCAACTACCTGGGCCTGATCGGACGCAGACGCTTATACTCCTGCCTTGACGGAGTTTACTTTCAGGTTCTGAACATCCAACAGGGCCATCGTTGTTGCTCCGTAATTATCGCTTCTTAGAAATCAACTGCCACGACCGTACTGACAACCTTGAGTTCGAAGACATTGCTTACAGCCTCCGATATCAATCGGCTGATTCCGTGAGTGGAACTTGTGCAATCCGAGGGGGAAGTCATACAATAGTACTGACCAATTTTACAGAGATTACATAGATATCGAGTACGTCTGACAGTATGATATTATCATTGCCGGCGCGGTCAGAAGATTACGAGTCTCGCCGAAGTATGTTTTGAAATGGTGTTCAACAAATATCAAGAGGAGTTTCGTGAGTTTGGTCTTGAGCTTATTGACAAACTTTACTGGCGATGCCGCTAAGGGAACAATATTTTCGTTTTTAGTGCCACAATACAGGCCTGTGGACTGTAGTATGTTCAGAGGCATCCGCAACCCCCATTCCACTCTCGGAACGTTCCTGGTCGGCATCCTTGAACTTCACGATACAGATGTAGAGAAGACAAGCCGTACATTCCAGGCCCATTTCTCCATTTTTGGATTGCTGGTGGGTTGCTCGGACGAATAAAACACAACAACCTCCATGGACCACGGCCCGCTTTCGTCATGCTTCAGGCCTCAGGCCGACGTACCCGTTGTGTAAGATATCTTTGTCGATGTCAGCAGTTTCAAAACACGCTACCTGTCGTCCTCGCCGATTGATTGAAATGTTGGAATTCTTGGGGGGACTGTCGACGTAATTTTCTCCTTCCCCCAGCTACCTTGGCGGTTGCTCTCTGTTGGATATGGAGGTTGCATTCTAACGCGCACTAGTGTCCGCGATACCCTACTTTCCTGTTCTTAATTTTGTCAATTCTCACCTCGGATGGGGCGATGTTTGGCCGGCGACTCGAACAATCATGTAAACGCCCAGCCGATGCGAAGAGTCAAAAATATTAAGTGAGTTTCCAAACTCTGTGTACTACTCCTTTTTCATTTATAAAAGTCCGATTCAAAGGTGTGCTTTAACGGGAAATATTTATGATTCTAGGTCAAGAATGTGCAAACGACGCATTGGACCTGGATCCCATTATCATAGTTAACTGCCTCCAGAATGGTATGTGTCTGTTTGTAACGACCCAGGCAGCACCTTTTACCTACACATTTACAGGTATGCTCGCAACCCGAATTCTGACCCGTAAATTCAGTCATCAGACTAGATCCCAGGCCTCCTCGCGTCCAACGCTAGGCTTGATGGGATACTGTCACTCTGGGAGATCCAATACGAGGAACTGGCGTTGCTAATTTTCCAAGGGACTTTTACAACGCTGACGGTGTTCATGAGTAAGTGCAGTTGGTGCTTAAAATTTTGCTTGCTCCGAGTCCTTACTGAGGTACGTTTAGTATTGGCCCGCCAATAGATTTGAGTTCTTCCTTAGAACGGCTATGTCGTCGCGTGAAATTTGCACTACACCGGCTGGAATTTGCTCGTGACTGGCAGTAGCTTTGGTCTAGGTGTTTACGTTCTAAATTTCTGGCATCGGACAGTGCAAATTACAAGAACAGTGCTCAAAGGAAGCACGGTCTTGTCAGCGCTGAAACTTGAAGCTTGAAGCTTGAAGTTCGACTTTTGCGTTATCTAATCTCTTTTGTTTGGCTCCGATGATTCGGCGTCTCTAAATGATCCCAAATAGTCGGCGCTTCACCTTTCCCCCCTCTCAGCCTCCAAACCACTCAACCCGCTCATTAAAACCTTACCCAGTCGAAAAACTGCTCTCCATGTACCATATCTACTTCTATCGAACACAATGTTTCCAACCCCAACGGCGAGTCCCTTTTTAACGTTTTATGTGTCTTTCGTCTGTGTTAATCTCCTTTCTTTCTCTTTACTCAGTTGACGACGTTCCCGTTCCCGTTCCCGTTCCCGTTCCCGTTCCCGTCGAGCCTGACCTCGACGAGTACGTCTGGACTGCTGATTTCGACAATGAGTGCTCCAAAAAAGCACTTGAGCAAGCCAACTCATCCCCCGACGAGGGCGGTAGCTTCGAGGATGAAAGCCTCTGGTTCGGCGATGATAGTGTCTCGAGTGCCACCACTGTTAAACACAGCTCCTACGACGTTCCAAAGCTGGAAGCGAATCTCTACTATTCCGGCGTGGGCCCCAAGGGACGCGGCCCCAAGCTCATCTACAGAACCTCTGAGGACGTATTCGAAGCGCCTTCTGGTCCTGAGGCGTACAAGCGTCTCATGAGGGTTATTGCCGTTCCAGATACTTACGAGTTTGCTTCAAACGTTACGTGGGATGCGATTCGGGACCAGGTATGTAGTCTTCTCGTTACGCAGCAGTTTCTTTGCTTACACCTCGTTTTTAGGTTGTGGTGTTACTCGACCAGAAGAAAATCAAAGTCACATCGGTCGATTTCGTTCGATTCACTTGGCTGAACAAGCACGCGGACCGGGAAATCGAGGATGACGAGGACAACGACGAAGACGATGAGGAAGAGGAAGACTTGAACTACGACGACATTCCACGCATCCAGCCCGTCGAGTACGGAGATCGTCACTACACCAACCCAACTATCTGGATCGGGGTCTTACCAGACACTCTCACCGGAACCGTTGCACACGACTCCTCCAAGGACATCCGTGCCTTGCTCGACTCGCTTCAGGTCCAGAACATCGACATTGCCTTCAGGGAGTCGCTCTACCAGCCGTTGCTCAGTCACGGTCCAGTCCTTTTCTCCCCCGTCGAAGACGGTAGCTCTCTCAAGAACGTCATCGACAATGCCTCTGTCGCCCTCAGTCTTCCTATCGCCGGTCGTAAGATGACAATGCAGGGCACTCTGGGCCCCTATTTTAACGTTGGAGATAAGCTCTATGCCATTACCGTCCGCCACAACGTCTTCACGCTCAACGGAGACAACAAGGACTATCATTACCACGGTGCGATTTGACTTCTGCGACCTTTGAAAATCCAAGGGCTTCTCTGACTTTGTTCCCTGGCTAGATTCAGTGCCCAAGAAGGAGGTCATAGTCATGAGCACACCTGCGTTCAAGAACTACCTGGCCTCCATCCAAGCCCTGATCGGCACGCATATCGACGCAGTCGTAAGTCTCGAGAAGAAAATTAAGACGTTTAGAGGCCTGGTTCAGAACGGAATCAACGTTGTCGAGTCGCAGAAGAAGCTGGGCGAGCACGAGACTGAGCTTGCCAATATTCGTATCAAGATTGAGGATCTTAAGAACTTCTTCGTCGATATCAAGAAGAAGTGGAGCAAGGCCGAGGAGCGAGTTATCGGATTCGTCCGCTGGGCTCCCTCCATTGATGTCGGCGTCGCTCCTCATCGTTATATGCGCGACCTCTGCGTCATCGAGCTCGACAAGGAGAAGTTCAAGTATATGATCGGGAATATCTTGAGCCTCGGTGCGTTAATAGTCGTTTTTCACTAAATACCGCTAATCTCAGCTATGCTCCTCTCCCTCTCTCTCTCTTCCAGGTTCCGAGATGTCCAACTCGAAGCTCAAGTCCCTGATATACGAGCGTGTCGACGTCCCATCCGACTTCGAGTACCCCGACGACGGTCTCCTTGCTCTCCGAGGTATGCTGACCGCCGACCAAGTCATCAACCCCAAAAATCTGAACCTCCAAGGCGATCGCGTTCGTCGTGTCCTCAAGCGTGGTTTCACCACCAACACCACCGTCGGAACCCTCACGAGGTTCATGTCGTTTGTCCGCCAGTACTTCCAGACCGGCAACCAGGACTCGGTCCAGGTCCCCATCCTCTCCCACGAGCAGGACTCGGGCACCTTCTCCAAGGGTGGTGACTCGGGGTCCCTCATCGTCTCCACCAATGGCGAGTTCATTGCCTTGCTGACAGGAGGTACCAATAAGGGTACGGACGCCTCCGACATCACTTATGCGACTCTCTTCGAGTGGGTCTGGGATCTCGTCAAGGCCGAGTTCCCTGGCGCCAACTTGTATTTCGACAACCTTGAAGAGTTCCTCGCCGACGTGTCCTAGGTTCGTCTCTTTTTCTCCTTTTTTCTCCTTGTCATACCCGTGACTTACGACCTTTTATGTCCGCCTTCTAGGAGAGGTACTACGGAATTCACGATGGAGGTGTGCTATGCGTTAATAACGCGTGTCACCGTTCACGTTTGCATCTACCAATTGATTTTGATTGGTATGCGCGGGCCTGGAAGAAACGGATCCGTCTAGGGCTCGTACTTACTAGTATTCTCTGCTCGGTGGACACTCAAAGATGTAGTATGTTCATGTAATTAGTACCTACAAACGTACCTGCTATAAATGTGCGAGTTGAAGCAGAGTGATTTCCAGCGCTAGCTGTGCAGCTTTCGGCCAGAAATAGACGCTATCTTCTTCCTTCGAACGTCCGTGTCGCCACGTATTTGCGCTTGGATCTAAGTGTCTGCGTTTCAAAATTCTGGCATCGAACACTGCAAATTACAAGAATAGTACTCAAGGGAAGCGCGAGCTTGTCAGCCCTCAGCCTCATGCCACAGACAGGTGACCATTGACCCAGCCCGACCTGCAGAAATGAAGTGTATATGCTGTAAGTAGCGTCAAATATCCCCATGTATTGAGCACTGAAATTTCTCTCGGGTTCCAGGATGCCTTATGAGGGTTTCGCGGTCCTACTGGCCGTACATAAAGCATAACACCGAACTTGAGCTCGTAAGTCCCTCTTATCCCGTAGCATACTTGCTCATCCTACAACCATCTTGCATCCAAAATGTCGTCTTCTCCTCGAAAAGGACCCATAACCGTCCCACTGACTCGCCACGTCCGATCGACGCAAGGAACTACAGTCGCGGAGAATGATAAGACTAGACACACTCTTCTTCGCAATCGTCTTCTGGTAAAGACCGCTGAACAAGCCACTGCCTCCCCTGTTCCCGTCACCAATACGATCAATGTGTATACTGCACAGGTGAGATCACTCATCATCTTCATGTCTGTCGAGCACTGTTCTCTGATTGATCTACTGTACAGGTAGGAGTCGGGCAACCTCCTACATCCCGTTAGTATATGTCGGCTTGCGCACGAAAATGGGCGTTCGCTAAGATCTTGTAGATAATCTCCTCGTTGATACCGGGAGCGCGAATACGTGGGTTGGTGCTCAAACTACGTTTGCACCTACGGCGGATGCTAAAGATACTGGTTCCAAACTTGTAAGTCTCAGCTTCACTAGCCCCATGTTACTATGCGATCAAGTACTGATAGGGATGAGTAGGCAGTGCAGTATAGATCTAGCCTTGTGCATGGTCGGTGTATCCCCATAATCGTACATATGCCACGTTTCTTATGATGGGGTTACACAGGAGAAGAATGGACAGATACTGTCACGCTTGGACCTGACTTGGTTATCACTGGCCAAGGAATTGGAGTTGCGAGTATTGCACTCGGGTTTCAGAACGTCGATGGTGTTCTTGGGTGAGTATTCGACCTATCCGTGTCATGAATCTTATCTGACGGTGGTAAAGAATCGGCCCTGTAGGCTTGACACAAGGTACGGATCTCGTCCAGCTTCTCTAATAAGCATCACGCTCAATTGTTGATATAATCAGGCACTACGACTTCTGGGGGGACCGTGCCCACCGTGACTGATACTGCTTGGAACCTAGGGCTACTAGAGAGCAAAGAAATAGGAATATTCTTCGAGCCTCCGACGTCTGCTTCAGACGCGAATGGCGAGCTCACCTTTGGTGGCGTCAACAGTGCTCGGTTCACTGGAAGTATACATTATGTGTACGTGATGCAAGCCTCATAGAACCATGATCTAAATATTAACTGCGAGGATAGCCCCATAACATCAACATCAACAGCAAGCAATTATGTGGGGATCGATCAATCAATCTCGTATGGTTCTTCTCGCACGCCTATTCTAACCCAGACATCCGGGATCGTCGATACTGGCACAACTTTGATCACTCTTCCAAAAGGTAATGTACTCCACTAAACGCCCCTGCGTCTTTGCCTCATGCAAGCTCTTGTAGAGGCTTTTGCTGCATACACAGCAGCTACTGGTGCGGTCACAGATCAGACGACCGGTTTCCTGAAAGTCACTCAGGCACAGTACGACGCAATGCAAAGTTTATACTTTACAATTGACAACGTACGCAAGCGGTTGTTCACTTGTCTGTAACTTTATGCCTAACGTCCGACTGGACTTGCAGGTCGAATATGAGTTCACGAAGAACGCTCAGAGATGGCCTCGTGTGGTAAGTACCAGTCATAATATAACCCTCGTCCATCTCTCAAATGGTCTGTTACAGTTGAACACCGCCGTTGGTGGCACCGCAGATGGGATTTATCTCGTCGTGGGCAACACTGGCATGTCGGCTGGTAGCGGGTTCGACTTCACGAACGGATACGTCTTCCTCGAGAGGTACTACACCGTCTACGACAGTGGATCATCGAGGTTTGGGATTGCGCCTACGGAGTTCACTTTTGCCACATCCAACTGAGGCGCTCGGAGAAAAACGATGAACCACCGTCTGGAAAGCTCACGTCGCTCCCTTCTAGAGCATTTTTGTCAAGATTCAAGTTTCTGCTTCTATATTCACAGAATCGAAGAATATTGTGTTCTATTGGAATAGTGAGGCTTGGGACCTAGACATTTAGTAGACGCAAGGTGCGTAAAACGGACACGGCGTAGTTCTTATTCTTCGCAGGCCCATAGCCAGGATGTTCCTGTCCACAAATACAAGGACACATGATTACTGGTGGTTGGGTGATCGATACCGCCCTACTTATCTAAACGAACATCATGGCGACGGTAAATCGAAAGTCAACTGATGTGCTGCACGTAGCGTTGCAGAGTCCGATATAAACATTATAAGAACGATTTTTCAGAGCGCTGATACGTACATCTACGCATGACCAGGACATTTTGAAGCATTGATAATGTAAGACGGTGACCGGTGATGTATTGATGACTCACGGTGTCAGCCCGCCCGAGGTTGTATAAGTAACAACACTGTGAGCGACCAAACCAATCCCTATCCCAAGTCGACCCATTACTACTTTACTTCATCACGTCATAGCACAGGGAAACCCATTCGACTCGGATATGATGGAACCAATCATCCTTTACGACGCTCCGTCCCAAAGATCGTACAAGGCATGGTCTCCAAACACATGGAAGATTCGGTATGGATCTCACAATGTAAACGCATTCAGCTATTGATCAACTCTTTTATTTCGCGTTGTCAGGTATGCTTTAAACTACAAAGGAATCGCATACCGAACCGAGTGGACAGAATATCCCGACATCGAGCCTCTGTGCAAGAGGCTCGGCATCCCCCCTACAGACAAGAAACCCAATGGTGGCGATCGCTACACCCTCCCCATCATTTATGACCCTTCCACAAACACCGCTGTCGGAGACTCAGCGAAGATAGCAAAGTATCTCGACACAGCGTACCCAAGGACACCTCGGATTTTCCCTCCAGGAACAGACGCTTTTCAGGCGGCGTTCGAGGCATTCTTCCTTTCGAAGATATTACAACCGACGTTCCGCACTGTTGCCGCTCAGACTGCTGCCAAGACTTTGAACCCAATTAGTGGGGAGTTTTTTAGGAGGTCTCGAGAGGAGGACTTCTACTTCGGGAAACTGGAGAACTTGAACACGCCAGAGGCGTGGAAGGCTTTGGAGGAAGGGCTGGGCCAGGCAAAAATATTTCTTGAGGCGAATGGGGAGGGTAAAGCGTTAACGTTCTTTGGAAACAAGGATAAGTTGACGTTCAGCGATTTTCAGTTGGCCGCAGTTTTGAAATGGTCGAAGTCTGCGTGGGGAGATAATTCGGAGGAGTGGGAGAGGATTGCTAGATTTCATGATGGCTTCCCTGGGAAGTTCCTAGAACAGTTCAATGAGCTGGAGGTTGTTGACCTGTAATTTCGGCGGTGTAACGCAGAAGCTTCGTGTAATTATCCTAGCACTTGGTCGTTGTCAGTACCTTGACTCGCAACAGTAAGGTTAAGAGTGCAGGCTTGATAGAAGCCACGGAAACACTAGCAGTGCTATATGTTAACCCGAGGGAGTCAATAGCAAATAGAATGCTTACAGAAGTGAGTGTCTTGATAAATCGATGACCTTCAGTAGTCATCATATAGTCTAGATTCAAATTTATTGAGCGTTGAGCGTGAGTGACGACCGCCGGGGGTTGGAACTTGTTACTTGGTCTTGCCAGACTCTTGGAGTCTTGGTCCTATGTAGAAGTGCGGCGCTTTTCCGGCCCGATGCCGCAGTCTTAGCTGACCCGGGCCACGGTCACGTGGCTCAAAGCGAGACTTGGAGGTGGCGTAACGCGGCTTGGCTGCTTTCCTGAGTCTCTCTCACAACTCTCATTAGCAATAATCATCGTGCTAGTATGTCCAGAAGGTCCGATAGAATCAAGAAGCTATCTGAAGACAACAAGAAGACACTGGACTCAACGAGGAACCGTCAACACGGTGTTCAAGTCGGTAATGACAGTCGAGGAAGAGGTGGCGACCAAGTAGCCGTAAGTACTAGCGTCGAAACGACGACTTCAGTCGATGGGATAGTCAAGGCAGCAAGATTAAAGCTCACGTCGAGGAGACGGGGGAAGCTTCATCAGATACTCGACATGCCTCTCGATGTTATTATGGAGGTAAGCTGGCTTCTTTTATCGTTGACCTGGCCAGAGGATACTTATTACCCTAACAAAGATATGCTTAAGCCTCCAAACCAAAGACATACTTCATCTTTCTAGGTTATCTAAGGCTTTTCGCGCTTTATTTACGAGTAGAACGACGCAGTTCATCTGGAGAGCCGCCCGCCACAATGTCCCAGGCCTCCCTCCACTCCCTAACGACCTTACTGAGCTTGCGTATGCCAATCTCCTCTTCGACCCACATTGCCATGTGAGTCCTGTGGCTTCTTTATGGATATATGGACGCCTTGATAACGCATCTGAGATTCATAGAAATGCTTGATCAAGAATTGTTCTTCCGTCTATTGGGGCTGTAGAGTGCGCCTCTGCAAGAAATGTTACGACAAGCTGTACGCAAACTTGTTGTATTTTCCTGCAAGCCACTAATATTGACTATATTCATAGCGCTATTTGCTCAGATTACTATGGCTGCAAATTCTACCATCTATTCGATGCAACTACGAAGAAGTTACTCAAAGACCATCATCTAGTAGACGCATCCGTTCCTCTTCTTTGTCAACTTCCCGACGGTATGAGATAAAATTCAGATATTAAGTGTCAGGATCTTACTTACTTGAGTCATACAGGGACCAAGGTACAATACATACCTTTATTGGACAGCTTCGTACTAGCTTGGAAGGCAACACCTGAAGCGGACCGTAAGAAGTTCTTCGAAGAGAGTCAACGCTCGACGTCTGCTATAGACAAGGTAGGCCGACGATCCCGAGACACGTATGGCTACTTCTGAACGTTGTGATATACAGACTGTTCCGGCGTTAATTGAATGGCATGACAGCTTCAAGAGTGCGAGAGCAAACGAACTCGTTGATATTCGTAAGGCAAGGCAGACTGCGTGAGTCCCTATATCTTGGCTCAATGGGCATTATGATATACAACACGTCGCCTCCAGTATTATTCAGCATCTCAAGGACGACGATTGGGGCCCAGAACTTGAGTACATGGTGGATAGCACCTTCGAATGGGAGTTTAATAACCTTCCGGAAGTCAGAAAGACTCAGGAATTGACACCACGTAGTATGTACTTTCCCTATGCATACCATCAGCGGCAGCCGAAGATATTATCTCTCTTCCAGTTTGGAAGAATATTCAGCCTCGCATAGTCGAGCTTATGGCGAAGATCCGTCCACATCGCCTCCATAGAGATCACATCCGTGCTCTTTATGATAGGTTGACTGCCACAGCAAAGGTATTAAAGGAAAACCTTGCGGAATCGCATGACTATGAGTTAGCCCTGCGTGAGCTTGTGCTTTGCTCCCGCCGATTCTATGACATCATCAGTCAAGGGGACAGTGAGTTCAATGCAGAGGGCCTGCGGTCTACCTTGGAAGCACTAGCCCTTCGCCATATCGAAAAGCGGGAGCGTAAGGCCAAGCAGGCACTTGCAACCCTTATCCGGGAAGAGACTGGTCTGAAGGAATCTGCGGATCCATTCTCACTTGCCATTGGAAGTCATTTCAGTTGTAATGATTGCCACAGAGTCTTCACCTACCGCAATGCTATTCGCCATAATTGCCTAACTTCCTCGCAGAACCGGCCGGACAAACAAAAATGGATGTCAGACGCATACCTTTCCGCGGCTCGTGATTGGCTCGCTAGCCATACAAGATACCGAGCCCCATGGTCTGCAGAGATCTATCGTCATCAGTTCAAGAAGATAGCCAAAGTAATTGAGCTTTGCGGTTTTGACTTGAACACGGCCACCATCGAGGATCTTGACAAGGATGTCAACCTTCGCATCATCTGTACGAACCACCTTAGGAGGGGAAAGTACATCCCGATCATGAACTGGAAAACAGCAGTAAGAATGTGTTTGTTCGCAGTGGTAGAACCCTTTTGACACTCTATTGTCTGTGCTATAGGCATATCAGCCTCGTCACTCTGGCTGCGACGATGAAAATCCCTCATTCGAGATTGCCTCCGAAGAGTATAAGGCTGCCGTGAAGAACTCAGAGATAGAACATTTTAGCAAGCCCCATAGGCTTGAAGCAGCCAAGTATTGCTGCGCTCGTTGCAGTGTCAAATTCCTCGAACGGCAGTCTAAAGAAGCAGTATTTGCCCATTTGAAGGAAGAGTGAGTCGGTCATGCTTCAGCCTCTACCCATGCTTGTCTGACGATCCCTTAGGCACGGGGTTATGCAAGCCATGAAAAGCGACTTCATCGACGAACACGAAGATGACCCCGTCATTTCGCCTGTATACCTCATACCTCAAAGATGTAAAGGCAGCAATTGGCCTGGTGACAGGCATGCCCTTCGGTATCTCGAGTATCCAGGGAGCAATGGGAGTTATCTTATTACATATTGGCCAATCGTAGAAACGGTAACTACATCGTAACACAACTGTTTTATAGAGTACGTGTACGGTATGCGCACAATTGACACTGCACTGTGATTCATCGACGAACATGGGGACGAGTTTATCATGCCGCCGGTATATCTTATGTCGGATAAACTTCAATACGGGAATCAGTGTCATCTCTTCCAACATCCACATTGGAAGCATCTCATCACATACTGGCCAATCGAGTAAACTCGCAGTCGTACTTTATTGTAGTGTCGCTGTCCAAAAATAGAGCAGTGACTTACGATGCCCTGGTGTGTGCACATATCATATCTACTTTGTAGTCAATGTTCCCTAGTGTCTAATGGTATAAGACGTGTACGAACTTCAACTCAGTTATCTAGGAAGGAAGTCGAGTATGAAAGTATGCCACTAACATCCAAGTCGGCGAAAGGATCCTTGTCAATTTAGTAATACATAGTGCTAGTATTCATCTCACGTTTTTGGTCGACATCAGTCCGATATTTCTTCGATTCACGATTAGCGAATCGCCACGGTCAGGGGGTTTAAAAGACTGAACATGATGAGATTTCTTGAATATAATACATTTGATGCCAGACCTCACGCGCACGAGCAAAGCAAAGCCAAACCTTTTACAAGAGTCACAAAACCCAAAAATCCTCACAACCCACCATACTTCTCCACAAACTTCCTATGGAAACCCTCCAACGCACTCACATACTGCTCCACGCCAGGACACAAACACGTCAACCTATAATGATGCTCTCCATCCTTCTGCCCGAACCCACTTCCCGGAACAACACAAATCCCCGTCTCGTCAAGCAACTCCAACGCGTACAGCGTATCAGGTGACTTGCCCAGTGCCTCCGCCGCTTTGACCGCCTTGTCCGGAAGCTCGATTTTAGGATATAGGTACAGTGCCCCGGGAGAGTTGACGCACGACACACCAGGGAGGAGGTTCAAACGGTCTGCCATCAACTTTGTACGTTGGGCGAGTGCGGCGTGGATCGTTTCGGTTTCTTTCTTGTAGAGAGGGTAGGATGGTTCGCCTTCCTTTGGTGGACGGACCATGCAGTCGACGCCGATTTGGCCGGAGAGGGGAGGACACAAGGTGACGGAGACCATCTTGTACAGTATAGCACGGACTTCTTCGGAGATGTTTGTGCATTCGAAGTACCCGCCACGACGACCACACTCGCCTTTGACACCTTTGGATATCGAGTGGAAGGAGATCAAGGGGACTGGGGAGTTTATTTTGCGTACGACGGATTTGAACGAGTGGAAGGGGTGTGTTTGCGGGCTGTGCAAGTTCGTTTGGTAGACTTCGTCTGCGAGGAGGACGAGCGAGTGTTGTTCGCAGAACCGGACGACGTTCTCCATGGTGGTTAGATCGAGAAGTGCACCGGTGGGATTGCCGGGGTTGATGACGACGAGAGCGCGTGGCTTGACACCTTTTTTCGCTGCTTCTGCCAAAGCAGACTCAATCTCCGCGAGTGATGTTGACCAGCCGTCGGACTCTGAGAGGTGATAGGGAATAGGGATGCCGTTGAACTGGGAGAGGGTGGCGGTATAGAGAGGGTATTGGGGTATAGGGATGAGGATCCCAGTTTCATTGGGTGTGATGAGGACGTTGAGCAATAACGATACACCCGCAGATGCGCCTCCAGTAAGGAAAATATCCTCTGGGTCCGAAGGGTATCCGTCACGCTCTGGGATATGTTTTAATAAAGAATCCGGATGTGAAAGCAGATATGTACTTTACCTTCGATGAATTCCGCAACGTGTTTACGGATGAGCGGGACACCTTTGCTGTGCGAGTAAGCTCCAATGGAACCAATTTCTGCTTGCAGCTCCTTTGCACGTTGGAGCACATCGCTGGGCCATTTGTCCTTGACGAGCTCGGCAAGAGGAGGGTATTCCATCAATGCAGCAACCTGAAATTATTGAAGTATTAGCCATGTGTATCGGCAGAATAACAGCACGAGGTTATAAACGCTTGGATGTCCAGTCTTTTTTCCATTGAGGCTAATGAGCAATTAAATCGCGCTCCTCAGTGTCCTCTGCCCTTCGTGCACTATCCATACATGATGGCTGATGGATTGCACAGGAAGAGACAAATTAGGGGTTGCACGGCTGGAGACCACAGCCATCCAGGTGCACCACCGGTGTTCGTCCCGACTTCGACAACACCAAAGTCTATATCCGAGACACGAGCAGCCTCATGTCTCTGCCATGCGGGACGCAGAGGAATATTGCGCGCCACGGACGACGTGCCTAGCCCAGTCGCGACACGCCCACTCCCACCCCCACACCGCGTAAACGACCACCCCCGCATTTTCCCCACATCGCCCACGAACGAAAAGAAGAAGGAAGAAGGACAGTATACTCACCTGCCTTGTGAACGTTAAAGGTTGCTGGTCCAACCCCTTTTGCTGAGGATTTCCGATGTTGGAGTTGATGACTCGCTTGAAGGGCAGCTGGTGTCCTGCCTCGAGTTTGCTTCGGAGGTCTTCAGCCTTGATGGCCAGCTCGCCACGTACGGCGTACTGAACATTGAGTACCGCAGGGTTGAGATCGTTGACGGTGAGAGGCTGCATGGTGTGCGAGAGACGGTGGTGGAGACGGGGAGAGTTGTGAAGCTGTTGCGCGGCTTTAGTCGATAAAAGCCTGAGTCTCGATGCACCCCGGGTCATCTGTGCACTTGTTGGGTCGGTGCACGCGGTTAAGAGCGATTTTATTTGGCTGATGTATCGATTTTGAAGGTTTTTGTTGTCGACGAGGGTGAGTCACCGTCAAGATTGAGACTTATAATTTGCATAAAAACGGCCTGCCGGGTAACACCCGCGCCCCGTCGCGCCCCGTGCTACTCGCAACCTCGGAGGTTCAACGAGGTCAGAGCTGATTTCGCCGGTCATCCTGGATGGGTCGTGGTCGATGGAAGAGTGAGGTGCGTGCACTTATTTCCGAGAAAGTGTCGAAACCTTGCCTATAGAAGCTCATTATATAAACTCTGAATTCTCACAAGAGTTTCTATTAATCCAGGTATTAAAATCATGGACAAGGTGTTGTTTGTTTATTTTTTTCATAAGAAATACAGACACGCAACATTGCAGATGTCTGGATACTCGTACTTATTATATTCATGACCACCAATTAGTCTTTCGTCGAACGGTCCAAGACCCCGAACAGTACGAATACAGTAATCGCGACTTGACTGCATTTCAGGTTCGTTTCTACCGTCCATCTTCTGTTAAAATATACTCACAAGAATACCTGAATTCATTATCGTCCTTGTCGATGCAAGCAAAGATGGGACCCCAGACCACTCCCGCGCGCTTAATCCGGCCATATAATCGTCATAATATTCTCGTTTATCGCCGTCGTATCACCGCGATTCACTTTCTCAAACCCAGTCTCTTGGATTTTTCAACACTTCAAGCATCCTACTCTCGTCCGTATCCTCTCCCTCCGTTCCCAGCTCCGACATATACTCCCACCTCGCGGTCTCTGGCATACTCACAAGCACATTCTCTGCTTGCACCCCAGGCGTCGCCAAACCAAACTTGGTTCCTCTGTCGTACACAAGGTTGAACTCGACATATCTACCACGCCGGATGAGCTGCCATCTCCTCTTGCGCTCGTCTGTCGGAGTGTCGCGTCTTCGAGATAAGATGGGGAGATACGAAGGTAGGAACGTGTTTCCCAACGTCTTCACATAATCGAATATCTCGTCGGCGCTCTTCGGGCGGGGTGCGGACGGATCAACCAAAAGTGAGTTGGGCTCGTCACAGAGGTCGTCAAATCGGATTCCACCAACACCTCGGTGCTCGCCCCGGTGCTTGATAAAGAAATAATCATCGCAGGATTTCTTGAAAGCAGGATACAACCCCGTGCCGTACGCATCACACGCTGTCTTGAGTGTTTGATGGAAATGAACGACATCCTCTTCGAAAAGATAGTTGGGCGTCAGGTCGGTTATCCCACCAAACCACCAGGCGACCACCTTTGGCTGCTCCACCTCTCCTGCCTCCGTGATCTCAAAGTAACGATAGTTAGCATGAACGGTGGGCACGCTCGGGTTACGTGGATGAATGATGAGACTGATTCCTCCCGCGAAGAAAGGCAGGTTCCCAGCCTGGTCGGCCTTTTGTACGAGCGAGGCGTGCTCTGTGGCCATCTGCTTGATCGCAGGCGGCGGAAGCGAACCGTGGATCATCGAGATGTTGACTCCTGCTTTCTCCAACACAGACTCCGGATGATCAGGGGCAGTGAAGGTGCATGATACTCCGCGACCTCCCTGTGCCCTGTCCCACTCTCTCTTGTGAAAAGGCGGTGCCTGAGGGTCAATACCCTCCAAGGTAGCGACGATATCAGCTTGCAACTTCCCGATAAATTCTATCATACGTGCACGCATGGTGGCCATGTTAATTCTCTAGGGTCCCTGGGAGCGACAAGTCAGTTGACTGCAAGTTCTCTGTCTGTATTTGATTGTTGGCGACAACTCACCGCGATGTTCGTGGCAGGAGGAATTGGGGTTCACGCAGGTACTGTGTCTCCGTCTTATATATCTCCTCATTAACTTCATGATACGGACACACATGCCTGACCGGCTACACAGGTTCTTAATGGATATGTCACAGAGGTATATCAACAGGGTCAAGCGCGAGGTTGATCCATGATCGTGACAGGGCGTCTATCTATGTCTCCGTAACAGAGCTTCTCCAGTTTTCCTTATATGGTCCTACCAGACTCTACAGTCATTGGATACCTGGGACTTTGACATACCCGCAGATTCTGACCTATATTAACTCTTGCATTGTCGCAGATGTTGTCCAATCTCTGCCCCCATGGCACCTCAGACACACGTCCTGCCAGTGCGCAACGCAATCCCTGGAATCCCTCCCCCTCCTCCTCCAAGCCTCAACTACATTGCACCAATAAAAATAGCGGTTCGCGATCTCCTCATTGCTCACTCGTTCTCCATAATCCTCGTCGCTCTTCTCGTCGCTCTACTATACTTTTCTACCAAGCGGACACGCCGACAGCCTATATTTCTTCTCAATGTGTTCACCATCCTCCTCGCTCTCTCTGTCGGCGGTCTCATAGACTACCAGACGGTACGTAATTACGTGTCCTAGACCAAAAAAAAGAAAACCCTCACGCGCGTAATGATTTAGATACAAACTATGATCGCACCTTTACATCCTACACCTCTTTCATTCAACATCGCCATCGGCGTCCTGGGCGCCGTCCAATCCATCCTCGTCGACACCATCCTCCTCATTCGCCTCATCGCCGTGTATCCTCTCCGATCTGTAGGAACGAAGACCTTCAGCGTTATGCTCGTTCTTCCCATACTACTCAAAATAGCCCGGGTCATCAACCTCATTTTATTCATCAAGGCGTTAGCTGATGCCACCAAGGATCCTCTAACGGCTAACATTCTGATCGGTCAGATATGGGAGAACGCGCCGTATCTCAAGATCGAGTGGTTTGCTCAGTTGTTCGATAACACGTAAGTTGGGATAGATATTCGTGTTTTTGAACCGGTTTTTTTGGCTGAATACGTTCCATGGGTACACGTAGGTACGCGTCTGCTGGGTTCTTATACAAACTATCCATGCATAACAGAGACCACAACCAAGTAATCACACACAAGACATCCGAAAGTACGTATCCACGCACTCACCTTGCTATACACCCACACTGGCACTACTAACCACCACACCAAACAGCATCCTTCGCCGACACAGTAAAAACCCTCCTCTGGGTATCCTCCACCAACTTCGTCATCCCAGTCCTCTTCTCCCTCCCCCAAATCATCGTCGTCTACCGCTCCATCGACATCCTCATCATCAACGACATCGTCCTCGTCAACACCTCCATAGCCGTCATCGGCGTCGTCTTCGCCACCGTGTGGGCGGGTACGACTCGGTGGGCTAGAGACCATAGTACGACCGCTCTAGAGGTGTCTGAACCGTCGAGGGTGGTGTTTCAACGGCAATCGGAGGTGTCTGGTCGTGGGCGGTCGTATGGTAGTGCTAGTGAGGGAGAGGAGGGGAGGGTACATGTGGGAGTTTTGCCGGCTGCTAATAATGGGTCTGCGGATGGGTCGTTCATTGAGTTTAAGGCGTAAGGTTGTGGTTTCATTATGGTACGAGTTGTTACCGAGACGAGGATTGTCGGATTGTTACTGTACATGATATTAGCTCTCTATCTAGCGTATTTATTTTGTGTACATACTAGTAGTGTAGAATCTATATTTATAATTGAATCTGATTCCTGGATAATCACAATGCCCTCTAGAGGTCGAAAGCGTATCTCCTCCATCCTATGCTCATAGTTTTGATGAGACGACCTGGTATCCTTGATATTCTCTGCCATACAAGTACATGCATACTTTACTTCGCTATAAGTAGCTACTACTTCACATCAGGTACATATAAAAGAGCATCATTCACCACGTGACAAGTCATCATGAATAACAACAACGACAACAATTCAAAAAAGGGATGAACAAATAATTAAGGGGGTGAAGAAGAAGAAGAAGACGAAGAAGCCAGAAGATCGATAACGCCGTACTCGAAGTGGAAGTCAAGTCGTATATAGATAAGCCAACCAAAAAATACGAAGAACGCATGAGATCGGGATCGGCTGGGAGGGGTAGAAAGAGAAAAAAGCGGAATGTCAAAAATACATTGGCAAGAAGGAAAGTTTGAAACTCAAAAGTAAACCACAACAACAATCAAAACATTGTGCCATCAAACGTCCGATGATCCATATCAGGATCGACAGAAGGTGTGAACGGCGGGGGTATAGGCGAACTTGCAGTCGAGGCGGCGGTACTTGGTGTAGTAGCAGGTCTTGACGACCCAATGTCAGTCGTTTCCAACGTAGTGCATGACGAAACAAGAGGGCCGGTGGGCGCGTTAGGCGAAGGTGACACGGAATCATGGTGAGGAGGCGACCCATGCGACGATTGGGAGTGATGACTGCCACGTGAAGAACGTGAGGACGTCGACGACGCACGGCTGAGTGAGACATTGGGAACAGAGTCCATAGTCGTAGAATTCGAAGGTGACGCCGCTGCCGCTGTCCATTCCTCATACGACCCGCGCAAATCGAGTTGTTGACCTTGAAAGCCAAACTGCGAAGCCAAATCAGGCATCGACCGTCCCACTGGTTCTGGCATGTTCAATCCCGACGGTCCCGGCTGAGACTGCTGTCCGTAAACCACGTCCATTGGAAGGTGGCTGTCAGAGACAGACCGACGCCTCCCGGCACTGCAGCATGCGCCTCGTTCCCCGGACACAGCAAACGTTAACGTCTTGCCGCTCCCCAACCCCCTATCCTCGTGGGCGCAGTTCGAACAGGTGCATCCGGCGCAGCAGCCGCAGCAGTCAGAAGGACAGGTGCACGACCCGGTGGAACACTGGCATTGACCACTACAGCAATTGCTGATTGCATCTTCGGGAGGTGATGCGCTAGATGACTGATTCTGGAGATTAGGCCACAGAGCATATGTCGGCCACAGGGAGGGGTCGAAGCCCTGAAGTTGTTGCGGGAGCGACATGGGCATGGGAGAAGGCATGGCGAGAGCGGACTGTTGCATGCGAGGACTCTGGAGAGGAGAGAAACTACCAGAATTGGCTAATCGACGGAACCACTCTTCGATTCCCGGGTTCTCCTGCGTAAGAGCGAGTGCCGTGCAGTCCATGCATGCAGAACACGTCTGCGGATTCACGCATGTCGGTGTGTTGGCAGGAGGGTTGGGCACGTTTTGATGAATGATGCATCCAGGACAAGCACAATTCGGTCCACAATTGCAAGTGATCGGCGGGTCCATGCTTCCTTCGCTACCTTGCGGTTGCATTGAAGCAAGCCATGCAGTCATGAACGTTTGCAAGTCTTCCGAGTCCTGACCAACTGGATACTGTGCGTCGGAAGAGGGAATGGGGAGAGCGGGTGGTGGGAGATTCTGCGGTGGAATGGACGCATAGAGTGATGGCGAGAGCTCACTACCTACTTCAGCACCGCGAGCATACTCGTAGGCGCGCTCATAAGGGCTGAAGGAGGAAGGATGTGCACGGGAAGGCTGGGAAGCACCAGGACTGCGACTGGAACGTGGGGGAGAAGCACGGTCGGACGACGGACCAGTAGTGGGACTAGGTCGGGGAAGCACAGGACGCTTGCCCGCACCGTGCGCACTTGCAACCAAGGCGGCAGGCTGGTTCATTTGGGGCTCCAACTCCTTGTCAAAGTCGTGCTCGACACGTGAGTTCTTGCGCGATTTAGGTTTTGATGATTTGCCACGGATAGACTGCGTACGAGGGGTGGCGCAAGTACACACGCCGATACTATCGCACATACAAGGCACCTCTGAACCTGAGAAACAATTAGCATTACAGTCCCCGAGCAGTGCGGGAAATGGACGAGCCTGGTTCAGAGTCGGACCCGTCTGATACTGCGACCGACGCTCCCAGGGTTTCTGGTAAACCACTGGGGAACGTGGCGCTCACCGGCATCTTCTTCCCACCTAACGAGCCCAAACCCGAGAAAGACCTTATTATTCAGCGTGAAATGATAGACACGTATAATGCTAAGACAAGTCACCTTTCTTTGAAAAGATGCCAATGGTAGCTGTGGACGACGAGGGAGCAGAGGTGGGGTCTTCATTCTGCCCTAGCTGCTGCTGCTCCTTTGCGCCACACATGCATTTAACGTGAACTTGTTTTGTCTTTCGTAACTCACGACAGTGCTCGCATTGTGTGACGGGACGACCTTTCTTTTTAATCTCGAAGAGGGGACGGTCGGTATGTTTGCATGTGGAAGACCGATGTCCTTTAATGCATGTTTCGCTGCGGGGCACGTCAGAATGTGCTAATCAATATGAGTGCCTGTGATCAGACATACCAAGCGTATTTCTTATCACCAACGCGAACCTGTGTGGGCACATATATGCGCATACATGAGGACCAAAGCACATATAGCCCGCGATGTGCTGCGTACCATGACTGATAAACTTGAGAGGGGGGAGGCTGTTTGGATTGGTGAGGGCGCCGGAGTTGCGACTTAGGAGACGAGCTCCTGTCCGCACGCGACGCTTACGCGTGCGTTATTGGGCGGCGACGAAAGCTACGTGCGAGAGCTGCTGGACTTTGGGAAACCACATGAAGGAGAGGAAGGAAAAAGGGAATTTAGACCGGATTCAAGTCTGGTTGTGGTCTTTTAAAGACCGGCCCCTGTCACCCGAATCGACCGAGTGTGACGTCTGTGACGGGGCGCCTGTTCCCCGCTGATGGTGACTTTCCCAAACAGGAAGGACACCAAATAAACCACAAGTGGTAGGCTTGTGGCGAAATTACCTCTTGAGCTCGTTGTCGCCAACAGCCTCGAGGAGGGTTGTGTCCACGCCAGGGCCGGTGATGCCAGCAGAGATAAGTTCTTTGAAATGTATCTCATCAACGCGTGCTATTCGGGGGGGCCTAAAGCTGCCAGTCTCTTCCGATTTTCTCTGTCTCCACGCGCTGAGGTATTTTGGCTACAGCGTCCTTACAGGTTCATCAACCCCATCTTCGAGAAACGAGTTGTTCCCCTTTGGCTTCCTTTACCTGGGGCTATGCAGGCTTTACAACGCCTATGTCATTCCCAGTGGCTTTTAGAACGTCTGCTGCGACGACCAGACCATTCCAGTCGCAAGATAGCTGTATTCACCGTGATGAACTATAGATCTCGCGGAGAGTAGCTATAATTCATCACGGTGAATACAGGCTATCGGATGGACCGGGAGCATCACGATAGTCGATGGAAGGCAACACTCGGGAACTAAAGCACGCCCATTGCATTGCATGTTTCTAGTTCCCGTAACTCTCACTCAGGCTCAACAGCCTCTGTGCGACACTCTGCTGAGGAGGACCCGGGACGGACAACAGATTGACCTTGACATGGGAGACTCAGAAGCCCGCCCACGCTGTCCATTCATTAGCCATTAGAAGCCGAATCACAAGGCCTTTCGCCAGAGATAACGCTGCACTATAGATTACTTGATCCTGGGTTCAAGTGCTACTCTACTTATTCAAGGCAGGCGATGTGGGCAAACCCAGCGGGCAAGGAAACAAACTCTCTCCTGCGTGTAGAGACGGGGTTGCGTCGGTTCCGTAATGCGACGCAGGCTCCGCGGACCGTGCTCATGAAAGTGGTCAGACCCAATCCATGGAATCTATTTATATTTATCCTCTGAAAATATTAAACAGGTACGGTGCGTGACTTTCCCCTCCAGAAAATTTTCTTCTCCTTTGTCTAGGGCTGTCACAGCTGCTCTCGAGCTGAGGGGGACGGAGACAAATGTTTGTGACTCCTTACCAAATTCTGACTAGACCCTTTACTAGATCCGACCTGCAGATGTCGATCAATAACCTACGAATCTCGCCCCCCTCCGTTACAAGCACGAACGGAGGCTGCGTGCAAGAGCGTTGTACGTTGAATCCATAACCTCCTCGACCATTCCCTAGCTCAACTTCTGCATGACGTAGTTGACATTTGGTTGCCTAGAGCCCTTCACACTTCACTTCTTCACGGGCTTTCTAACACAAGATCGGGAGGTTTCGAACTGCTTACAATCGAGAAGTCGAAGTCTCGTTGAGCACACGCTGACATGGACGAGGCTCTTCCCAGTACCTACCGCTCTAATCTACCTTCAAGCATTCAAACAAGCATTACGGGCATCACTCGGTGCATGGTACGTATCAGCTCCCGTTCGCTTACCACACTCTGAACGCTCACTTTCGCTAACAGCGACTCCGCGAACCTCACGGAAAGGCTTCTTCGCCGCCCTTGCAAACATGATCGCCGTCGTAGAGGTCTTCTCCCGAGCACGTTTATGGCCGCTTACTTATAACTTCTGTGAACAAGAACTTGGTTCCAAGACATATATCCCTTCAACTGTGACTTGCTAAGACATTCGGTATACATCAAGTACCCTGGAACAAGCTCATTTCGTGTCATGGGTGGAATGGAATAACAATCGTAGAGGCTTCGTGGGGGTATAAAATGTGGTGAAACCCGTCGCATCTGGTCTGCAGGGATCCTCTCGTTCGCCTTCGCACCCCAGCTGTTGCGCCATACCCCCACAGGTCTTCGAGATGCATCTCTCCGCCATCGTCAGCATTGCTCTGTTCGCAACTGCAGCCACCGCTGTGCCAGTCCGGAACAAGGTCAGTGCCAAGGTGCTCATCTATCTAACCTCTCCACTTACACCTCTTCCAGTGCCCCCCATGCGAAACGTTCTGTCCCGATTACTTGAGATACCCTTCCAAAAGCAGTCCATCTTGCCCCATTCCACCTTCAGACCCCGCATACTGCGACGGCGTACCCAAGTCTGGTGACCCCAACGTCTACCTCTGTGGAGACTACCGTCTCGGACCCGTGAAACTCCCCTCCGCAGTACCGGTATCCAACCTAGTCGACACCTACGACCGTCTCGGCGGACTCTGCCCAGCCCAGTTCCTTGGAAACTGGACTGTGAACGGCTCCTTCAAGTATCCTGAAGCTACTGGGGGATACGTCGCGGACGTCTCTTGCAAGCCTATCAAGGGAACCGTGAAGCTTCAAGTTGGCACGCTCCTCGATCGGTTCGGAGGCGAGGGAGGAAACTTTTTAAGTCCCAAAGGGGCACCGTACATGGAGAGGGCATTGCCACCCGTCAATTTGAACAATAACCGTACGAATGTGACGGATTATCCGAATGGGTATCATGTTTATGAGGTGGTAAAGGAGTTTGAGGTGTTGGCCGGACCTATTGCGGCGTGGTTTGGTCAGCCTGGTGGAGGGACACAGTATGTTTTTATCCTCATTCTTTGTTGGATTTTTCTCAAATAATGCTTGATGCAGGTACGAGCTCACGGGAAAAAACAGCAGTGTGGGGCTGCTGTTGGGCAACACGATGGGCGGGCCATTCCTAGTGAAGCGCAACTAAGGGTAGTTGATATCTCCGTTTTTGTAACTATCGCAATACTCTACTATCGCTATAATACTTTGTAATAAATATCTGGAATACATATTTCAAGTATGAAAAACTGTGCCAAGTCTGCCTGAGATTGGACGAGCGGCAGCGGTCGCGGGATCCGTCTCGGAGATGTCAGATGAATCGATGATCCGTCGCTTTCAGAGGACCCACTACGAGAATGGCTCGTCCTCGAACCTTCGTCGACGTTCTCGTCTTGCTCTCGACCATTGCACACCCCGCACAACCTCCTGATTGACTCGAACAACATATAACTCGTCGCCTCGAACAGCGCGCTACACATCCAAGTCGTTCGCATCAACCCCTATAAATCGCTGTACAACTTCTAAGTTCTTCCGCAACAATGTTTGGCTGCTGTGTCGCAGGACGTCTCCTGCAAACGAATTTACAGCAAATCGACGAAACTCATGCTTGCTTTGAACTTCCGGAGGCGGAGAACATCAATCATATATGTGTCTTTCTTCTCGGACCAGGTGCGTGGTCGTTTTATCATTCAACGCCGACTCGGTGCTGATTAATGATTCACGATGTAGCATTTCCGGTGGGCTACGGAGCAACAGTACATCTCTTTTGGCCTGGTAAAGGCTTTCAACTACTAGGAATGTGAGTTTACCCAAACTTTGTGTCAAAGAAACTCTCCATTCTAAACAAAAAAAAACACCTACTCCATCCTCAGGCTCTCCAATGACAAACCTTCCGCCATCTTCCGTCTCCGAGGCAACTTCTCCTCCCAAACCTCCGCCAGCGCACAAAGCATCTTCAGCGGCGTATCCACACCCACCGCCGACGTCTCTCCCCACGGCGTCACCGCCCTCCTCGGCCTCGCCATCGAACCCCTCCCCCAAATCATGCAGGAAATCAACGTGCTGCAACAAGGCCTACTCGCACAGAGAGGCAGCCCAGTGGCCGACGTGACGCTGTTGGCGGAACGCATCGTCAAGCATTTGTTCAATTATCTGGCGGGCTTCGCCATAGGCGGACCGTTGACGCCTGATGTGGCCGTTCCGATGGGGACGATTGTAAGGTGGTACGAGTCGTTTATCTCGAAAGTTAGGAATTCGGGTATTGGGTTTTTGGAGAATCAGGAAGGGTGAGGGAGTGTGGTGGGGATACCTTTGGTTAGGTGGGATAGAAATGGGAGTGTGGTTGGAGGGCGTAATGTTGAAAGGCTCTCTCCCTCCCCCGACAAACTTAAGAGAAAAAGAAGGTTATCGTCTTGATCATTATTTTTGTGGTCCGTGTATTTTTCTCTCTCTCTCTTTGGGAATCTTCGTGCACATGCATTCGGATATTCTACTCTGATGAACAAATGTAACAGTATCATACGTGAATTGTAATACGTTTGAAGACTATCTACTTGGAGGCGTATGTACAGTCCACCGCGTTGGTTTCTACTAGTACTTAGCACACTCGGACAATGCTTAGGGATACATTCGCTCCAGTCTATGATTACTGATTGTTGTGTATCGCGTAAAATAGGTATACTGAGATCTATCGCCTACTCGGACACACTACGAAGTCGGACATTTGCAGTCTCTGGCACATTAGGTTACACATTCGGCAAATCAGGGAGGATAAATCGACAGTGAATTGTTCTCTCATACCTCACCCAAACCATCAAGACAAGCCGTTTTGTGAACGCCAAGATCGATATCCGTCAATGCCCATCACTGAAATCGTGCACGTGACCTGTCTCGAGAGGAGAGGCTGGAAAAATGTAGCTTCGAACTTTTGCAACAACATAAAATGCAATTGTAAGTTTGTAGAATTGTTTGTATTATATATGTTGGCTACGGAATATTTTTTCTAATTTATATCTATTTTATTTCATTGGTATATGGCGAGTGTCCGACTACTATGTGACCAGCCGCCGAGCACTTTTGGGACAAAATTGCTTGTACACCTATCTATTCCGACCCGTCCGAGCTATTATCGAGATTACCAATCAATTTATATTTCTCGACAAGCTGTATAATTCTTATGGGTAGACGTGTAAGTTTTGCCTTACAGGACAGTAGACAAGACCATATGTCCGACTAGCCAATAGATCTTAGTATTGGTGGTACGTACGGTACCATATCTCCAATACTTATCCTAGGTTACGAATGTTATCACTATACGGAAGTTTCCTAGATTTGTACCGGATTCTATAGCATGAATGTAGACTACAAAACATACGCATTATCGTTGGTAGCCGAACGTGTAAATTCTGTTTCTAGATAACGACTGTAACATTACTACTATTCACTCATTTAGCCAATACGTGATGAGGTGTCTGGGGATACCATACCGGGTAGCCCACGGCATATCTCGACGCCCATGTGGCACAAGGTACACAGGCGAGAGGATAAACTCGTCTTTGTATTGGCCGATGAAGTCATCCTTTGTGGGTTGCAAGATACCATGCCTGAGCGGTCCGTCAACAGTCAGCTAGTAAAGGAGAATCGAGGGTAAGAGTCGTTCTCCTCGTCTTCTCCCGCCAGTTTTCGCCAAGCCTCTCACAGAGCAAGAAGATATCTCGGCAGCCACCGTTATCCATCAACTGGAAGCAGACGTCATGGAGGCCCAGGATAACCTCTTCTTTGCAAAAACGAACCAGATCACACAAGCAGACAAGTCGCGTGGTCCCGAGGTTAGATATAAGATCGGTGATAAAGTTTTGCTCTCTACTGCTCACCATCGTCGAGAATACCGTCAAAAAGGTGACAAACGCGTCGCCAAGTTCATGGTGCGATTTGAAGGTCCCTATCAAGTTGTCCAAGCCTGGCCCGACTCCTTCGTATACACCCTCGATCTACCACCACACCTCGACATCTTTCCTACTTTCCACTCCTCCCTCTTACATCCATTCATAACCAACGACGATCAAGCTTTCCCTCCTCGCGCACATGCACAGCCCGGTCCTGTTATGACTGAAAATGGCCCCGAGCATTACGTCGACAGCATTCTCGATCGCAGGCGGCGTGGTCGGGGATGGCAGTATCTCGTTCGTTGGACCGGCTATGGACCTGAACACGATCGCTGGTTACCTGGCCGTGAAGTTGACAACCTCGCAGAACTCACCACGTACCTTCGCTCAATTGGTGCTCCAGATCCCGAAGGAGAGGATTGACTCTTTGAAGTGGGGGAGAGTGTAACCCCGCCGGGTCACAACCTACAATACCTACCTAAAAGAGAATACGTTCATTACATAAGTCCCACCCCGTAGAGTACTTGTTTCCTATTGGTCCCCCCCAAAGCCTTTCTCACGCTTTCCCTATACATATACCTCTCGCCTTCGAGCCATCTCTCTTCAGTTCTCCTTCCTGGCTCGAAGGTATAGTCCCCTTTCTATTTACGCGATACCTGTTGTACTTACAGTTCTCCTTCCTGGCTTGAAGCTAAAATACAAAACCCGTAAAAACTCTGTTTTCCGTCCGAGTGAGGCCACCGGCCTTTCAAGATGCTTACAGAGCGCCGGAGCACTTGTTACAGAGCCGCACTCTACAAACCCAATAAATACACCAGCAGTCTCTAGCCATGCAATTCTGTAGTCTGGAACGTAAGCCATAACAAAATTTATGCAGCCGTGAGATAACATAAGAGCTTACATTGCAGGAGGTGTCGAACAGGAGATTACCGTACGCGAGTTCGGTAAGGTCCTCAGGGCATGGAGGGAGGCCTGGGACATTGAGCCGCGCTGCCCTCCAGACAGGTTTCATTGACCGGCTTGTAAACAAAGCACGAAAAGCCTTGGATAACCTAGAGAGATGAAGCATATCTTGCGTTTGGAGATGTGCACAAATCTGTATCAATGGACCGCCTATTAAACGGATGAGTTGTCGAATAAAGCTAGTCTACTGCTTACCTCCATTATGACATCCAGGGGTATGTCAAGCATCTTAGAAAGCACTCCTCGTCTCAGATGAACATATCCTTCTTCCTCTGCTTTACTGATGAGAGGAAACACTTGAGCATTGCCAGTGGTGATAGATCTGGAGACCTGAGCCGTTACTTGGCCTGACATCCGGCGAGTAGGATATAAGTATGGGTATTTTCGAGGGCGTGGCTGTCACTGTACGGTATCAAATAGCTTTCTCAGATTCTTCTGTGAATCTCAGCGCAGGATAGGACGCAGTGGTTAGGAGACAACAAGTTTTTGTGGCGAGTCAGGAGTCAGGACTCAGCGCCGAATGGGTCATGTGACCGCGTTACGGTCCGGGACTGGTCCGACCACTTCAAAAAAAATTGAACAAATAATAATTACAATGGGCATCTGGCATATACCATGATGCCGTATGTTTATTGGTCAACCGTTAGACTCATTGGGAGCCACCAACTTGAAGGTGTCGTCCATGTAGTCTCGTAACCAGCTGTCGGCCGTCGCCGGCGCTCCTACTTACCCCTTTTGGCGTGCGGACTATGAAAAACACGAAAGAGTCCGCTTCCCAAAACAGGCAACCGTCTGGTCACGAGACTATCGGCCATGGTAAGCGGCTAACGACCAGGGAGATACCCTCAAGGATTTTGCCAGGTAACTGTTTCGCACAGTCATAAAGTCAGTTTGAATATTTGGCATTTACATATGCTTCCACAGCCTCTGTAAATGTTTAACAGCCCGTTCGACACGACTCAAAACGTCGTACAGTGAGTGAGACAAAACCCAAGCTCCTCTCTACACTGAGAATCTGGAACTCCGGCTGTTTCACATTCGTTGAAGCCCAACGAGCAGACTGCATGATATGCAAGCACGTTGAAGGGGGACAATATGTATAAGTATCCTCATTAGTGGCCCGACGTAGATAGAATTGGCACTGTCCGAACGGGTGAGCACGTACCAGTGCAATTGTCACAACCTACAGTAATATTAAACCGCATGATTAAAATATGTTCGACTTTAAAAATCACCACAGCGAAGACGTACCTGGGAAGCAATTATCGCGTTTGTATACACTGCTCGCGATGTTTCGAGCTCCAGCTTGGTATATATAGAGAGCAGCGACGACGGAAAATAGGAAATGGTAGGATGATAGACGCATAATTGATGTTGGCCGGAACGTTGAGGGTGGTAAGGATGTGTGTTCGGGGGTTGGAAGGTTGGCCTTTTATACAACGAGCTCTGGGCTGATGTATGATAGCTGGTGCTCAGACTAATCATTCAGTAGAAAAGCTGCCTAGAGAACATATGTCTATCAAGCATGTCAGGACTGTCAAAGTTACTACTGTCGGTTTATAATGGAGCTGCAGAGATAGGGACAAGTTGATATTACTGAATTTATGTCGATTCCGACAGGTGTAAAGAACTAACGGCGATACAGAGTTCGGAGTCGAGACCTACTGCAAACCATTCGGATTCAAGAATTGTATTAACGGTGAGTAAACGTTAGGCCCGGGGAATAACCGTACATAGTGAATGATTATAGTATGACAGTCTGGAACCTGTTCCAGTACAATTCTAAGTACACGTAAAGACAGGCAGGATAGTTAGAGCTTTGAGCTTGAAGCCTTGACGTGCAAACTCCCACTCACGAACTTCCACCACCACTACACGCTCGCCACACCTTTACCATTTACCCTCTTCACCTCACCACCAACCCCCCTATCACCCGCCTTCCCACCATGCACCGCCCCCAACTTCTTCCCACCACTCGTCGGAGACCTCAACCCACTCCCAGCTCTAGGACGCCCCTTGACCGGTGAACCCTGAGGTCCATTCATCGTCATCGTCGGACGCACATCCATCACACCAACATTCGTACTATCCACCAACATCGGCTTTGAAATATTCTTCGAGAGTCGTTTGATGAATTTTGCCGTAGCAGATTGAACGGTACTAGTGGTGGTGGTAGTACGCGGCTTGGGCTTTGTCTTGCGCATGACGGGTAGCCTAGATTTCTTTATAGGGCTCGAGGTTGGTGTGGATGTTAGAGTGGAAGTCGTACTAGTGGACTGAGATGCCGTTTGAGAAGTGTTGGTGTGAGTGGATTTGGGCTCGTGAGTAGGGTCCGTTTGGGGCGGAGACGTCTTTGTTGCCACAGGAGAACAGGAGGCGTCCAAGTCCTTCGCAATAAGAGCAGTAGACCGAGCAGGGAGGCTAGTGTCGGCAGCGAAGAGCGAGAAAGACTTGTTGATAAACGTGCTAAGATGTTCCCAGGAGCCAGAACCGAAGCTGAAGTCCGAGCTAGTTGGTCGTGATCGGCTCGGAGAGCATGTCTCATCTGTGGAGGATGTTGACGAGACAGTAGACTCGGGAGCAGGGGGAGTGGAGACCCGTTCAACTTCGACTTCTGCACTTAACTCGGAAACGGGAGCCAAAACAGAATTCGCAGATACCGATAATTCAATAACCGAGTTCTTCGACACAGAGGTTGAATGACCCGGTTCAGCTTCACGACGACCGTGACCGATGACCTGAGAGCTCGGGGCGTTGCTCTGCATTGAGATCCTAGACCTGCGATGTGCGTTACCAGCCTTTGTCGGTGAGCTCGATAAATTGCCGGCCTCGGGTCTATCTTTCTTGGACGAGATACTGCGGATAGAATAGCTCTCGCGAAAGGTCACAGAGGCCAGCGGAGGGAGGTTGCCATACAGATGATGAGTAGACGTCGTGTCGTTTTGTACCGGAGCAAAGACGTCGACGTCAGATCTTGAGGCTACTTGATGACGCTCGAACGAGGATATAATCCGAGAAAGTCCAAGAGCGGGTAGTTGTTCGTCGCAGTGTCCAGTGGTAATATTACCGGCCGCAATCGACGAATGTACAGAAATACGTGCTTCAACATTCGAGGAGGAACCCGACGGAGAGACCTGTTCTATGGATGAGACGATAGGAACCTGCATCTTAGCCGGAAAGTCCGGATCATGCACCTCAATTGTCCTTTCCACGAGGATAGAGTTCCGAGTCGCCGTTGACTTGTTATCGGCAATGTCCTGAACATGATTAGCTCTGGGAAGACAAACAGCGCCTTGAAGTACGATATCTGATAGTTGCGAAGAGCTCGGTGTAACGGTCTCTTGATGTCTCCCGTCCTCCCGCGCATGTCCCTTCCAGAAGATTGCTCTCTTCCTCCAATCTCGGCTCTCCCTGCGCGCTCGTAGGGTGCAGTTCACCTGGGCGATGTAGTCCTCGGGCGAGCGTGGTCCTACGACGGGTTCGAGCAACGTACGCCATGGGTTACTGCCAGAAGCCGTACCAGAGTCAGAGGCCTGAGAGACGGCTAGCTTGACAGAGCGTATGAGAGCGTCCAGAGGGTTATCGCCAGATAAGACAGCCTGGAAGACGGAGACTAGAATTGGCAAGTCGAACAATGCCTGCAGGCGGTCGTTCTTTGTTTGAACGACTGATAGCTGTTCTATGGTACGTTCAAGCGTGAGACGGACGTTTGATAACTCGGACGATAGGCGGTTGTTGAGTTGTCGAAGCTCTTGATGGGTAACCCCTGAACTTTGGTCGTCGGTGGTAGAACGGTTGGTATCCTGATGAGGACGTTGTTCTTCGAGTTCTTGGATTCGGCGGGTGAGAACTTCAACGACCACAGTGTGAGAAGCAGCAGATATGTGTCCACTCGAGGCGCAGGACACATCACTAGCTGTTCCTTTTGCAGACACAGTTCCAATACTAGATGAGTTTGCAGAAGACAGATCAACGGAGGGAGTCTGGACCAAGTTCCCTGCAGCTAAAAGTTCGGAAGCGAACGGATTGGAAGTGTCCAAAGGCAAGACGAGATCGTCCACTGCAGAGAGCGAGGATGGCCTGGGCGGAGGTGTAATTGTAGATTCTAGACGACTAGAGATGGCGCTGTCGGATTGGGAGCGTTTGAAGAAGCTGGAGAGTTTGGGGAACTTCATTCTACACAACAAGGTCGGATGGAACGTTGGTGCCGTCGTTAGGGATGCCAATTCCCGAGCAATACCGGGTCGCGAGCGGTGGGCACAGCCCGTCAAAGTTGTAAGCAGAGGTAGTAACAAGAATATAGAAAGATAGTAATGTCGTGCTGCGAACTTGCCGTTAGAGATGTGACACCGTCATGTTGAAGTCGCGGTCGAGGGAGGAGACGACATCAACTACACTTGCCGTATGAAGCAATTTCGGATTATGTAATTGATTATGTAATACTACTATACAACTCAAAGGCGCCCGCTGGTTTTTTTTGCTCGCCACGGTCGTGGCCACTGATTCCTCCCAGCATCCTTAATTCATGTAATCACGTACATTGAACTCGTGCGTTAAAACGAAGCTATGGAAACAATATTGGTTCCTGTAACAACCAACATCTCTCGTTCAAAGCGACCAATATGCGTATTCTCACCACCGCTGCATACAGACGGCAAGTCGGATCCCAAGACTATTCAAGTGCTATTTATCACGGACTGACGTTCCCGCATCCCGTATTCTGTTGCCTCCAGCGCATCTATTTATGCTGTATGACATGCACACAACTACCAAGGACGAGCGGCCGATAGAATGAAATGGGCAGTACGCCGGGTTACCCTATCTCAATTGACAAGTTAGCGAATTCTATTTCAGGATCAAGTAGTAAGCTTGCTTTTACCAGTATCATCAAGTGTGGCTCGGCACTCGTATACCTAATACATTCTGGACACCATGCTTACTGAACTTAAGTGCTACTAATTGCCGTACAAACTGATATCAGCAAAAGGTCTCCATGTGGTCGTACAAGCTGCGCCGCTTTGAAAGGCCGAACTTTCGTAGTTGGATGGTAATGATGATCATTACATGTAAGTACTCTACACCCTATTCTACTCCACTATAGCCCTATTTGACGCAGCTTGTATACATAAAGTAGCTTCTGTACATTCCAGGACGCGCAAGCCTGCTAGTATTTCGTGCGCGCACAACGGACCACCGAGTTACCCAAGACCATCATCATCTTAATTAACTGTAAGTTATATCCAGGTCATTATGAGGCGCAACTCCGCAGCTCGTCTCCATGTGCTATCCTACGTTGGGTCCTCACACGCTGGTATCACAAGACTGCGCAGCCATTTCGTTGGCGAAGATGCTTTGATGTCCTTTTACTTTTGCGACTCTGCTTCGCCGCGCCGTGATGTCGGAACGAGTTGTAGATCTCGCTTCTGCATCGTAGCCAGTTTACTGACGAGCATATACGAGGTGAGTCCATACGACTTCTCCATTAGTCTCAGTAACTGACATGCTTGTTTGAGAATACTCTATCTCCATCACCAGCTTTGCTATAACAGTCGAGTCTTCTCTCTACTATCCTCGTATCTGGAAGTCGTGGTGTGCCAGTATCCCGCTGTCACAATTCCAAATCTCACGCATTTGCCTTCATTATCATCGTGCCTGAGGACGTTTCACAGCTCGGCATTACTTGAATTCTCCGAGAATACGACATTATTTTTTGTCGGGATCGTCTCAACACAACAGCAGGAAGACTCGATAACAACACAGATTCAAGAAAGAGAGAGAGATATCTCGGATCAAGACATAAAATGGGCCTGTTTCCACCGTGTGAACCGTCATGTACTCGACGAGAAGTTATGTCCCAATCAAGCAATTCTATCGGAAAGGCGGGTGAATACCATGGGAGTGGGATGCGCTTGGGTGGTATGTCCCACTGAGTATGACGCTCAGGAATCTCACCATGCAAGCATGGGTAATACGAATTGCACGAGCTCGCAGGGAAACTTTGGTCTTCCACCCACATGCACCTATTGCTACCGACCGGCGGATGGAGTCTGCACTGCTCACGGCTCACGTTATCTATCCTATATACAAGTCGATAAGCATCTGTTCTCATTTCCACCATGGTCGCTTCTATTTCCGGACTCACACACATAGCTCCCAGCTGGCCACTTATCTCTTACCATATATATAATAGGTGCGTGCTCCTCCTCGTAGTAGCCTTGTGCCCACTCCCGTTGACCATGTCCGCGCACACAGCCTCCTTCGAGGAGAAGGTAGATGGAGAGAAGCAGGAGCAGACGCAAAGTAAGCCCACCCACCCATCGCCCCCATCTTCCAAAATACCCACCATTCTTTAGATATTGTCGCTGCTATCGCCGACTTCGATGACCCCAACTTGGCTGCGGATGCAGAGTTCCTAGGTACGCATTTTTCTCCAATGGTATAGAAAAAAACTCGTCGACTGAACTACACGTCTAGAGGATGACTCTCCCTACCCGGAGGTGCGCTCAGCTGTCGCTAACACCGACGACCCGGACATGCCTTGCAATACATTCCGCGCCTGGTTCATCGGGATATGTTGGGCTATTCTTATCCCCGGCTTGAACCAGTTCTTCTTCTTCCGTTTTCCATCTGTGACCATCACTGGAGTAAGTTGATCCGTCGTCGTCACAATAAAAACATCTCGTTATTCATCTTCCAATGTTCAACGTAATACTTAGATCGTAGCGCAATTGGTGTCGCTGCCTATCATGCGCACGTGGGATCATGTCGTCCCTAGGGTCAAGATCTTTGGAGTGTCGCTCAACCCCGGCCCATTCACGATCAAGGAGCATGTTCTCATCACCATCATGGCCAGCGTCGGCTCTGGGTCTGCTTATGCGGTAACGATTCACTTTAATATACTCAGCCCTGCAATTAGTACTGAAGTAACGTTTTTGGCTAGACGGATATCGTTGCAGTGCAAAAGGTGTACTACAGTCAGAACCCACCATTCGCCTACCAATGGCTCCTCGTCATGTCCACTCAGCTGGTACGTGTACTTGTGACCTGCGTTCCATACTCTACGTGTTCACTCTAGCGAACAGATCGGCTTCTCCATCGGTGGAATTGCACGTCGCTTCTTGGTCCAACCACCCTCGATGATCTGGCCCGCCAATCTCGTGACCTGCACCCTATTCAATACCCTCCATTCGCAATACTATGCCGGTATTGGTACCCGTGGCGGTATTTCCCGTGAGAGGTTCTTCCTATACGCCTTCCTAGGCTCCTTCTTCTGGTACTTCTTCCCGGGATACATCTTCCAGGCGTTATCCTACTTCTCGTGGGTCTGCTGGATCGCCCCTCAGAACGTCGTCGTCAACCAACTCTTTGGAGAATCTTCTGGGTTGGGAATGTCTATTCTGACGTTCGACTGGACGCAGATGACGTATATTGGTAGCCCGCTTGCGACGCCGTGGTGGGCACAGGGAAATATTGCTGGGTCCATTCTGTTCTTCTATTGGTTCCTTTGCCCCGTTCTTTACTACACGAACACGTTCTACGCCAAGTACCTTCCGATGTCGACTTCGACTTCTTATGACAACACTGGCCAAGAATACGTTGTTAGTCGTATTCTCACCCCCGAGCACACCTTTGATCCGGTCAAGTATAAGGCTTACTCCCCTCTTTTCCTCTCCACTACGTTCGCGTTGGCTTATGGTTTGAGTTTTGCCTCTGTCACTGGTCAGTGTTCAATATTTCTATCACCCACATGATCATGCGCTTTTTTCTGACTTTCACCCCGCTCAGCAACCATCACGCACACATTTGTCTACTACCGTAAGCAAATCTGGGTACAATCCCGACGGTCCATGTCAGAGCAAGGGGACGTCCACGCTCGTCTCATGTCCAAGTACCCACAAGTTCCCGATTGGTGGTACGCCGTGATCTTCGTTGTCATGTTCGTCTTTGGCATCGTCTGCATCGAAGTCTACCACACCCAAATGCCCGTCTGGGGCTTCGTCCTCGCTCTCTGCATCTCCTTCATCTACGTCATCCCCATCGGCATCATCCAAGCCATTACCAACCAACAAGTCGGGTTGAACGTCATCACGGAGCTCATTGTCGGTTACGCTCTCCCCGGCCGTCCCATCGCGATGATGATGTTCAAAACTTGGGGATACATCACCATGGCACAGGCTCTCACCTTCACATCCGACTTTAAACTCGGTCATTACATGAAAGTCCCTCCACGTCCCATGTTCTGGTCTCAAGTCCTCGCCACCGCCATCGCCGGAACCGTCCAACTCGGTGTCCAAGCCTGGATGTTCACAAATATCAACGGAATGTGCGATCGTCATCAAAAGGATGGGTTCAGCTGTCCCAGTACCACCGTCTTTGGCACTGCGTCTATTATCTGGGGTGTCATCGGTCCACAACGAGTCTTCTCGAGTGGGCAGATTTATAATAAGCTGTTGTGGTTCTTCCTCCTTGGTGCAGGCCTACCTGTCGTGACGTTCTTCCTACAGAAGAGGTTCCGCAGCGGGCTGCTCAAGTACGTCAATTGGCCTGTTGTGTTCACTGGTACGGGTTTGATCCCACCCGCGACACCGACCAATTACGTCTCCTGGTGTGTGGTCGGATTCATCTTCAACTATATCATCCGTCGACGTCATTTCTCGTGGTGGACCAAGTACAACTGTAAGCATTTTCGCGTTCAGAATTCTTTCGTACCTATGGTGCACTTGTGAACGAGTTCTCATGCGAACTTGTATATTTTATAGACGTCTTATCCGCAGGCCTTGACTCTGGCTTGGCCATCTCAACCATCCTCATCTTCTTCGCCCTCGAGTTCCCCAAGAACGGCACCATCGGGCTTAACACTCTTCAAACTTGGTGGGGAAACACCGTGTTTACGCAGACGGCAGATTGGGCAGCCGCAGCGTTGTGGGCTCCTCCTGCGAACAAGACGTTCGGGTACGTTCTATCTTAATAGAGTCATGGATGTTTGAATTCTGGAACTGACTCATGGTGGTTTGTTATTTTAGGCCTACTACTTGGTAAATCATTCACGACACATAACGAGACCTGTTCACGTTGCACACCTCCCTCGAGTGTGCTGCTACTTCTGGTAGCGTTTGTATTCGATAAACTGTATTCTTGTACTTGTACTGCATAATGGACATGTTACTGTGTCTTCTCACGCGAACCTCTTATTGCCGACGTAGAGCTCCAGTCTCTCTCTCACACTGGCGGGTGTAGGCCGCGACTTGTTATCAGTACATACGAACCAAAGCCGCCTTGGGTGCGCCGCTGCGGATAGAAGTGCGGTGATTTCAACTTGAATGTGTACATGTTACAAGGAATAGAAGAGCCAAGAGGGGATAAAACTGACGTCCATGCAACGGCCCTTTTACCGAGTCAGTAAAGACACACCTGTTGGACAGTGGCACGAACGTGAACGGCTGGAATGGAGCTCTACTCACTGCTGCCCGGGCCCAGTTCTAGGTCCGTGGGCTTCGATAAGCAAGTACATGAATGTTTCTATTCTTGCCCTGTGGGGTTGTGGCGGAAGATGACAACCCGTTTTTTGCGATCCATGGACAGCTGGTGAGAGACAGGTGACCACGACTGGTACTGAATATTCATCGCGCATATGCAGATGAGCGCTAAAGTGAGAAAGTCGCAGCGGGGTTCCAGGGGTCCTTCCCAATCATACGAGCAGCAGAAAGCGCTCTAATGGTAGTAAACCACCACCCGTGCTTTCAACGTTGATCATTGCCGACGTCCATGCTGGGTGGCTCGGAAAATGGAAGACAACGCTGACCTATTGGCACGGATTATGGACAGCTGACTCGATTCTTATTCATGTGACGGATCATGAACAGTACAAATCAATACGCACAATTTATTGAGAAGAAAAGTTCGGGAGTGCAAGTTTAAAAGAAGGCTCAAGCGATCTTAAGAGAATACATTCCCATATTTCCTATCGCTTTTTCGTTTCCGGGTGCACAGCTGCTTGTCTTACGAGCTGTAAGATGTCTTCACAATCTAAAATGGTCGTCTGATCTGACGTCTCTTTGCAGAATATGACCTCTCTCCCTTTACCTATCAACGAGGACAGCATCCAGTGGACACAAGCGAAAAGTAAAAATGGAGTTCCTTTCGAGATTGGTGTAGTTAAGGACGCTGTGGGGGAGGCGGCCCAATTTGAGGCGATCAAAACTCTCGGCTTGAACGTCCAGCCTCGGATCGATGCACACATCCTAGTCAATTGGCCAGTGAACGGAGATGTTTGGGTCACTACGCAGCCAGGCAGTCAGGCGGCAAGTTACATCTCTCGCTACAAACTCGACATCAACCACTGGTCTCCCATTTGGGATTGGAAATTAGAGTTCACCAATATCGTCAATGGGCGTTTCCAGTTCATCGACGAAACTGAAGACGAGTATCGAGTTGACTGCGAGAGGCTGGGCGATCATTATGTTCGGTATAATTCTGCGAGACCGACTATTAGGCAGATTCTGTATACTCGCTTCGCGTGAAGCAATAGGTGAGTGTTGGTCATCGTCGGTGTGATGAACAGAGCTTTAATTTGATGGTCGCTGGTTATTACCTATCTATATTTCAGCTACTAGGGACGAATTATATCGCTACTTGTTTGTGCGCACTTCAATCCGCGAATACTATACGCCTTCATTTCCCCTTTTCTGAATGCTGTCGGTCTCACTTCCGTAAATAAATGGTCCTTATATTTTAAGTTCGTTATTCCCCTCCATTTTTGTTGATAATTATGCATCACCCTCCTCAAAGTCGTAAGTGTCCCCTCTCTAGGCTCATGGCCACAATCGAAGCGTAGCAACCGATTAATTTCCCTTTTAGGCAATTCCCGGATCAAAACGTCCAGTGAACCGTGCTCACCGCGCCAGGTGTGTTTTTAACTTTACTTCTCCTCCGTTTAGTAGACCTAGTTATTAGATAGTGTGTTTTACGCGAAAATAACAGGACTATACGCAAACCGATTCAATATTATCGGGTTGCTCTCGGGATCCGGAAATGGGTTTTTTCATCAGCGGCCTACAGTCCCGAATTGAAGATTATAAATCCGCTGTTAAATCCCTGAAAATAGAAAAGTCTATCTCCCTTTGTCAGGATAGTAGCAGGCTTCTGCTGAACGTATACAGTCAAGTACTAGACGTGAATAGTGTTTTGTGGCCAAGCGCGTCTAACAACGGGATCAGACGCGTGACGTAACGCGTTGACTGTAACGCTTACGCCACGTGGCAGCGTTTACCTTTGTGCGTCGGGGCTCGCACCACGGTTAAACTCGAACGCTGTCCTGGCTTGAAAGTGGCCGCTGCATAGAGCGGCCTCATTCGAACTCAATACACTCAACAACCAAACACCCTACTGTGAGTGACCAATATGAGCAGCGACACTTCTTATAACAATATCTTTCAAGCCGATGGCGCTACAAGCACTGAAAGAAGGCACGATCTCTGCTGCAAAATGCCGTCTGACCAGCACAACCGCGTCCCCTTCTCATAGTACGGCGGCGACGAGGGCACCTTCTAAACCACCTTTCAAATCAAGAGTTGTTGCATCTTTTGACGCAGGGCTTGCGTTCCAAGATTCCGAGAACACCTTCCCTCCGCGCGTGCCAGACCCGCACATTGAACAGCTAGCTGTACCAAGCGGTACCAAAGGCGCAACGACTAACCCTACCCGAAGGAATAACTCAAGGTACAGTGGCTTTTTATCCCCCAAACTGTATCTGTGCTCATTTATACCAGCATACCACCTTTTGGTGTCACGGAGAGGACTACAATGACAACGTACGATTCTGCAAACGCAGGGTTCACGGCATCATATAATGCCTTGACTTATGGTGTTGCGGCAAGTGTCGCTGTCTCCGATTTTGCTCTAACGGAGAGCACAGTCGAAGATGCCAAAACTATCAAACCACCAGCACCACTCTATTCCTACAAGGATTACACTCCGAAGCCAATAATCGTTTACACTAGACATGAAGACGAGGCCAATGATATCGTTGAAACGTTGAAAGGGTTCGTTGTTCTTTGTCTCTTTCATGCCAAGCTCCTGAGCTCTCCGTTAGACCCTTAGGTTTTGATATGGAGTGGCGTGTATTACGTGTTCGCGGTGCAGCCCGTGAGGAACGAAGAGTATCTGTGATACAAATCTGCGACAGAAACGTCATATTGGTCATACAAGTCAGCGCGATGAAAAGTAAGTATTGAGTTGTAAATCGCATCTAACCCGGCTAACTGGTGCTCGCAGAGTTTCCCCAGAAAGTCAAGGTATTTATTTCGTGAAATGTATCACCGCTGGCCTCGCGATGCTAACTTATATCGTAGAGAATCATAGAGAATCCTTCTATACCCAAGATCGGTGCAAATATTCGGAGTGAGTATACTCATTCTAGTAACAGATAGCTGATTCATCAGTGGTTTATTATTAGATGATGGACAGAAGTTACTGAGAGACTACGATGTGGTAGCTGCAAACCTCGTTGAGCTAGGTGCTCTCGCGCGTGAAGCGGACCCCGAATTCGTGTCAAAGCGCTCTATCGTCAGTCTATCAAGGATAATAGAAGATTATTGTGATGGTAAGGTACTTGACAAAGGACCCGTAAGAATGTCGAATTGGGAGGCCATCCCACTCAGCCCAGGGCAGCTTCATTGTGAGTTTTCCGCAGTCAACCCGGTCAAGAAAAGCGGTAACCACAAGTTCTCTATCACAGACGCTGCTAATGATGCCCATAGTGCATTGATGGCCTATCGACGACTCATGCAGATAGCTGTAATGCATGAACGTACGCTGGATGATAGAAAGTATTCGAGTAGTATCTCCAAAGACAACACTGCTGGCACGACCTCCATGGTTGTTGTATCGAACAAAGTACAGCCACCCGCATCAAGTACCTCGGGCCCAGTACCGCCAAACGTCATATCAACATCCAAGACTGTCTCAGCAGCCGTGACTCCCGTCGTAATCGCCTCTTACGGTCCTCTGCCACCCAACGCGCGGAATGCGTATCGACTATGGCATACTCGCAATCTGCCTCTTGACGAGATTTGTGCAAAGCTGCGGAGCGCAGAGAACCCTCTCGCTCGCAGCACCGTGATGTAATACTCTCGGAGATACCACGCGAATTTAGAATCCTAGCTGACATATTTTTCGTTGCATAGATCGTACGTCGTACGTGTACTGCAAACACAGCCTTTATTGCCTTTCTCCGTGGAGAGTCTCAAGACACTCGCCAAATTGGACCCTGGAAGCTGGAACAGGCATCGTAATTGGATATTACAGCAAGAAGCGAAGAGCACACCGTCCAGCTGATTCACTGCGTACCGTGACTCCTACGGTAATCGACGCCTTGTATCACACCTGGACGCTCATGAAGGAATCTGCACTGCTTAATCTTATCTCACGGTTGTATCTCTATCCTCATATAATTGATGTTTCTGTATCTCAATTTACTTGCTTCAGAAACAATGAGACCAGACTGCTCAAACGAGTTGGCTGCGGTACTTGTAATCATCTTATGTGGCAAGCATATTAATGATTTCTTCAGTACTATCTATGCCGCATGTTCTTTACTGCGCATCTTGCTTTTCTGTCTAAACGACAACGCTAACTCCCACTCCTCTTCTTGCCAAGTTGCTAACTCCGTTAGGTTATGTGGGCGATTGAAAAGCCGCTGTATACGAGTATGGTCACTCATCATACATGTGTGTAACGCTCGCTGTAAAGGGATGAGTATATACTATACGGACCCATGATGCTATACAGCGCTTGGTCTATGACTAGCGACCGCTGTACTCGTCTTATATAGGTACTTGTGCATGGCAAGTCCAATAGTCCTCCCGCCCTCAGACCCAAAGGTATCATGCAAGCTACACCCTTCTCCGGTGTCGTGTTCTCTACTCCTGACGGAGATATCCAACAGCTTCCCCTTGATAAAGTCACAGTAGATGCGCTAGTTGTCGATTGTAGGTGTCCTTAGTCTGAACGTATCTCGCAAAGGTCTCACAAGACCCTATTATAGTATCAGCTCGCGTGGATATAATCCAACGGTTTCACAATTCCTCTCCAGATGCGACGCCTCGTGCCAAATATGTCTTTCCTGTACCTGCGCGAGCAGCCATCTGTGGCTTTGAGATGCACACGGCTAACGGCGGGGTTCTCGTTGGCAAGGTGAAGGAGAGGCTTCGGGCACAAGACCAACACGAGACAGCTCTCCAAGAAGGGAAGAGGTCTGCTCTACTTGATTGGGCTACCGACGATGGTACGTGCTCGGCTTCAGTCAGTTGTCCCTTTGCTCATTTCAGATCATATAGTATTCGTAACTTCTATCGGCCCAGTTCCAGGAAATGAAAGCGTTACTATCATCACCACCGTAGGTCACCCAATGATAGATTCGACATATAATTGACTCATTTATGGCGTAGTACGTTATGGACCTTATGCTAGGGGATGTCGAATCACAAGTACGATTCTACGTTCCTGTGGCCGTGGGACAACGTTACGGACAACCGCCTTCGAACATGGAGAACGCCTCTTCCCCAGCCGCTCATACGAGGATCCGTTTCAACATACACATACAGATGCAACGTTCGATCAAGCTCGTCTCATGCCCTTCTCACGAAGGCCTTGTCCTGCAACCACACCAGACGCGTTCCGGCAAGAACAGTAAGCGCAAAGTAGTGGCTAAACTTCGCTCGCAGGACTTTCTCGCTCAGGACTTCGTCTTGCTGATCGATGCCGAAGGTCTGGATGAACCTCGCTGTCTGGTGGAATACAACAACCGGGGGATGAACACCGTCGCCCTACGGCTGACCTTGTACCCCAAGTTCGAACTCCCAACTAGAAAGGCGCAGGAGTTCATATTTCTCGTCGATCGTAGTGGCAGTATGTGGGGCCAACGCATTGAGATAGCGAAACAAGCCCTTACTCGGCTTCTGCGAATTCTACCTAGAGACGGTACCATTTTTAATGTGTTCAGCTTCGGTGATGGATGTAAATACCGTTGGTCTCGCAGCGTGATATACGCAGATGATACGTTGAATGAAATGGTGTGCCATTTCCCACCTCGGGTGTAACTACTAACGACGATGTATTTGTAGGTGTGCTATGTAACGTCGATGGAAGCCGACCTCGGTGGCACTGAAATCGATAGTGCCCTTCGCATGACGCTGGATTCTCGTTCCAAGGACATCGCGACGGCTGTATTCGTGCTCACCGATGGCGGGGTATGTTGTTCTGCTAACTGTAAAATATAGCCTCTATTAACGTAGCTTGATATGCGGATATGACCAGGCTTATAATGTCGATGAAGTCAAGAGGCACGTAAAGGAGAGAGTTATTCAAAGTCACCCAGATGCTCCTCTTCGCGTATTTACCTTGGCCATCGGTGAGGAAGTATCTACCGAGATGTGCCAAGGGATAGCGGATGCCGGAAATGGCGAATGTCTCTGGGCAACTACCGCAGAAACCATTTTTCACAAGTGCGCCGCTCTCGTCCATGCGGGATCGACATTCACATTGAAGGATATCTGGGTCCATTGGGGTCTCCCACCCAAGCTTCTTCAACAAGGTGTTCCAAATCGAGCAGCTCGTCTTCTTGTGGAAGGCCAAGTCCTCCGACAGTCACCTTCCATCATACCCGTCTTGTCCCCGGGAAGACGCATCACTGTTTTTGCTTTGCTCGAAGGTGACAATCTTATCGTTCCTGATAGAGTCGTCCTCCATGCAAAGAGAGACGGGGCTGGCCCACCCTTGGAATTCGAAATCCCAGTTCGTCAGGTCGAATTTGAGGCCAAGAACACCCATGTTCAGCTTCTGCATACTCTCGCCGCGAAGGCGATAATTTCAGAGCTTCAGGATCTGAACCTCTCGGATCCTACTGTCGCAGAAGATAGGGTGAAAGCATCCATCATCTCTCTCGGAGAGCACTACCAATTGGCTAGCCGGTTCACTTCCTTCGTGACAGAGAATATCAACGAACCTCGTTCGGATTCACTACCACAAGCCTCGCAGGCCCTCCGAGCCAATCGTCATCGACACATGAAGAGCAAAATCGAGCTTTACAACATGCAACCACACGGGCGCCTGCGGATCGATACATTTTTGCGCACCGCTATAGGTTACGCGTCGGCTCTCAAGTCTGCGTTCATGCAGACTTGGATACGACCTTCGCCCCCTTCGAATAGTTTCTCTACCGCCTCCATAACAAATCGTGAGTCGCTCGTGGTGCCCGGATCTCTTGGGCCCAAGAACAGCGGCAGCTGGGCTGACGCCCTGAGCACCTATAGCGAACAAACTGAAGATGCCCACGCGCAGCAGGAGGAAGACGATGGATATACCTCCGACGGTACATTCACAACGCTGAGCTCGCTCTTATCCACCATTGGCTCTTCATGTGACTGTGGAGATAGCAGGTCGCCCTCTCTTGTCGATGCTAGGAGTCCTTCTCCCGACGTGAAGACGGCCGACGACACACTCCCTTCGACCATCGGCGCCATACCACGTCCACCGTCACCCCCACCACCGCCTCTCGATCCCAACGTTTTCTCGTTGATTGATACAATCGGTGTAGATGGCTCGTTCACAGATAGTCTGGCGTTGGAGCAATCCGTTGGACGCTCTGCGATTGAGGAGGGTGAAAAGCTTTGCATCGATCCTACGCTCTGGGCGACTGCACTCGCTATGGTCTACTTGCAGAAGAAGCTGGGCTCTGACCGTGCACTGCTCGAGCCCTTTATAGACAAGGCACGAGCTTACGGTCGGACGTACGATGCGTCTCGGAGAGCCGGTTCTCTTACATTCGAACAGCTGTTGGAGAAAGCGAAAGCTGTCTCGACCTCTTAGTGCGCCAGGAATCTCTGTCTCAAGGGCGTTTTATAAACGCTGAACGATTGGTGAATTGTTTGTAATTTGTTCAACAACATCATAGTGCTACCAGTATATATGTGATAGTTGTTAGAAGATCTAATTACGTTCTAGTCTTGACTTAACGGGGGATGCATACTGATAAACTAGTCTAGGGTACCTGAATATACTAGAGTATGATGTACTGTATACTATGCAATGAGATGTTCTAGAGATAATCTGTATTCTCGACGAAGTTGAATTCGTTAACTAGGTCTTAAAGTTGAAGTCAGGTACTTAGCGGTAAGACCGGTTCCCTTTATCCGGGTGGCCCGGTACCCGGTGGCGTCTTTGCCTTCAAGCTGTTGGCGAGGCTCAAGTCACTGCGTCCCTTTTGAATTTTCATCCCAACAACTCAGAGATCTGAGAGGATTAAGAAGCTATCTGGAGGCAGTAGGCCAACACCTGCACCCGCAACAAGGGCCACGTCCAGTCAAACAACAGTGACAGGCTCTACTAACCACAGAACACAAATGTCTCCTCTTGTCAACGCTATACTTCGAGGAGCAAGAGTGGCTGATACTCCAGGAGCTCACGGAATGCTTCGTCGTATGCTCGATATGCCTCTCGAAGTAATTATGGAGGTTTCTCCGAGTTTGACTTGGTTGGCCTATAACATATCGATTTCGGATACAGATATGTACACACTTGGACAACAACGATATGCTTCGTCTTGCTAGGCTATCCAAAGCTTTCCGCGTCCTACTTATGAGTCGGTCGACGGAGTTTGTCTGGAGGGCAGCGCGACTCAACGATCCCAACCTCCCTCCATGCCCTGATGACATTACTGAGGTTGCGTATGCCAATCTCCTTTATGACCCAACTTGTCATGTAAGTAAGGCGATTGATTGTCTTTTTCAAGTATACTAGCTACTTACGGTTTACGTTTGGGACTTTGGAATTGTACTAAATTCTCCGTGCGAATTTATTGGTCGTGTAGAGTGCGGCTCTGCAATAATTGTTACAAAGAACTGTACGCATACTTACAATTTTCTAGCTGATAAAACGATTGCTGATATTATGTATAGTAGAGTTAACCCGGTTGAATATAGCTCTGAGGCTACCATCTGTATGATGATACCACGAAGACGCTTCTCGACGATCGCAACCAGATAAACAACTTGAAGCTTGTTCCTCCTCTTCGACTGAGTGTAAATGGTATCGTGTAAAGTCAAAATTCATCGCTTCATACTGACACGAGTCAATACAGGTGGTTGGACACAATACAGGCCTTTTTTGGACAGCTTCTTATTGGCTTGGAAGGAACAACCTGAGGAAGGTCGCGAGAAGTTCCTCGATGAGCACAGACATTCGACAGTCAAAATAGCCGAGGTAAACTGCTAATTCTGAGATCCCTCTGTTTTGGCACTTAATCCTTCAATATACAGACCGAATCAGCTCTGACGATGTGGGGTTCGGGTTACAGGAAATATTTCGTAGTGGGACGTTACGATGACCAGATGGTAAGGCAGAACCTTTACCACCACTCCCGATAACTGAATATACATATCTAGGACCGTTTAACCCCTCTAGGACCACGTAGAGGAGCTTGGAACATGGATGCATGATGAAGAATACTGACGACGAACAACTTGTTCCTCGCCAAACCTGCGCCTGTGGATCTCCAGATACGCGTGAGCACATGCTCACGGACTGCCCCTTGTGGATCCACTGCTGGACCACACCTCAACCGCTGACGCCCGATGAAGAGCGCCTGCTGGATGGGCTTGAGCCCATCGACGTGAGATCAATGACGCAACCATTCGGGCGCAAAGATCTCCATTGGTTCCTGCGCATGAATCCCATGGCAGCGACATTTGAATGGTCGGATCTCTGTGACAAAAGAGACGCTGACAAAGCAGAGGGACTTGATCACACTTATGCGACAATTCCCATCAAGGTTGAAACCGAACTCAAAAAGAAAGTGTTCAGGGCGTTCTCAAACAAGATGAATGCCAAGGACGAGAAACAGATGCTGGACCTGTTCCAAAACGAGTGGAAGTCAGGACACGAGTGGACTGTGAGGATGCTGGTGCACCTCAAAGTGCTGAAGGCGGAACAGCCCGTCGAGAGTGACAGATATCCTAACCGACTCCCGTCGGCGGATCCCAAGAAGAAGCAAAAGCTTCGGATGGACGGACCAAAGAAGAATGGCGAGCTGTGCCGCTCACCGTTCGCTGATTGGGTGTTTGAGAACCTCGATCAAAACTTGGTATTCCATGCGCCTGCCTACAAGTGGGGGCAGCGCCGTAAGAAGTGCCAGTACTTGAACCTGCGAAGCAGCAAGTCTGGTAAGAGAGTGCGCGCAGACGCACTGGACTTTGACTCGGACTCTGAAGATGGGGAGGAGGCGCAATACGTGCCATTGATCCCTCGCGTGACTCAGTCTCCTGAGCCTGTTGCACAACGTCCACCAGCGACCCCGCCGAGGTCGGCCCACACTCTTCAAGGGCTGATCGATGACAACAACGGGGGCGGTCCTTCTGAGGTGCGGGCCGACATGCCTGTGTCACAGAAGGCCCCAATTGGGCAACGAATGCGTGCCCTTTTGGCGAAGAGGAATGGGGGCGAATACCTGTTCATTGACTCAGCCGTGCCGTCACAAGATGACAATGGCACGCTTCAGGGCGCCTGCGAAGGGCCTGACTTGTTTTCGCAACCACCGGGTGATTGATACCGGTTGAGTGCTGCGCTCACTGAATCTGTGATGCGCTCCTGGTTACGAGGGAGGGCAGCTTTGGACGCGGGTAGTCTGTTGGTACGGACTGATGATCTGCCAGTCCCGGTGCGAGACAAACGTGACAATAGCCGTTCCCACCGCCAACCGTGTTTGAAGTGTACGGCAGCAAGCGCCGGCGGTACCTGATCATCTCCTCAAACACTCACTGGCAGGCATTGGGGTGCGAGCATGGCGTTTGATTTCGCGTCAGCCCACCACTCAGTCATACGCTACCACCAAGCAACGACGCCTCGCGTGGCGTGGGGGGTGCTGTCAGCCCCAATGAGATCACGGTTACCTTAGGATTGGAGTCCCACATGTGTTACGTACACGACGGACGTTAAAATTTATAAAAGATTTAAAAAAAAAAAAAAGAACAACTTGTTCCTGCACCGAAGGCGTTGACGAGGTGGCACCTGCTGGAAATATTGATTGCTCGTATGTCATAATTGTACAAGGGGTATTTTATCATGATGATCATGGGTGCACTAGGATCTTGACTAATAGAGCATGAGATACCTAGTGAGCTACATACTTCTATGGTGAGGAATGGAGGCTTACTCTGCTCTTTGTCGTTCATGAGGACCTTGATGCCCTCCTCAACAACGTCCTCCAATTTAATCTTCTTAGTAATGAACTTCTCCAGTCCAGTAAACTTCCCGGCAGCTACAGCCTCGAGAAGTTCAGCATGGACATGATCATATCCAATAATACCTACAAACACGGAATCAGCTGAAGCTCTCACCGTTCCAATATATCAGCTTACCAGTCATAGTAAACTCTTTGAAGGTAATGTCGTTCATATTGAGGATCGCAGGCTTAGTCCAGATAGCGACAATCGTGATATTACCTCTGGGGCGCACGGCCTTGGCGGCAAGATCGAGAGAAGGTTGAACACCTGCACAATCGAAGACGACATCTGCGCCTTGTCCACCTGTAGCTTTAAACACCTCGGCAACAACGTCCTGGGTACGAGGATCGAAAACGGCAGAGGCTTGTTGCTCAACTGCCATTCCACGACGCTGGTCAGATGGCTCGGATACTCCGATCCACTTTGCGCCTCGTGCTCTGTGTTGTTGAAGTCAATGGACATCAGATAAGCACAGGTTAAGGCAGTGCACATACTGAAGTGCCTTTAATGTCATTAATCCGATCTAAAGAGACGTTTATCGGGTGTAGTATAAGCCTAAACCATGTGTCACAAGTGTATCGTATTCGACGTACCGGTCCAGAACCAATGACTAGACAGTTCGCACCCTCCTTGAATGCGGAACGGTTGATGGCATGCCATGCGACTGCCAATGGCTCTATCATAGCACCAACATCGACTGCCAAAGGTTGTTAGACTTTATGCGTGTGAGATAGTTAAGAACGTACGCGGGGTGTTCAAGGGAAGCGGAAACACGAGCCTCTCGTCGACGGTGATGTACTCTGCTAGTCCTCCTCCCCAACCGGCCAAGCCCTAGATCAAATTGAGCACTAAATTTAAAGTTTATTCCCGGCGAAAGAACACACCAAGAAACTAGCGTGAGGACAGACATTCCTATGGTCAGCTGAACAAGGACCGCAGCCATTCTCCCGGCATGAGATCAAAGGTTCTCTGGGCCGCAAAACTGAGCTTAAAACACCCCAATGTATGGAGAGGTTCACTTACACAACAACATTTTGTCCCTTTGAAAGCCGTCCAGTATCCACCCCCTCGCCAACTTCGGTGATTATGCCCGAAAATCTACGTGGGATCGGATGAGGTGCTGAGACTACGATAAGAGAGTTGTATTTACTCGTGACCCAAAGTGACAGGGAGAGTCTCGCCGGTAACGTAGTGGGGGTTAGTCAACGTTGGAGTGATGCTTTCGGGGAAGGGGGCGTGGAAAGCGTGAAGGTCTGACCCACAGACTGTGATAGTCGCGAGATTAGTTCAGGTCATCATGTACGGGTGGTGATGCATACTGACTTCCTGTCCTATCATACAGGACAAGGATATGAGTCATTCGATAATATTCGGGCTACAAGATGAGCGTACCAAGCTACCTAGGTACTGATCAGTAGATTTACCTTGTCGAATACATGGTGGGTGAGTCTTACCTTTATCTTCACTTGACCCTTGCGAGTCTCTGGTTCTGGGACCTCTTCTACTCTAACATCTCCTGGGCCGTAGTATCTTGCTGCGCGCATGGGACTTGTAGGAAGAGGGGCGATCGAGTAAGCTGCACTCGAAGTTCCTTGACAATTCCTACCTTTATATACCCATCTACCAGTACCCCGACATTCGGACCCTTGGTCTCCTAAGAACACAACTCGTGCCGATATCAAAGATCGCACAGTACACTTAGACTGATTCCAGACGTAACGTGGAATTTGAAGAGGTCAACTGACGAGGTCATGGTTGTTGATAATCATTTCACTACACTTGCTAACTTGAGGTGGCTAGAACCCTGATTTTCCCACGGTTAGTAGCACCTTTACTCGTGGCTAGCGCTAACTTCATAGCTCTACCTCCTCCACAAACCATTCCCAGCAATAATTAGGACCACTCTGCTAAAACATGACAAAGCACAGCAAGAACAACACAGCATCGTCTATCTTTTCGTATGCCGAATATAAAAAGCTCGACTATGGAACGAAACGAGTGAGTGTTGAGCATTCCCTGAGAATGGTACATACAGAACCGACGGTTGCAGCAACGTTTAGGGAACGAGTCGATGCGTCGATTCGACTCGTGTGCACTGTGTCTGCAGCGTGCTCGCGAACCAGTAGCATGCGAAAAGGGGCATCTGTTCTGCAAGGAGTGCGTGTACACAGATCTAGGTGCGTTAATATCGACAATATGAAGTATGCGATATACTTACGGCTCGTAACAGTCACACAGCTTGGAGACATCAAAAGACAGAAAGTCCGCTTAGAAGCATTAAAACGAGAGGCAGAAGAGGAGAAGCAGCGTGCAAGAGAGGCGGCACGCGAACGTGTTCTACAAGACTTTGAGAAAGGGCAACTTGGCCTGGCTGGGCCCACCTCAACAGCGACAACAACATCTGGCTCAGATTCTAAAGAACGTGAGTGACATTACTAGTTGTCTAGTATCTCTCCAACACTCTGTTGGTAGCTCGTGGGACGAAGCGCAAATTCGAGTTCGATTCTTCGACTGTAGAAACATTGGCCAGTGAAGCCGAAGAAGCAGCTCTCAAGCAGATCGAACGTGAACAAGCAGAGTCTTTGAAACATAAGCTACCAGACTTTTGGCTGCCTTCCCTGACGCCAACATATGCGTCCTCTGGACCTCCGACTTCACTTCAGGACGTCAAGCTGCAAACGACATGCCATGGAGGCAACCCCTCACATCATCTTACGTGAGTTTCAGTAGCATCCGTGCAATGATTTGCTTCTCATTGGAGGCACAGCCGCAAGCAACTGATCCCTATTAATTTCACGTTCGACACATCCTCCAATTACCCGCCAAATTCGGCGAACTCTACGCCTGTGACAGACGAACCTACAAAGCCAAAGACGAGCGAGCCCGATGCTATTTGTCCTTCGTGCAAGAAGACATTCTCCAATAGCACACTGATTTATTGTGAGTACTTGTGCTTTAGCACCCGATCAAGCTCCTACCCTTTCTTCCAGTAATGAAGCCATGTGGTCATGTGGTTTGCAAGACGTGCACAGAATCTCTCGTCAAACCCTCCAAACAATGCATACAATGTGACAAGGTACTCGCTGATAAAGATATCATCTTACTCGCCCGCGAAGGTACCGGGTACGCCGCGGGAGGTTTGGCCGAAACTTCTAGGAAGGGTATCGCTTTCCAAGGCTAGATCGCAGTTGTGCTCAATCGTGGCCAATTCTCTCTCAAGTAATTCAGTGCGTTTCCCGTTTGTCACATTGCGCCAAATGTTATCATAGGCTAGATTTTAGCAGCGTGAGAAAAATATAGATAACATATTCAGGAATGACTCTTCGCGTGCGAGCCTCGTCTCCGACCTGGTTCCAACGACCACCTGAGTCATTACGAGAGAAGGTCGTTATCGCTACTCGCTCATATCGCGCGCAGACATGACTAACGGGTACTATGAACCTCGGATACTGGAGGACCCTACGCTCAAGAATGATAAACAGTATGCAGATGCGACGTTGGATAAGCAGGTACTTACCTCTCCGACTTGGTGGAACATGTTTCGACGGCTAGTCGTCATCGCGTTCTTCTGCGCATGCTTTGCATCGCTCTTGAACTCATGTGTGGGCGTGTTGCAGCATGCGTCCCAGCCGCGACAGGCTGCAAGTTCACAGACATTTCCCGACTTATACGAAGCTTCCATTGCGGAGCTGCAGTCTGGCTTGGAAAAGGGCTTGTTTACGAGCGTTGATCTCGTCAAGGTGGATAATCATGTTTCTTTGCTTTATATATAGTACAGTACTGACGAGCGGAATGGATAGGCGTACTTTGCCAGAATCGAAGAAGTGAACCTGAATGGCCCGGCGTTGCGTGCAGTCATTGAGACGAATCCTAGTGCACTGAAGCAAGCAAAAGCTTTAGATTTAGAAAGACGTACTCATGGACCGCGAGGACCACTGCACGGTATACCGATCCTATTGAAAGATAACATTGCCACTTTACACTCAGAAGGCGAGTATTTGTTTTGCACGGAATATTGTGCGCTCTATGCTGATATAGGCTTATCCTACGTAGGCATGAACACTACGGCAGGCACGTCGATATAGTATCGAGAAACGACATAGCTAGATCTGACTTTTTGCCTATGCAGGATCGTTCGCTCTCCTCGGCTCAGTAGTACCTCGAGACGCAGGTGTCGCTGCTCGACTTCGCGCCGCAGGAGCCATCATTCTGGGAAAAGCCAACCTTAGTGAATGGGCCAATTTTCGTGGTAGCGTCCCATCTGGGTTTTCCGGTCGGGGAGGACAGTCGAGTAGTCCTTATGTCCCATTGGGAAACCCGTCAGGGTCTAGCTCAGGGAGTGGGATTGCGACTGCTATAGGTCTCACGGCTGCAGCATTGGGAAGTGAGACTGATGGTTCGATTGTGAGTCCGAGTAGTATGAACAATCTTGTGGGTATCAAGCCCACTGTTGGGTTGACGTCTCGAGCTGGTGGTGAGTTTCGTCAATCTTTGCTGAATACACTAGGAAGGCTAAATTTGCGTGTATCAATGGCGTAGTCATCCCTATATCATCACACCAAGACACTGTCGGTCCAATGGCCCGTTCTGTAGCGGACGCTGCTACCATCTTGACTGTCATAGCTGGAAAGGACCCTCTTGACAACTTTACCCTTGCTCAGCCGCCCGTTGTCCCAGACTACACGAAGGCCCTCAAAAAGAACGCGCTGCATGGTGTGCGTCTCGGTGTGGCGCGTCAGTTTGCCGGCAGCAATGCTGTTGTGTTGGCAGCCTTCAACGCTTCTGTGGAAATCATGAGAGGTTTAGGAGCTACCATCGTGGACCCTGCGGATTTCCCTGACTTTACCGAGATCAGAGAGAGTGGCAATGAAACCATTGTTCTTGATACCGACTTCAAGGTCTGCTTGCTGTTGTCTGAAAAATGGTCTCGTTTTCTGAACTACTTTTGCAGGTGGACGTAAATAACTACATTTCCGGCCTTTTGGAAGTTCCCACGGGAGTGAAAGACCTCGCGGACCTGATTGCCTTCAATACTGCTCACGCAGACCAAGAGCTCCCTCCGCCATTCTGGACGGACCAGTCGATGTAAGAATAGCGAATCAAAATCGTTCTCTTACTGACACATCTACTTTGAATCACAGATTTATCAGATCTGAGAACACCACACAAGACCAAGCTTACTTTGATGCACTTGCTGCGGACAAGGATCTAGGTCAAACTCGTGGAATCGATGCTACTTTGAAACAATTCAATTTGGATGCGTTGATCCTTCCTACGAGTGGCGCAGCCGGTCCAGCTGCTATCGCAGGATACCCACTTGTCACCGGTAAGTATACCTCCCTCGTCACTCTTATCGTGATCCGGTAATAATATCACAATAGTACCACTTGGCTTCCTCCCAGCCAATACGACACTCTCTGCTGCCACTCCAACCCGTGCCACTGGTCCCAACCAGCCTTTTGGAATCTCGTTTATGGGTACGGCGTTTAGCGAGTTCCAGCTTATATCGTTTGCGTTTGCATATGAGCAGGCAACGCATAATCGTTTGAAGCAGTTGGCTTTTGCGGAGGCTATTCCGAAGACTCAGTTACAGGATGTTGTGGGTAAGAAGTAATGTTGGGTGGTTCTTGCGTAGGGTATTATTTACCAGGAAAGTGCTTTGGTATCATAGTCGTTTGTCTCGGAACTATTCTGGACTTATTGAGAGAATTGCTCGAAGGCACCAGGTCATTATTGTAAGTACTTGCCCCGATGAGCTGAAGGCCAGGAGCCTACGGTGGCCTTCGTCATGTACTTATTTGCATACTCCTTGCTTTATATCACTCTCATCTGGATAACTACTTAAGGCCCTAAAGACAGTTTCTAAGGCGGCAGTGTTGGTGTGGCCAGAGTCTCTCGACGCGCTAGTTGAACGCGAGTACGAATATTAATCACGTGACCGTGAGTAGCCGTGTGATCACTGTTCGATTGTGCAGCAAGCAGCGCGCGTGGCCTTCACATCTCTTCTCGATCTCCAAAAGGGCCATTATATACCGACTTTCGGTAAAGTAACCGTCGTCAAGAACAAATTATTGAAAAGGTTTATAACAAATACAGTTACGGTCGGAAGATATAAGCACGTCGTGGTAAGAGAATTTAAAAGCCCTGTATTACCGTGCTAGGGTCTCGGATACAACCCAAATGTTATGGCCAAGTAACTGATATCGGAGCATGGCCTAACACGATTGCCTGATATAGGGCGCCCTAGTGAGTATATAACTTGCCCCCCTACCACGACCTCCCTTCACAACCCACCCCCATCTACCCCTTCAGAATCATGCCAATGTTCAAGCACGCCTTCCCTCCACAAGCCGACGGTCGTACCCGCTATGTCAACAAGCAGTGGGTGCGAGATCCCAATGGTCCTCTCTTGAAGAAGCCAGAAGCCCCGCATGGAGTCCGTACACCCAGTGGTCTCATCTGGGGACATGATCTACGCGATTTCTTCTGGATCCAACGTATTCCTGGCGCGCACATCATGACCATCTGGTCAAGGAGCATGATCAAGGAGCTCGGGGAGAACTACAGCGAAAGCGAGTTCAAGCAGCCCGACAGCTCCCATTACCCCCGTCGTCGCCACCCTTGGCCGCTTCTCAAGGTCCCCGAGGATTTCAAGAAGTGGGAGACAAAGCTAGTCAAGGAGGAGTACGGGATCATTGATCCAGGATGCGAGATGCACAATAGGGCTGACTATACTCCAAAACATCGAGGCAACGATGGGAAGATCGTCGGGGGCACTCAAGTCGACGAAGAGTTCGATGAAATCGTGAAGCGGCTATTCGGTGTCGACAACGAGGGTGTGTACATGCGCAACGATCCCAAGAATCTTGTCAAGGATCATACCGGTCGTATCTACACCATGCTTTGGGCGACCAACGTCCGGGACGCTATGCTTGGCGACTTTGGTCACTTGATCGACGAGATAGAGATTCCCTTGCAGACTATGCATCCTTACCCCTTCACCACTATCCAGATGGATCACGTTGGTGTTCATGTCATTACGGCTTTGGACGACGATGCTCTGGATGTGCTTGGGGGTCCTTCGCTACCGAGATCTGAGGCAGAGTGGAAGGCCGTAGGCAACAATATACTTCACCAGGGTAGTGACTCCTTCAAGCCAACTTTCAAATCCAAGCCTGCATCCACCAAGCCCTGCGATTCCGGTGCCCCTGAAGTCGAGACCAATGGGCCTCGCGCGAAAAGCGAGCCTGAAGCTAAGCCTGCGGCGTCCACCTCTTCGACTTCGGCTACTGACGTCAAGAGGAAAACTGAGTCTTCCAACGACGACATGATTGAAGAGACAAATGAACCTAAGCCTGCTGCCTCGACGACATCTACTCCGACTGCTTCAAGTGATGCAGGCAAAGCTGAGGGATCTGACGTCAAGATGAAGGAGAAGGAGCAAGACCAGACGGACTTACCGACTGTGCGAGTTCCACCGGCTACAATGGACGAACTTCCAGAAACAACGGATATTCCTCGAGACTCGCCATATTCCATCGAAGATATCCCGAAGCTTGAAGAATTCCTTCCTATTGAATATTACCCAGACTACTTGCACGTGCATGATCCCAACGCTGTCACCACTACAGATGCACACACGTATGGCTACCGAAAGCGAGACGGCAGCAGGACAGAAACGCTAGTGTACAAGCGTGTATTTCCAAAGCTCCCTCGTGACGCACCAGAATCTTCGTCTCCTGCTAGAACTCCCCATGTGGCTCATGTCCATCTCGCGCAAACCCACCGATTTGGAGTTGGAAACCACTCTCTTGTCCACCACGTACCGTTGACGTTGCCTGAACCTCTATCCGCTCATTCGCGTAACGGACGCGTAGTGGTGGCCGCCAAGACTGCTTTTAGTTATCCCAACGATCGTTACCTCCTCCAGCGTGAAGCAAGGACATACAACGCGTTCCCCAGGCACCTCAGTGAGGACTGGTGTGGTTACAACCTCGTGACGCCCATCAAGCATCCTGTTCCTGTTGGTCCTGTGGTCCCGAAATTCTATGGGTATTACGCTCCGGTCAAGATCGAAGACGGGAAGGAGGTTATCTGTGACGGAGACGCTTACGCTACGAACTCTCCCAGTCCTATTCTGCTCATGGAGGAGTGCGGCGCACCGGTTGAGCCTGCCAAGTTTACGGTTGATCAGAGGTGCGTACACGTCTGGGGCGTCTCACGCACAAGATTGAGTTGCTGACGTTTTGGACGTGCGGTTGTGGGTCATTTAGGTCTGAATGCTACTCGATGATGGTGCGCCTGCATTACGCTGAGTTCATCCAGAACTCGTTCTACGTCCGGAACATTCTCGTCCAACCCGGGCCTCTCACTGCGCCTCCCGAGAAACGGTCGAAGAAGACGCCAAGCTTCAGGCTCATCGACTATGGGAGGGCGTTTGAGCAGAAGAGGTGGTTTGGGGATACGAGTAAGATGAGCGAGAGTGATCTTGCGAGTAAGGTGCGGCAGTGGTGTAATATGATGAACGAGGAGGACGACCGGGCGAGGACAGAGTTGCGTATTGAGAACTTGATGTTGTAAGTAAGTGAGTACTTCAGTGTAGGTTTCCGGAGATGTCACGAGTTCCTCTTGGGAATTGTGTTCTATTCATGATGTTACGAGTGTAATTCTATACCTGTTCTGTTATAAAACTTCCTTCTGGGACCGAGCAGATTTGGATACGACGGACCTGGTCACTTGTGCTTACGCCGACAACTTACCTCTGCACCTGACTCTCCCCTGTACGTACCTCTCTCCCGCTATAGCCAAGCTGCCTATTTATGTGGACAAGTGCAGTATATAAGAGCACGACTCGTCGTATGCTTTACACCGTTCGGCTTCACCAACCCGCTCTCACGAGGCTGTACTCTTGCTGGGACATTTATCTCCGGCGCGCTTAGATCCCACGCTCGTGCGCTCCATCCGCCTCAACCTCTTCATTCAACCACCACCACCTCCCCTTCCTCTCACCCCCCGGCTGCTGGCAAGCATAGCTCGTCCTTGGCACCATAACCCAGTAACGAGCTAGTCTCTGAGAGCTACAAACGTCTTTTGCAGTGTCGGTTTATTTGTCCAACGGTACGTCAATAAGCTATAACTAAAATTCACCGCCAGATTGACTGAATCAACTTGCCTTTCACCGACAGACTAAATCCCTCTTCTTTGTGTTTCCTCGTAACACATAACCTACACACACTCTCAAGACCGCCAGCGATGCGTTTCACGATTCCTTTGTTTGGGATTTTCCTACTGTTGGCGTTTGCCCTCCTCTCAGAGGTGTCCGCAGCACCGGTAGAAAGTCATGAAGACCACGATGCGATCCATGCCCGAAGACCCCGTAGGAAGGTGAGGGCGCACCCTTGAAGCCCCCTCCCACACACACACACACACACACGCCCTAGTACACACTATGCTTTAACAACGAATGTGCACGACGCCTTTTCGGACCTTTTTTCTTTCTACTCTCCACCTACCCCATCCGTCCCCTCTCACGACTTGGACTTTCGAACCTGTACAGCCATAACCCTTGCTGTACCATGATCCTGCCATGACGATCTTCCGTACCCCATACTACAGTATATCGGACTCTTTGCAGCCTAGCTAGATTCTTTGTTTGTTGTTTGTTATCATCATCACTACTGTATTTACAGTACTACGCAGATCTCGACCTACTGTCTTTTTGTTGTCTTCACGGACTATGCCTCAGTAATAACATTACCTACGATCTTTGTTCGCTGGACTATCTAAGGAGCTCGGGCTTGGCTTCGGCTTCGGATGTGTATTTGCGTATGTCGAACGTACAATTCCGTCGCGTGGTTGTATCATAGTATGTAAAACTAAATTTGTTTATCTCTTTCCTAGCTATGTATGTACGTACTGGGGTATTCTGGTGTAACTATAAATACATCTTGTCGTCCTTAAGTATATCTTTGTCGATCTTCACTAATGGGAACCTAATCCTAAAAACCGAATGCTTGCTGTTACAACCGCAGTCGAGAGCGGGGAACTTGTGCTTTGTCGCCCAGTTGGCCGTAGTAGGTCAAGCAAGAAGCAAATTTGCCCGTTCTAAAAGTGTCGGGATCGACACACCACCATCCTGCGTCCGCAAATAAGTCATCGCCTTATCCTCCAGAGCGTTCAACAAGTCGCTCTGCTGCGTAAGGTACTTCTGCAAATAAGCAAGAGCCAATACAGTCGCCCAAACTTCCTCCGACACCCGCAAGTTCTCGGGAAACTTCAAATGCTCGTTCATGGCTATGCGCCCGACGATCTTCTCGAGTTCGGGAGTGGCAGAGAAGGATCCGTCGAAGGCTTGAAGACGGATGAGCTGCATGGTGCTGTTGTCGACTCCATCTGTGCTACTCGAGCCGGCGGCGGCGGCGGAAGTGGATGTAGACGTGGGCTTGAAGTTGAGTGATCCTCTGACAGTCTTTATGTGCGTCTGCCAGGAGTCTTTCCACCCTGACCCGCCTTCTGGAGGTTTATGTAATAGTAAAACAGACTGTTTTCTCAGCGTAGCGTTTGCTGGACGAGTAGGCGGGACATGGGGCCGGGCGGAACGAACGCCATACTCTTCTTGACACCCCGAGTCGTAATTCCCAACAGATTCAACTGTAGGGTCATATTCGCAAACAAAGTGCTCTCTAGCGTTGGAGCCGTCCACGTACGCTTCCCTCCTCGCGGATTTGGGACTGGGATATTCTTCCTGGCCATAGAGTATCGAAGGGTCCATGTCGATCTCGTTTTCCTCCTGCTGAGGTTGTTTCTTCTCCGCCTCCGGAGGATCCTGGCCTCTTGACTTTTCGTCAATAGTCGAGTTACCCCTCGATTTCCCTTTCCCATTGCCCTTCGGTACAAGTGTAGAAGACCAAGACGATGTGGTTCTCCGACTTCTGGGTGGACGACGTACAGCCTGTGTGTCGGAGAATGACGGTAAACTGAAGGTTGGGAACATGCGGTATGCTCTGATGTTAGAGTCGCGTGTAGGCAAGCGAAACTCGACTGGTGTCTTCTTCTCCTTTTCCACAGCGACTAGGGACGTATACCGTGAGATGAGACCGTACTTCTTGGCTAGAGACACGATCTGGGATTTATAGTGCCCGACACCTTTGTCTTCAGCCTCCAGACGTCGGATGACGCTGTTCACAGTCAATGCATGGATGAGATGGAATTGTGATCGCTGGCCCGAAGTTTGTTCCCTAATAGAGGGTAGTTCTTCTACCGGGACAATTATACGCGTGGTGTCTTCCTTGCCCATGATGCGAATAGATAAGATAACCTCTTTCGGCACGACGTATCTCTTCTTGTTGATCAGGGTATAGTGAGTGAACTGCATCCCGTCTATTGGAGACTTGAGCTCGCCAGGTTGGACGCGAAGTGCAAGTCTTCTGGCACAACACGGGAGAAGTGCTCGCGATCGTCCCTGTGGGACCATCCAATCAACAGACACCTCGCAAACGGGCGAGCGGCTGAGTCGGACAAGTCTGGCGCACTTGGAGACCATGTCGTCTGTGGCGGTCGCCATGAGGGAGACACCGTTCCCCGTGCGGGCGATGGCTTCGCACATCGAGACTGATGCTTGTTCTCCGATACCGAGGGTGAAGACACGGAGAGGTTGGAGGACTGTGGACCGTTCGACCTCGTTTGCTACCGTCTGCAGCGTCTGTGCCGGGTCCCCGAGTACCTGATCGCAAAATGATATACTTATCAGCTGTGTTTGTAAGAACCGGATTGAAGATGGGATTTTTACCTCACCGTCAGTTAGAAGGAAGCATGCTGTTGGGTAGTTTCGGTTGCGAGACGCACATGCAGCTCTTAGAACGCTGCAAATATCCGTCCCTCCATGATCTGCTATCATTTGGTCGACGTATTCACACTATCACGCATGCCGAACTCAGTAAAAATGATAGTAAGGGTGGAAGAGCAACGCACCGCTTCGGTAAGGGATTCTTGCGTGTATTCCTGACTCTCCGTCCAAAGTTTCTTGTGCCAACTACCAAAGCTGTAAATGTTGAACATGGTGCCTGTACTTGGGAGAGCGTGCAGGAGTAATACAAGGGTCTTGATCGCCGTTGCTAATCTGTTACCGTACATACTAGCACTGCAGTCCAGCAAGAAAATGTATTCCTGCCTTGCGATAGGTGGAAGCTTCAAGTCGGGAATCGCGCTGAGGCGGAAAGCAATTGATCCTGAGGGATGACGTTCTGCAACACATAAAGGCTCTGAAAGGTGTGTTGAAGTGATGATGAGGGTAAAGTCTGTCGCGAGGTACTGCTCGGAACGATAGGATGTCGTGCATTGGGGTTCATGGTCGTAAGCTGGGAGTTGTTCGTCCGGAGAAGAGGCAAACGTAGTGACAAGGTGTGGGTGCGTGGGGCTCGTGACGCTTTGGATAGGACCTCTCATTCGTATATTGGCAGTAAACCCGATTCGATAGGCAGGTATCTCGTCTCCCAACCCTTGGCCATATTGTGCGCCGAAGCATGTTGGTATGTGCAATCGTACTTGATCTCGATGTTCAACGCTACTGAGGTCGGTCGCATACTGACACACTTGTAAGCGTGAGCGACAATGGATTATCGCGCTCAGAACGTACGGTGAGCTTTGTGGTGATCACCTCAGACTCAGGCAAATTGCCGAGGGAAATTGAAAATACTACTCGTTGTTAGGTACGGTTGTCATGGGGTAAATGTTGAAGAGACCTACTGTTCTCAGCGACGTACTCTGTCAAACCTGCAGGACGGTTGGCGTTGTAGGCCTTCGTGAAAGTGGCCCTTGCCTTCCCCGTTTCCTTTGCGATAGCAATTATTTCTCGTCCGTCTTTGCTTCGCATCTCGAATTCGCAGACTACAGCATTATCTGGTAGTGGAAATACATAATGTGCGTATGGCCGCTCGCCCCAGATTTTCGAGCTGGATGTGAATGTCTGAGTCAGTGTGATTATTGAAGACGCTGCATCAACCACGATGAGCTTTTGCAGAGTGGCTTGTGATGCTTAACCGAGACACACCTTCTATAATTTCGGCATGGACATCCAACTTTTGCAGTGGGAGGTATGCTCGATGTCCTTGCCCATTCCAGGGCTCGTTCCGGTCAGCATAGGCTATGCCGCATCTTGTTTGTCCAGGGTCGCGCGAGGACATTGTCGCGACTGCTCAAGGATGGAGACAGAGCAGTAGTATGGGAAACAACCTGTCTTGCTCGACTGCGCGAAAGGCCACATGACTTGATCAAGTACAGTCGCTGAAAGGGTCCGAGTCTTGAGATTCCACTGTAAATAAAGCCAGTATCAGAAGGCGGAGGATTGCAGACATCGCGACTTGGGCTGGTGTGTTCCGATCAGAGTTTGGCGGCGCGGACTCTCCGGAAAGGCATCATTCCGCGTTGATGCGCCATCAAGCGCATCAAATGTCCCCGACATTCCCATACGTGGTCTCGCGAGTCTACTCAGCCTCTCTCTGACAATCCACCATCTGTCGATACAACATCCACCGTCAACACGGGTATTCGGTACGTTAGTGTGTACCGCATAGTCTTCTTCTAGCGTACCCTGCACTCTTCTGCTGCATCTTTTCAACACATCGCGAGCGACATTGGTAGCTAACCCGTCGCCGTGCACGGATGAACGGCTTCGACGATGGATCAAGTGAGCCGCATTTTATTACACTTGTTACACTTCCTGCTGACCTACCATTAACCCAGTCGCTAACATGGGCGCGCAGCATTTTCACCGTTGAGTTTGGAGAAGCTCAGTGGTCGCTTGATACGCAGTTCCCCACCTGTTGATTGCCTTGCACTCCGCACAACGCGTATGCCAACCCTATCTCACGCTTGAACCATGCCGACTCTGAGCTTGGCTTGTCTGCTACCGCTTGTGACACCCGAAGGTTGCTTGTCATTACCAGTCACCCAGGGCGCACACTCTCATCTCACACCTCGCGGTCTCGGAACTGGAGGAACAACAGTCTTCGGAGTCGTCATAGCCGTGGGCTTCGCCTCTCTCGTGTTATTTTGTGGCCTCGGTTCTCGTGCCTACCGACGTGTGGCCCAGCAGCAGCAATACATGGTCATTGCCAACACACAGTTGGATTCTACCATTTTAGATGAACTTCGAGAAAGTCCGCAGCTATGGGACCTCTCGATCGAGGAGGAGGCGAAGCAGAAAGTCTGGGAGTGGGATAGTGAACTTGTGAGTCGCTCATCGAACTTGTAACAATATCACTCAACCGAACCGTGCCAAACCAGCCGATGTCAGCAAGTCTCAAGTTGACTGAGTCAGTTGACAGTGGGAGTGTCTTGAATAACAATGAGAAGCTTAGTCATAGGTATGTGCTAATATATGATATACGTGCAACAGCTCTAACGTTGATTTATCGCTCCTGCAGAAGACGCGGTAAAGTCCGCGCTCCAATTGACCTGAAGCCCATCACCGAGTCGTCTGGTTCAGTAAACGTTACAGTGCTGATAGCTATGCCATCGCCACGAACATCTACGCTTACATCGGACTGGCGGTCCGATGATAAAGTGCGGTTCAATGACGATGAGGAACTTTGGTCTGGATATACGATTGGAACTACATGCGTGGGTTACGTAGGTGACTAAAAGAAACCCTCCGCCCGCGCTGCTCTTTATTACAATCATCACCACTATACTCATACCCCTTGTATATTAACCATAAGTATTAGGTCATATTATATCGACATTTTGACGACAAGTAGCAAAGTGCTCCAGTGCAGAGCAATAGATACCGTACGTGCCGGAAACACCTTCTGACATTGCTTCAAAGTTTAGGTATCGTTGAATCCGGTGGGCGCACCAGACTGGGTGACGATGAGACAGCGAGCTCGACACGCCAAGCAATTCTCCAATACGATGACTTTGTTGTTGTCAACGGTGTTTTCACACAACGGGTGTGTTTCATAGCCTCTCATGACAACCTCGAGTGACTTTAGACCACTTTGATATCGGTAGCTGTTGGAGGATGTGATCTAGGTCCTGCGATCCGTCAGGGTATTCAATGGTCGGGCTACAGGGGGATCGGTCGTTCGTGGGCCATTGCTGATACGCTGGGACTGGTAAAAATTGTTTTGCAAAAGCCACAGATTTCTGCCTCTCAAGACATCATTTTAGCACTGTACCTCTTGGATACCTTTGCCTGGTACCTCTATGGGCAGCACTGTTGCGTTTGTTCTCGTGAGTACACCTACCTCTAAGACTGTATCACAAACTAAAAATATATGCGGGGATGCTGTGATAGACCCTTAGATTCAAGCAGGGCGATCTAACTGATGACGGGCGCCCCTCCGATACAGCCGGTACGAGTTCATCTTGAACAGCCGGGGCGGTCCTTTTTGATCGAATGCATGGTCTGAGGCTCAAGTCCGACAGGTGGGTGAGTGTTTCGTTCATAGCGCCTTATGCATGAACTAATGTGTACATAGAATTCGACAGCGTATAAAGAGGAGAGAGGGTCATCCTGGAAACCTCAGCTCTGGGAGTTCTCCTTCGTTCCTTCTAGCCTTAATAGTCTTCGGTTGGCACTGGTTGGTAAGTACCCTGCTTATACTCCCCTTCGAACTTTTTTCTAACGAGCTTCATACAACCAGCTTAATCGTTGCTTTTCTTAACTCTATTCGCATCTTAATTCATAACTTCAATTCACGACATCTCACACTACACTCAACTCTCCTTTCCTTGCTCCACATCTCTCCATCTCATTATCTCTCGTTCACCATGCATCTCTCCGCAGCCACCGTCATCATCGCCATCCTCGCTGCTCAGCCAGCCTTTTCCGTTCCTATCCTCGCATCTTTCCCGTCCAACGACGGTTTTTCAACTCCAACCAGCACTCGCGTTTCGGGCCTTCACCCTATTAGCGATGCTCTTAGGACCAAGATCGGCTTTGAATCTCTCAGCCTTCGCGAGATAGATGACTTGATGGCTCGTGAAGATGTCGCTCGAGAGCTAGAAGATCTTTTCGCTCGCGCTGATGGTGACGAAAGCGGAGCCACCCTCTTCGATACCTTCAAGAAGATTTTCAAGATCGGAGGAATTGCCTTGGACGGTGCTAACATTATCGGCAACCTGATTCCGTGAGTAATGGTCATTGTAAGACGGAAGACATTTTATTCATGCAATGTTCAGGAGTGGCTCTCAACCCCAGCCGTCCGCTGCTCCCGGGCAACGCCGCGACTTCAACGATTTGGAGGCTCGTGACCTCGCGCACTTCAAGTCTATCTCCCGTATTCCTGTGTGCGCACTTTTTCCTTCTATCATGATTCTTGTGGCGCTGAATGAAGTGTGCTACAGATTCCCCCCGGGCACGTTACCCTTCACGCCTTTTATTCGACCTTCGGTTACAGTGCCTGTCGCCGCCCGTGAGCTTGAGGAGCGTAAGATTCCCATCAACTTGCTCGGGTAAGTCTACCCTGTCTATCTTTTGAGTCTCCTAGGATTTATCGCTCTATCTTCAGCCCTGGTATATCGTTCGGACCGTTCCCCGGCTTCAAGGAACATGGACCTATCCGGAACACACCCATTCCAATTCAGACACCTCATGTAGTTGCACCGCTGCCTATTGCTCAAAGGGAGCTTGTCGAACTACTTGCACGCCAGCTTGCTGATGACGAGAGTGGAGCCACCTTCGCCAGCACGTTCGGCAAAATCGTTGACACAGTCAAGAATGTTTTCAAGGATGGAGACAAGCTGACCAAGATTGCAAACGGTGTTTCCATCGCCAGCGATGCTTCGACTATTATCGGTAACCTGTAAGTGATCGATCGCTTCAGGCTCTCTCTAGTAAATTTCAACTAAGTTGGAAACTTTGCTTACAGAATTCCGGGTAAAAACCAGCCTCCCCCGCCGACCCAGTCTGGTGCTCCACAAGCGCGTGAGCTAGTCGAGCTCCTTGCACGTCAGCTTGCCGACGACGAAAGCGGAGCCACTTTCGCCAGCACATTCGGTAAAATTGTTGACACTGTCAAGAACGTCTTCAAGGACGGCAAGACTTTGGGAAAGATCGCTGATGGTGCCTCCATCGCTAGCAGCGCATCAAGTGTTCTCGGTGGCTTGTAAGTTGATTCACTCGAACTACCTTCTACTTTGCAGCATTGCTAATCCGTATATGTGTGTGTGCCAGGATTCACCCCGCGCCTCCCGCTCAGTCTCAGGCCCCCCAGGCGCGTGAGTTGGTAGAGGTGCTTGAGAGGGCCATGGAAGCTCGCGAATTGAACGAGTTGGACTAATTCGGAGAGCAAATGTTGCTATTTTTACATAGGGCGATTTAACTTCCGTTTGATACTAGTGTAAGAATTTTAGAAGTTGTGGTTTACGAATAGACATGAAGGCTAGGCTCCTGGAGCTCACCTTTCTATGATAATGCTTTAAAACAAGGTACGAGTGATGGGTCGACATGATACACTGAGTTGCGTGAGTATCACGAATTCGCGTATCTCTTAATGACCTCATGTCTGGATTACATGCAAACCAGAAACTAGGCAGACTAGAAACTAGGATCTTACATAATTACTCGCTCGAGGCATGCCAGTGTGGCCACTACGGTGTATGGAGGCCTAAGTAGTAGACCTCGAATACGAACGTACTAGTAGAATTCCAGGGGTGGCACCTCGAGGCAAATGTTCTTGGCGGGGCTACTTATAGACTAAAGTTGACTGGCTACTAGGGAACTGTGCTGGAGCGATGAGGAAGATCTTCGTGTCGGATTAACCTCCTCGTAATCCTACTATCCTACTATCCTACCAATATCCAAATATCCAAATATCTGGATATCCGGATATCTCTCTTTCTTTGAGTATGAAGTTTTGATTGATCCAACTCTGCATAGCTAAGAACAAACACCCTCTCGTATACTAGTACACGTGTAATATAAAATTAATTTGATAGGTGACTCGTGGATCTATGACTTTCGATCTCCCCTATGGATGAAGTCCCAACAAGTCTTCCCCGGTTCGACGCCCAGGATCTCCTGCATCTGAGCCAGTGTCGTCTCGCAAAACTCCCTCACGCTCCCCACTTTGCTCATCACATGTTTCGCATTCTTTCCTGTCACCCCCGGTAACGCTCTGAGCAACTCTTCCGCCATGGCATTGACTCCCGCGCCTACTTCGGGGTCCTCTTCCGCACCAATAGAGATCGCTTTGAGAGGATCAGGTTCAGGGTTGTTGGCCTTTAGCTCGTTGAAGACCTCAGAGGTCGCGTATGGTGACGACGACCAGATGATGCGTACACGAGGGAAAGTGAGAGTGAGTAATACGAGTTTGGATTGAATGTTCGCAGCGGCGACTGTAGGTTCGTTCCCGCTTGGCTGTTGTTTCTTCTTGGCGGGATACTTTCCAGTTGGTTTCACATACGACTTTGTATCTGCGACACTTTCTAGAGAGAATGATTTGTGCTCCTCCCATTCGATTAGAAGGATAGGATGCTTGTAATGAGCAGACATGAGTTCGCATTGGGTATACCTAAGGAAGAGACGATCAGTCAGGCAACAAAAAGTTCGGTGAAATGTCGCACAATCTGCCGCTGTTAAAACTTGAGATAAGATCTGGTATACTCTTTCGTTCCACACAATGGTCCGGGGTGAGGATATAATCTCCCACTGTGAGAGTGGCTGGGATAACGAGCAGATTCGACGCATGTAGGAGGGACGGTAAAGAGGAACGGAATTCTCGCATGTCCACAATGACCTAAGGTAACTTTAAGCTTCTACAGTAGAATTAAATATTTTGTTAAACATACCCGCGAAGGCTCGGTGTTCAACTCTTTCCTTCCACCCGCAATACGTGAACTAATGGTTTTGATGATAGCATCTCCTACATCTGAACGACGGTCTTCCAAAATTGGCATGAGCATTGACTAAGAAAGTGCGTATAATCGTGTTCGAAAATTAGTTCGCAAGAAGATATTTATCAAACGTACCCCGCGTTCTTTGATGAGACGTTCAAACGCGTCTTTCTCCCGTCTCACTCCAGCAAGGTATTTGGCTTCTTCACAACTCATGTTATAGATCAAAAGGTATACACGCACCCCTAGACCTGGATTACTCTTCTTGTATACCTGCCACACTTACTTAGCGTCTGTCAGTCGTAAGCTAGAGGACTACTACCTTACCTCGACTCGGCGGACAAAGTCCAAGTTTGGCTCGAGCATGACGATGTAGCGCGGTTGCAGTTCAGACAGCACCTGGTCGTCACTGTCATCAGAGTACGAGCGGATTATAACAGTCTCTTCTGGAGAAACAAGGCCATAATTGTCGTCGAGGTCATCGCCGAATCCCATGAAGGTGATGTCTTGTGCTACGTCCGCATCTCCGTCCTGTATTGTAAAACTGCAATGCGAGAGATATTGACATATGAACGTGTAGCTGATGTCGCACTTACAATGCCTCTAACTGGTCTACGTCGATCACCTCTTGGTTCTGAGCTGGGCCCGCGCCATTTGTGGTGCTTCGGGACTGCGTAGGGATAGGGGCGCCACCTCTTACCCGTCTTCGGCTTGCAGCCTGAGCCTGCCTTGCTTCGTCCTTCTTCTTCAACGCCGCGCTCATTTCTCCGTCGTTCGAGATAGTTTGTAAGGGCTGCTTTGGCGGAAGTGGACCCGTCTTCGTTTTCTTCTCGAGCCTCCGTTCCAGCTGCCTCCGCTGCCACTTGTGAACATACCACCGCAACTTCCTCTCCATCATCTTCCTTCCTTGACTTCCTGGTGCAGCGTTCGGGTCCATGTCGTCCAAGAACTCACTCAAGAGCTCGGAAGTTCGAAGAGAAGACGTCATAATAAGCACTAGGTTTTGTCCAGGATCGTCTGCTCATTTTAAGTATTGAAAAATTAAGCTTGTAGCGTAGCCACATGGATCACTCACGGGATGACAGCTGTGCTTCCCTGCGTATCATTTCTTCCTCAATCTCTTGAAGAGCAGCAGCAACAAGACTCCATTTCGGTTGTTCTTCCAAGACGGGTTCCATACCCGCAGGTAGCCACGCTGGCCGCTCTTCCTTCTTCACTTTCGGGGCGGACGTTATTTTACCTGATCCTCCCTCGGCTTCTATCAATGCCTCCCAAGCATCATCATCATCAACGTCGATAACCTCCGGCTCACTCATCGGCTGCTGGACCTTGGAAGTCGTATAGCAACGTCGCTTGGCGTATTGGAAGATGATGTTGGCTGCGTCGGTCAAAAGCCAAGGTGACTGGTTTTGTCGAGCTTTCCCAGATTCATTCACAGTGTTTGACTCGATCAGGCCTTCCAGGTATTGCTGAAAGGCAATTGCATCGTGCGTAAGGAGCATACTAGATTTCATTGAGTAAATGAAAATTAACTTTTTGAAAAAGATGAGCAGCTTACCCAAGGAGCCTCCGAAGTGTTGCAAGGTCATTGACAAGTTGCTTGGTCCGTGGTCCAACCTTATGCCATACCGAGTCTAGTTGCCGACGTACGAGAATGTCAAACGACTTGAAGTACGCGTTTTCTACGTTTAAATCATCGAGGTCGAGCTAAAATATGACGTTTAAACATGAAATACAACATATATCTCACTCCTCCACTCACTGTTGTATTTGAGCGCTTCAACTCCGAGAGGGTCGTGCTCATACATTGGACGATCGCATTATGAATTTCAGCCATGTATTCCGACATGTCAATTGTAAGCTGCAGCACAGATCTATCCCGACCGAGGCATTCTGAAATATCTTGGTGAAATCTGCTCTGATAATTGAGTTGTATTCTTCAGCTGACCGAGAGGCTTTATCCGCGCACCGAGGGTAGATGTGAACCGTACGTAGCTGAAGCTCTTTTAGAATAGTTCGAAGGGGCGATAAACCACTTGTTATGTGTTCTGGCTGGTCGGAAAATGCTTTGAGGAAGCCGACCTTGTTCTTCTCGCGGTACAGACGAGCAATAAACGCTTCGGAGGAGGAGGGTGACACTCTTTTGAGCAGATTAAGATAACTTCCATAATTTCAAATTAAACAACGCACCTCTCTGAATGCAACATGATAATACCCGTAATCAAGTGAGTAGGTATGTCAGACGTGAGCATATCTACTGTCAGAATTTGCGACGTAATCGACAGCAGGCCGCCTCGCTTGTATAGATTCTGTCTACAGCCAATAATCAGAACCCGGCAGATTTCGAGCGAGCCATACTTACCTGTCTTTCTTGTTCGTTTCGAAGCCAACAATCCTGAGGCCCGGATGACGGCAGCCCATGATACCTAGTTCCTCGCCTATAGCAGCTTCTTCTTCCGAAGCGGCATTGACGAGTATGACAAGGTTCTGAGGCGAGTCATAGATTTGTAGTAGCTTGCATAATATCCGTCTAAGGCCCAGACCACGAGCGAGAAGTAGGAATTCGCTTGTAGAGGGGTCGTGGATCTTCTCGAGGATAGATTTGTGAAAGGGAAGGAGAGTCGACATTTTTGTTCGTTTCTTCAGGTCCAACTACAGTTTAAGCTCACAGGCGATTAATCGGCATAATATAGTATGTCCAACTCGTCTGGCGTCGGCGAAAGCGGTAAGCTAGCCTAGTAATAGTTAGTGCGGCGGTTTTACCTAGAATAGTCACGTTTCAATCGAGGAAGATAGAATGGTTGTATCGCTACTCACCTTAAGAACACTTATAGATTCAATAATTAAATGAAAGGTTACTGGGAAGTTCTGAATCTGCGTCAAGGCAAACGGACAAACTCCCGTGATGACCGTCACAGTCCAAAGTTGAATCAAGTTTCGGAGTTGAAACTTGACCCCAAAAAGGAAGCCCAAATACAGATCCTATCGGGGATCCTGTTCTTGTCATTATCACGTAGTCACGCACTCTGTGGCATCCGGGAGCTCGAGCTCATCTTTTCTCGCGGCCATTTGAGCCCAGGGTACGCTTATGTTGACAATGAGAGTCATGTAGTGTTATTCGAGGAGTCAGTGTAATAAACTCATCAACAGAAACAGTAAAATACACCCCAATTACATGAATATAAAGTCGACTACTTATACAATGTTTTCACTATTCAGCCTACTTAATAATGCCTACTAACCATGATAAGTACGTTTGCATTCGAGTGAATGAACTATCTAGGCAAAGAATTTTCCTTACTAATATAGTTCATTATCACACAGGAACGTCCTTCCAGTCCTCGTCTTCATCTGGCTTTTCTTCAATGGTAAACGCTTCTCGTTCCTCAGATGACTGAGGTGCGTCTGTAGCTCCTACACCTCCCTTCACACCTCCGCTCACCAATGCCGCACCGGTTCCCACTTTAGCAGCCTGACCTACTGCGCCCTCCATATCAGCGACAACACCTGTGACATTTCCTCCGATGTCCCTTGTCTCCTGTCCCCAGTCACTCTCTAAGACATCGCCTGACGAAGTATAAACAACGTCCTTTATGATTTTTGGACCTGCACCAACAGAGTCGTATACATCTCCCGCAGTGTGGACAGCCTCTTTCGTCTCCTCAGAAGGTGGGCCGCCGGTAAGCCGCGAGGATAGAAACGCCCCTGCACTAGATGCAACGGAGGAGACGGCAGAAGAGATGGATTGAGCGGCATGATGCAGCGTGGTGGTAGCTGACGAGGCTGACGCTGCTAAGGAATGCGTAGTGCTGGAATGAGCCAATGGTGTATGCGTTGGCGGGTGCTTAGCCAGGAAGCTACACTCGGCTTGCTTGTCAGCAAAGCAAGAAGAACATACGGATGTATTAGAACCTACTTTGCCGTGGATGCATGAATAGACTCCGCGGCAGAGGTAGCGTCCTCATTAACGCTCCTACTAACTTCGTCTCCAGCGGCCAAGACACCTGTCTTGAGCAAACTGTGGTCAATCAGAAGCTGCTCGAACTTCTCTTGTAACTCCTCAGTCAAGCCATGGTGCTCGTCGGGAAACGTAATCTTTATGTAGCTGTGTACGGATGTATCAATGTTGCCATAGGGTTAAGAGATGACTTGTGGCCGGCTACTTACCCTCCTATCGGAAGACTTCCAACCTGGGTTTCTGGCTTGAACACATAAACCAGTTCGTCGTCTGCAACAGTTCCAAAGGTAGTTGTAGGATACAATGGGAATGCGGCTTCACCAACTGTCAGAACCAGAACAGGTTCCGAGTCTTTCGACTGAGAAGGTGTGACGGATGCCAGCGTCAAGTCACCCTTCGCCAGGTCAACCGTAGTCTTCCCTAGAACGTGCGAGGCTGACGCAGAGGGTACAGTAACTGACCCCTCGGGCGGTGTGCCTTCTCCTTCATTCAACAGGCCGTGATTGATGAGGATTCTTTCAAACCTTTCCTGGAGCGCAGCGAACTCAGAGCCAGCCTCAGAGACGCCTTCCGGAAGGATTAGTTTGACATATCTAGAAATCCACATATCTAAGACTTGCTTGTAAGGCTAGAGCAAGGAAGATAGTTGCGTACCCTGATATTCCCTCTCCTAAATCAGGCTTAAAAACGTAGACCCTCTCATCTCCTTCGACGGTCCCAAATACGGTGTCTTCGTATATCTGGAATGCGGCTTGTGCGACCGAAAGTACAAGAACAGGGTGCCTCGCTGGCTTATTAACGATGTCAGAAGTCGACGCGATGATAGTGAGATCGCCGTTGGCGAGCTCTGTGGATGTCTTGCCGACGACATGATACGCAAATGTTCCAGGGATTGTCAAGGTCGTCATGTTAGATAGATTCGGTGCTCGTGAGGTCGTTGCCAGAAGAGCGGTCGTCGTCGTCGTCGTCCAAGATTGACCATATTTTGGCAGATTCTGTGGACTGGTCCAGGAGCGCGGTCGAGGTGGCCACCAAGAATAGATGATGTCACGACCGCAGTTATACGGACCCCGGATACCATGTATACCTCGTGAGGAGTGTCCGGGGCCATATTCAATCTTCCATCATCCACCACTATGGTACCTGCCGTGGTAAGTACGGTACCTTATATTTTTCCCGTAAAAGGTAATGAGTTTGGTAACAATTAATTGTATGCGTGAACACGCTGACCTTACTGTATACTAATTTCCAGCATTCCCGCAATCCTTGGTCAGGTTACAGTGGAACTAGGCTTCATTGAGAGCCTGAGCTCCGGGTGATCGTATCCATCAAAACTCTTTGGCGTAGCATTTCCAGACATCCCACAAATTCCCATAAATCCCAATATCTACTTAGTGCTATGGCACTATATAACTTGATGCTCCACGATTTCTAACTTCTCGCCTCCATAAAGCGATTCACATGGTTCTGAGGATTTAACAAATCCTTTGTAACTCGTACGGTGAGAGTTTTTCTACGATTTGACCCGATGCATCACTCACCAATGATAAAAACGTTCTAGTAGAATGGGTAGACTCGACGACGCACACTTGAGGTATTCTGACATGTTTATGCAGCTTTTGTTAGGGTTAAGATTTGTTCAAGGCTAGGTATCATGCTGCCGCCTATCGCAGAGATCGCAGCGATACGCACAGTCATACAAATCGTCAGCTTTGCCGACGACCTCATCCGCGACCTGCAAAGTGCACCTCGAGAATGGCAGATGTTGCGTAGTCAAACAAAGCGTCTCAAGATTGCTCTCGCAGCCCTGAGTCCAGCCGAACCCATCAAAAGCGCAAGCAGCGATCTCCTGGATTCGGTACAAACAGAAGCGGAAGACTGTATCAAGGAAATGGAAAGGTTCGCTACTGCTATGCAGAAGTCAAGCAGAAATGGCGAACGACAAGTACATAGGATCAAGTGGGTGCTCAAGAAACAACACTTTCGGATGCTCATGTCGAATCTTGACCGGTTGGAGCGCAGTTTGATACTCCTGCTTCTCATATTGTAGGTTGTCGCTCGTCCCTTTTTTAAAACTTGCTCAATGTATTTGAGGTCTTAGATTAGGTCAGGGGCAGTTCCCAACCGTTGTTCCTTCAGCGGCCATTACCTCAGGCTGCTCCCGAGCCGCACTCTCTCAACATAGCTCGGCTGCTACGCTCATAGCTCCCACATAGAGTATCAATACAAACACTAGGTGCGCACCCTTTTGTCTCGGCTCACTACGTTCAGCTAATACATACGTCCGATTAGCCACGCCACATGCTGCAAATACCTCCTCTCTCTCAGCTGTATAGTAACGCATTCACAATATGTCCAGTGTGTGCCTGATGACACTAAATAGTTGGCCCCGTTTCATCCGTTTCACTTTCACAGAGAATAATGGCAGTGCCGCGCTTTCCAGAAAGCTGTTGTATACTATAGTATGTTGAAACCTCTACTCGCTCTTCGAATTTGTCTCTCAAGAATATGTAAACTCATAAATTGCAACTTTTATCTGTCTACTGACGAGACTCTGTCGGACGATAGGCATACCAAAACACGGCTTAATCCATTTCAGCTCTTTATTCTAGCCTAAAGATGAATCATTGTATACTGAGCGGCTGACGGTCCGTTATGTATTTCTTATTGATTTCACCAAATTAAAGTGACCTCCCTTTTCTCCTTACAGTAGCGTAGGCTCTTCGCCGTCGATGGTGCTCCACCACCATGGGACTACCTGCTTCGGCTTGAAACTATTCAGTGTCTCAGCCGCTGAAGCACTGTTCAGTTAATGCAGCGAATTCAAGCACTGCGCCGGTCGTGCAGCTGTTGCGCCTTGACCGTATATTACTTACGGTCGGTTGCTAAAACTGTGCTACCTGCGATGACTTCTGACGAACCTAAAACTAGCGTTCTACTCGGTTATAGACATGATCACACAGCACGGGGCTTCACAACGCTGTCATAGCCAACCCCTTGATCGCGCGCATCATGCGACAGTATCTGATATCGGAATACCAGCTTCGCCATTCATTAGACTAGCTTACTGAAGCAATCATGACCGCGGAGCTGCATCCAGAACCGAGTTTGCCTACGACGATCGTCCCGCAAGAACTGTCTACCCTAGCCTTAGTTCCCTCGCAGTCTCTCGTGCGTTCATGATTGGGTGAGTACCGTCACCCTCGAAGCACTCCTTATTACTGACTGGTCGATACTTGGAGGCCCTGGAACGTCGGCGAATCGACTGAATCACCGATGCCCCCTGCTGAACCTTCCTGTGCCTTCCTCACTGGCAGCATGTGCTATTATATCCCAACGCGATGGCAAAAATCGTTGAGCCAAGCTTTCGTGAGTAACGATACACGTTTGCCGACCAAACGAATGTCGTTGTTCTACTTAGAACTCTTCGGTGCGCGTTGATATCCAGGCCAACTGTCCCCATTTCTCAATGAGTCCGATGTGAAAAGATTGACTCTGGTGGTTATATGACACAAGGTCGAGTTCGAGCGCACTCGTCTGCGCACGGTCGCTTCTCGAGCTGGTGAGGGACTCTTGAATTCTCATGTAACCCCACCGATAGAACCTGCGTTCAAGCAGTTACTCACGCTCTCATGAGTGTGTATGACATCTTCATCTCGCGTTATACGATTGGGAGCACGATTGACAGTAGCTTCCCTAGTGCTGTTTTGATATTCAGACACTCAACAGAGATCTGACTCACCAGAATCGCGCCCAGCATTGAGCGCACTTACGACGGATGAGCGCGGAGTGGAAATCTTGAAGTTCCGGAATCTAGGTCCATCGCAGACCTAGAAGTTCTTCATTGTATGTATTCTCTCTAGTCCTTGAATGTTCAGACTCTTTCTTAATTTATCGAGCTTACATTTCTCCACTTGCACTCGTATCAATAGCAAACCACCAGAACGGTAAGTTTTCCTTCGCGCTCTGGAGGTGAACCTAGATTACTGAATGCCTTGCAGGCGTTATATCGTGCTGCTATTCACAGATGCAGAACCATGGTCACGTCTCTGCAGTGGCTCGTGTCATCTCGTGCTTACAATGCGTACGCCACACGTCTGATATGCTTCGGAACTCCGGTACACCGAGCAACATTTCGATTTTCAAAAGAGACATGCTATCCTTGAGCTGATTAATCCGAGCCTGCTGCACAGTGTACATGTGAATAGAAGAGTACCATTTGAGAGGCGTCTGGGTCGCGTGATGCAGTGAGACTACAAACCTGTGCGTAATGAAGACGTGGCCCTCAAGTTCATAGATGTGGGAACTTGTCAGCAGTCAGGCCTGTCATGATCAGGCCTAGAGTTAATATTGCAGTATCATGCGCGCAATCTCATCGCCAATACTGAGTAGTAGTATACATGGCAGCGATCCGAGTAATACGGAACTAGAGTCTTTATATGGGAGACACTAGTAGTAGGGCGCACACAGAGAACGAAACAAAACAAACAAGCTGTAGTACGCTACAATTGAGAGACGACAAAGTTCAGGAATGAATGGGTTAGCAATATAGACAACGAACGGCATGTGGCCACGAATATCACGAGAGGAAGCAAGATATGGCGATAGCAAGGATAACACGATTGTAGCAGCAGGCAAGCATAAACACTATGTACAAAACATACAAGGCAGGCAGTAATCTCGGATGTCTAGACCGGAGCCGAGAAACGTGAGAACCAGCGATGCCAATGGGAGGTGTGAATGTCCTATGTTGGTAACAGGAGTGGGAGCGAGAGGTGACGATATGAAGGCAAATGAAGATGTATGAGGTTGATGAACGTGTCCAGAAGCACACTTGAGAATAACAGCGAGCAAGAGGAAAACTCTATCGCTAGCCCAGCCTCCTCTGATGCATCGAGGCCATCTGACGCTGTAGCCGTACTACTGCCCGACGTTCAGCGTCAACCTCAATCTTCGAAGTCTTGCTAGAAGACTTTCGTCGCTCCTTGGTTTCCGAGGAACCAGACGATTGAGAGACGGTAGTAGGCGCAGGAGAAACAGACATTTGGGGTGGAACCATGAGCTCATCCAATGGCGGAGCCTCACTGACCAGGCCTGCGTTCACTCGGGCAAGACGCGAGATTCGTTTATGCTGGCCGCGACGGCATTCCTTTGGGAACACACACTCTAGATCGCGTCTGCGACATTGACTACAATTGAAAAGAGGAAAAGAATCAGAGGGTGAGCATTAGCTTTAGTCAATATGGCACTCGACGTCACGTACTTGCACCGACGGTCTTCGTCGGTTGGAGCTGGATGACCACAGGCGATTTTGCGTTCGCGGCAGAACAGACATGCCATGATGGGCTTCTTCTTGGGTTCGCGCGGAACGTTGACCGCCAGCTTGATCACACTCTCCCCAGGACGTCCTGTCGGCTCTGTTTGTATTTCGTCGGCCGACTTGGCGGTGGAGGAAGGGGACATCTTGCTCTTCGCTGACGGGCCCGAGCGCGTCGATCCCTGTTGGGATTTGGCAGGTGACTTTGCACGAGGAGGGGCCTGAGGTGGCGGGAGCAGGGGTGGAGGAGATGGGGTGGAAGCAGTGGTGCCGCATGCACGCTCTGGGCGGCCATCCTGGCAGCTGGGGTCTAGTTGCCACATGAATGGACTAGCACCAGCGCCAGAGCCGACTGAACTGGTGGGTATAGAGCTAGCGTCTGGAATCTTGTTTTGTGGCCGAGTCAGGCGCGGGCGTTGTTCTTCTATCGGCGTTATTGCTTCCGCGAGGGTGTAACTGCGAGAGTTCCTCAAGAAAGGGGGATGTTCAACGAGCACACCAAGTATTGATGCCACAGGGGGTTCCAGAGCACTGTAATCGGTTTGTAGAGACGCGGGTGGGCTCGAAGGATATTCGTTCTTCCAAGCGTAACATCAGAAATAGGTAGTGGCAAAAGGGGGTTGTTCGACTTACCGACGCGTACTCCCCAACGAGACCTAGAGGTACCATTTGACCATTAAAATAGCCAACCTCTGTATCAGTCTCGTACTCTGTGTTAGGAGGAGACATGGGGTCGACCGTCGATCCATACGAAGACGCGGCAGATTGCTCGTCATAGTTACTACTAGAGGCTGCGGCGATACCTTGAAACGAGTTAATGTGTGTGTGTATACTGCGATATTCTACTCCTCACCTTCTTCGTCTTGTATCAAGTCGCTGAATTGAACGTCGCTGTCCAGGGATTGAGAAAACTCGTCAAGGCTTTCGTCCTCGGTGTCGACAGAGCCGCAGTAGTCTGGGGGTGACGCGCTTCCATACGGAGTGGACACCGACGGACTGGGGGCGTATGGTACGACCTCGTTGTCTGGAAACCCCGGTTGCGCAGGAGAGCCTGACTCTCCGCCGCCGCCGCTATGCCTTGGAGAGACTCGTTCGTCCAAAGCACACGCCAAGCTTGAGCTACTACTAGATCCTTGAATCAACTGACTGTCGTTGGTAGAAGTTGAATGACACCCTGCGTACGTATACTGAGACTGGGCGGCGTATGATGGCGCGGGCGGAGTGGTCGAGCGGTGCAAAGCGGAGACCTGTTGGGAAGCGAACGTAGCCTGAGTTGGATACTGGTTTGCGGGATAAGGAAATTGTGGGTGCGCATTGTAGTATGCTTGCTGTGGCGTAGGATACATTGTTTGTCAGAGCGGGGAGAGGGGGAAGCCTCTGATCAAGATTCGCGGAGGCTAAATTGCCAGTGGCTCGCTCAGCGACGCAGTGCTCAGGACGGTTGACCGCGAGGGAATGACGGTAGTCGAGGAGATGGGAGGGGTTGGGACAGAATTCGAGGGAGCAGTTCACACTAAATAGGCTCCAGTGTGGCAGACCTTAAAATGGTCAAGCAGGAAGATGACATGAAAGCTTTCCCGAGAGATCTGTCGAGGTGATGCGTTCAAACTAATTAACTGGTGACAACGTCTTCGGCCCTTTCACCCGTAGGATTGGCTCAGGCGTGGGCACGAATGAGCATGAAATGAGGCAGATGTTGTAAGAAAATCATCTCGTAAAGAAGCCGAGCCGGACGACCACCATCAGCTGCCTTCGCAGGGGTGCCATGGAAGACAGAAAAACCCTCTGTACAACCCACGATTGCGTCCCGATTTCAGAATTCGGTTATGTATCAAGTTCTACGGCACTACGCCAGACTGCTTTCTTTGCTCAAGAACCCCCGCACTATCACAACTCTATCACAACGCGTTCCAGCGCATGGCAAAGTCACATGCGATGCCCTCTGCAGCCAGTGGAGCCGGACGTCGGTCAGGACTCTATAGTATCAGACTGTGCGCCAACCCTCTGCCACGGACTGCGTGTCTAGGTCACCCCTCGATTGGTGTGACCTCGAGTCATGATCCCTACGATGCAGTGTCGCCACATACCCGGCTGTATCAATCGAGTATGTATTGACAATCCAAGGATGGCCACTTGCGAAGAGAGGCACGGTGTCTGCGGCTTGCTTTCTACTGCTTACCCGCCTCGAGGACCTGGATGATCGGGTCAAAATGTTACCTGCCACCTTTAATTCGCTTATCTACGCGCCAGCTTACTCATTCTTGGAAACCTGTAGAGGAGAACGATCCGGAGAGTGCAGGAATTTCGAGGTTTGAATAGAGTCTCACACGGGGTCAATTCTTGAATACCTTTGACGGAAAAAGACGACTAAATCTGATACGTTTATGTCAGATGTGGTATTTCCAATCATATAGATTATTATGAACTTACCGGATTTTGGCCTCAACAGGTCAAATTGTTATAGCGCGCTCTAGACAGCTTGATAATCTCTCGTATGGTCAATCTGAAGAAGTGTATGAACTGGTCCTGAGACTGATTGATAGTATTCTACGACGATAACGATATAGAGCCAAACAGTGCTTCTTACCTAGAACATCCAAAGCTGTCTGTTTTTGCCTAGCTCGGCTATTCTACCTTCTCCGCGGACAAAGGCATTCCACCGATGATATGAAAAGGAGCTGGTCATACTTCAAAGTGTGTAGATACTAGCTGAAGGGACAAACAAAATATATAACTGTGTGACTGTAGTTAATAACCAGCTGCGTACTATAAAGTCGTACTACCGACTTACCTCCAAACCCATATACTCTACAGTAGCCGAAATCGAACGCCACTTGACCAACCTACAACTTGCTCTTCTCCACCTTCTTCACATACGCGATACCGTTGCTCAGGCACACTTTCCCGGTCTGCAAATTCTTCACAATGAACGTGAGCTCAGTCGTGCCGTTCGGGCCGGGTCCAACTTCCCAAATAGATGTCTCAAGCTCCTCCCCGGGCTTAACGGGTGATGAGAATCGCACACCGAACAAGGTCAACGAGTTAGGGTCACTGCCGCCAACGGCAGAGACGATAGCGCGGGCGGCGAACCCGAACGAGGACAACCCATGCAATATCACACCCCCGAATCCCGTCGCCTGTCCGATTTTGGGGTCTGTCATGAGAGCAGGAACGTCGGTCAATAGATGGTTAACATATTTAAGAATGATAAGCATGGAAGCCGTGTCAGAGTCACTGACCAATATGAAGGCCATTATAGTCTCCGCTGAGACGGTAAATAATGGCTTGTTCAAGAGTCGTCTTGTCTTTGACTACCCAGTCAGGCTTGCGGTCCTTGGGAACAGGTTTTGCCGATGGGGGTCCTGCGATCTTCTTGGAAAACTTTTCGCCTGTTGCTTTTGCACCAATGTTGAACGAGGAGCCCTAAAACAGCGGTGAATTCCGGTTTCTCATGTCGCCAAACAAGAGAGAAGAGGGAAAAAAGACCACACTCACGAACAGACGAGCGTAAACCTCGCCATCTGGGCTAACAAGGGTCTGTTCGTTCTCCACGACAATACCGGACTCTATAGAAAGAAACAATTCGTAAGCAACACGTCCACACGGGTCGTCGTCGGGTAGACGTACTGTTCTCACTGACTCCTACGATGCGCTTGCGCAACTTCCAGCCTGGACCGCTGACCGCTGGGATCGGCTTCAAGATTTCAATGGACTGAGTACCATGCACCTGGAGGGCAACGTGGTCAGACGTGTAAACTCTAATTCGCCTACGTAACTCACTCCACGGTTAGGGTCAAACTTGGGCAATCCTTTCGCAGTAGAACCTCCCACCCGCTTCTTGAAGTCGTTGACGTCAGCATCGTCCCCCTTAAACATCAACGCAACTGGGTACGTCGGGAAGGGGGCCCAGTTTGGATCTACGTTCCAGAACCAATCAAACCTGGTAAGGCTACGGCGATACAGAGTAACGAAATGTAGTGCTTCTTACCGAGCTCTGTATTATCGAAGTTGAGGTGTCAAGCAGATCGCGGAAACCGACGGTAGAAGGCAAGCCAATGATGATTAGGCATTGAGAGTTCAAGGGTGACATACGTGAGTTCACGGATTGAGGGGCGAATAACGGCCATCCTAACATCATAAGGACCAGGCCACGAAACGTGTTCGCAAAAGAAGAAGGCGGTCGGGCGCGGATGATATGAAAGCCACTCTGACCCACATCCGGGTCCAAAAACCCGTCATTGGGGCATGTTCATATGCCGGCTGCGGCCCTTCTTTTGCGAACGGTTCCCGTAGCTAGAGTTTCACGATGTGGAGATAGCCGTTGGAAGAACAAGCACGCACCATTAATGACATTGAAGTCATTGGCCTTCGCACCAATGCCGATGGCGTACAGTATTATGTCGCGTTTGAGCCATGAGACCTATTCGCCGAGTTCGAACCGTATCCGTGAGTAGGTTGGTAGCATGCCCGCAGCGAGGTCAGTCTCACCGGTTGGTCCGCTTCTTGGTGGCCCACAGCCAATGAAAGGTTGATCTCGGACATGGTTGAGCCTGTTGGAATTTTGAGGGTATGACTGTGAAAGCAGTGTCGATCAGTGGTAGAATACGACCTGGAGATGTGGACTCTTCCTACCTTGGTGGTTCTGGTGGTGGTTGCAAGCCAGTGTGATACGTGTTCCCTCGTTGCTCAACCTGTGAATATAAACTTGAGAAAGAATCAACTGTCCTGCACCATCGACGCGGTTATTGCGCGAGCCGGTCGCGCGTCAGGAGGCCATCACTGTCCGGGGTATCCTCGTTTGGCAGCAGAATCATTGATGGAAGGAAAGCCCCCCTGGCACCTGCTGAGAAAGTCGGACTCACAAGTTGTATCGCAACTTACAGAACTTGACAGAGTATAATACGCGCTACAAACCACTACTTCAATTTGAAGCTTGTACAAAATATCCATGTTACCTACTTAACAAGACAGTGTCTAGGGTCCTTTACGAAGTCTCCGGCGTGCAGCGGACTCGCGTTCTCGCCTTTCCCAACGAACTTACCACCGAGGGCGTTCATCAGAACCAACAGCTTTTGAAGACGTACAAGCACTGGGGAGCGTGATAATAGGAAGTTATGGGGATGATAAGGAACACGAGCCAGAGTACTGTTGTGTATTGTTGTGTGGCTGTTCGATTCCCGCATAACCGAGGAACATGTCGCCGTCGAGGGGGTAAACGTCACGAGTCGACAGGAAAGTAAGAAATAGGGCACAACATCCATGACGGAGAGAGCAATGGATATAGGAAGTGCAACTGCTTAAAAGGATGGACATGTTGCTAGACCGCGCTCCGGTGACATGCATTTTTCGCAAGGTTTTTAGCTTTGCACATGCATTTTACTTTACAGCCTCGTGGTGAGCCGCCGTAATGTCCGTTTCATAAGTTCATAGCTGTTCGTTGTAGCGTGAACTAATCTTTGCGTGTTTTCGGGTCCCTGCTTTCTGGTTGGATGCAATGAGACGGCGTTACGAATGATGAGATAGGCATGGGTGATAGAAGTAGATGACGCACGAGAGGGCGAGCGGGGGCTCCTGAGGCGTGAGGGGCAGAGCGTGTCATCAAAGTTAATATGGATTCGAAGCAGTGGTGCGTACCTGCATTAATGTAAGAGTCTGTGGATATCTGAACAAGGGGGAAAGCATGGGAGGAGGCCGAAGTGCTGTTTGAGAGCGGTCTCCTATAATCCATCCCCGGTGGTCAATCGTGTAAGTATATGATCATTCAATCGCGTATATAATCCCTGGATGTCCGCGATCGTCCTAGTTGATCCAACCACTGGAGAGTCCCAAACCCTCCTCACACTGCTAGGAACGATTGTCCAACGCCACGGTCCGTGGAAGTAGCACCACACTAGAAACAAAAAACCCGCAGGGCTCGTTCATGATCTGCAGTCGAGTCACCGGTGTGCATGCCGTCATTCAGAATAACCGACATATGGCCATGCTTCAGGGTCAATTAATTCTATCCTTGGTGGCATCTCGGATATAGCAGAGGGAAAGGGCAAATGCATCGTCGCTGACGCTATTCGTCGGGATCGCCTCTGTGACTCTGTCACACACCACGAGGGAACAGCGGTCTGTAGCATGCGTTGGATGCAGGCTCTGGCAATCCCTAGAGTAAAATGAAGAGCGAGAGGCTGAGCGTTGTAAAACGGGCTGACCCGTACTTTTGTTTCCGCTACAAATGTTGGCCAATTTGCTCCTTGAGACGCTTTCTGCAACACATTTCAGTCTACTGAACTCGCAAACAACATAACTGAGCCTACGTACGAATTCTGGGGAAAACATTCGGAGCATCCTCTGCTAGATAACAGAAAGGAAGGCAAGGCAATTTGAAGTTGGTGCTGGTCATCCCAGTCGGGAATCGAACGGCGTTTGCCGTATAGGAGACGCCGACGGTTGCTAGTGAGTCTCACCGCCATTCCTCCCTCTCCCAGGCAGCCATCACCTTGCTTACCGCAACGCCCTCGCCCCCCTCGTCGTCGCCGTCGACGTCCAAGACACCATCTGCAGCGTCCTCGACGCTCTCGCACACGGCTCGGTCATTGGTCTCATACCTCGCACAACCCTGGCTCCAACGTTCGAATTCACTATGGGGGACTGGTTCTCGTTATCAGTCCTTCAGATCCTCTCTATCGTCTCCTTTGTTACGTCTCTGTTTGCGGTCGCTCGGGCGGGTTCTGTAACTTTTGGTCGTTGGCAACACAAGTTCGAAGCCAACATCCAGCAACCCGCTGCGAATGTTGCCGCCTCAGTCAAGATTCCCTTGTGGAGTTGGAAAGTTAGCGGGCTACCGGTCTCGTTTTCACTGGGATCAATACTGGGGGAAGATGAGGAGCAAGACGAGGGAAAGGACAGCATGGTCGGCTACGACGGTGGATCTACACTTGTGAGAATGGATTGGCAATTGAGTCGCTCAGCAACGGGTATGTTTCTGCTGCGTCGGCCTGATGTCAACATTGTGTAGACCGTCTAACGCATTGCCCAGCTATTCCTCAGCCTCAGTTCACACAGCCGCCGTTATCCATGGCCAAACTGATAATGACGAGACACGTAAGTCGGCGCCTCCTCGCTATCTGCACGGAGATATTCACATGAGCTCCAGCTTCAACGGAAACCTGGTCGTGCACTCAGAAGAGTACAGGGTTCTATTCGCACACCCACACGACTATCGCAGTCTGCTGTGCTATGACATTTACTGGACATCCTGAACATGAAATAAACAAGAACATATTTATCATCTGCTACGCTACTCACGACACCGCTATTCATACGACGCAATCCGCACATCATAGCATAGCGCAACCTGGACCTCATTGTATTTATGCCTCGTCCTAGAGCCCTTGCGGTCAGGCACTCGATAAGCTGACTCGCAAGCGACACGCAGGGCGGCCCCGAGCTACATTCTACGCCTCCTGATCTGATAGCTCGTTCCTCGGATTTTCACGTCATTTATAGACGCCACGGACCATATTTTTTGTTTCTTTATTCGTCATTTCTTTTTGTTGTAACCCTTTCACACCTGCATCCGTCCATTGTTTGCGCTCCTCTGTTGTATTCTTGTCCATCTTCGCGCTTCGAGTCAATCTGGATGACATAAAAACCTTTTTCTCTGACGCCGTACCGCCCGAACCTCTTTACACTGTATTATTTTTAAACAATGAGGTACGTTGCTTGCTGATAGCAGAAATGTTCTATCTGACATGAACCATAGTAGACTATACCCCTGCAGTCTTGGCCAGTTAGATGACGTACGACGGTAGATTGCGTCCGACTGACGACCGGGGCGTATAGACTGGCTTCGACCTGCTTCAATGTTTAAAGACTTATTTTCGAGCATAAGAAGTGCTATAGCCTCCGGGTATGCGGACGAAGAAAACGACCTAATAGACTGGTATGTTGCTTAATATGTCCAACATTTCTCAAGCCCAAAGACCTACATCACAGCACTTAATTATGTCCCTTTAGGCTCCTCCTCGATCGTATGTTGCCATGCATTCAACCAGCGACGACGATGTCCCCTCACTTTTCTGTCCCCGGTCGGCCCGGGTTATCGCTGAATATTTACACACTGCCGGTGTGAGAACTGCAAACCTCAGCAAGAGTATAAATTGCGTACATTTCTACAATCAGAGAATGAGTCAAGCAGTTGAGTTTAACTCGTATCTCATCATGCTCCCTCGAGTCCTCATGTGGCCTCGTAAACTTTTGCTTACAATTTCTACATCTCAACTGATAAGAAGAAGCACAGAATCGCTGTAGTCGGGTGGCCACGAGCTATCATCTCAATGTCGGATCATCGAAGAAGACGACTCGCGCATGGTATGTAAAGCCTCCTTAGTATGGTACTCGTCGTTCTAACGTGCAGCTCTCCCGTTCCATCCAGCACGATCCCACTGTCCGCTTCCGACGCCCATCCACATGACAGGCTCGACGTTGCGAGCACCTGTAGCTGAGGCGATAAGTCTAGTATTCTCACACGTAACCTCGTGCTATCTAGGTGGACAAGTGTGGCCTTCTGTCTTACATGGTAGTGCAATGAAAGTGGTCGAGTCTTGGCATCCCACAGTTGCATCGGTAACCGGCTTTCGACTGAGCTACATTCGCATTAGCAGACAACTCTACTGCCTAGGAATGTCGTATAAATACTCAAGCTCAGGCGAGAACGAAGGCTCGGTGAAGATTGTTCTTATCCCTCTTCTAGGCCCTACAACGACTCGACAATGTTGTTCAACAAGCTGCTAGCTTCGGTGACGACCGCCGTTCTGTTCTCTTCGTTGTCGGCCGCTGCACCCTGGCCGTCATCCGTCAAGCACACGACTCACCGCGAGCGTGACCTCGCGTCTAACTTGCGCCTCGTTACGTTCCACCCGGAGTCTACTTTCGAGGTATGTTCTTTTGCTCGATCATTCGGTGACCCTTCTATTTTGCTAAGCGGTGCTGGAAAGACTTTCGGCGTCGGCATAGATCACCCTCTTAACAAGCGTGCTTCGGAAGACCTCGAAGGAGCCGCTTTGTCGTTCGTCCAGTCCCACCTTAACCTTTCCGACAAAGATGTCAACTTCAAGTCTGGGTTCTCTGGGGAAGCAGCAGCGCACGCATATGTCCGTCAACAGATCGTGAGTATTCATCAACGTCATAGCAGATGGTAGAACATGGATATTGATAACAATCAGGATGGTGTCCCCGTAGCGAACGCCGTTGCTAATGTGGCATTCAATCAAGCTGGCAAGGTCGTAGCTTTCGGCTCGTCCTTCGTCAAACCCAGTGAGCTCATACGTTTAGTCAAAAGAAAATAATTTTTATGACCTTCGGCTCGCAGCTTCCGTCCCCTCTTCGAAGCCGACACTTACCCTCGAAGAAGCCATCGCCAAAGCCGAGAGTGCCCTTGGTGGCAAGTTCAACGAGTGGCCTGCCACCCTCGAGTTCATCGCCAAGGAAGACGGGTCTGTAGCTTTGACTCACGTTGTGCAGATTCAGAACGATGAGACCGGTGCATGGGTAGAGGCTTTCATCGATGCTCACTCTGGTGAACTCGTTCATATTACCGACTTTGTCACCAAGGCATCTGTAAGCTTGCTTTTTCTATGGTACTTCGGACCTATTTTAATCTCGCGCTAGTTCTTTGTGCTTCCTATAACGAAGGAGACACCGCCTGAAGGGCTGGAGCTGTTGACAAACCCAGAAGACCTCAGTGCGTCTCCTGATGGCTGGAACAACGATGGGACGACCTCTACGACTGATACTTCGTAAGTCAATCGGGGTCTCTAAATCATGCAATGGCTGACCTTTTTGAAGGGGAAACAACGTGATTTCCTTCAAAGGATCGCAAACGGCTACTACCCAAGAATCTGGTGCTGGCCCCGTCTTCAACTTCCCTCCAGACTTTACGACGGCACCGACCACCACCCAGAACGTAAACACTGCTCATGTAAACACATTCTACATTGTCAACACCATTCACGACATCTCGTACAAGTATGGTTTCACCGAGGCCGCATTCAAGTGAGTAACACCAGCGGAATATCAGGTCGGGAGAATTTGTCTAATAAGCTCGCGCATCGTAGCTTCCAGAATAATAACTTCGGCTTAGGTGGAAAGGGTAATGACCGTGTGACGGTGTCTGTACAAGACTCTGCTGGAACTAACAATGCCGACTTTGCCACGCCCGCCGAGTAAGTCCTTTTGGGTTTTCTACGAATATACCTCGATGGAATGCTCATCCCACGATGTAGCGGACAGTCGGGGCGTATGCGGATGTTCTTGTGGACATTCACCAACCCAGTGCGTTTTGTCGTAACGTCTCGTCCTTCCTAACGCTAACAATTTCTTCAGCAACGTGACGGTGCCCTTGAGAATGATATTGTCTCCCACGAGGTAAGTCACGCGCGCGGCGCTATCCTCCCGGCCATGGCGTTGAATTATATTCGTAATGCGACTGCGCGCAGAACACTCACGGTATCACGAACCGATTGACCGGTGGAGGGACTGGGCGGTGTTTGCAGACGACCGAAGCCGGAGGTATGGGCGAGGGTTGGTCGGATGCTTTTGCAGAGTGAGTAAACGAATAAGCTAAAACATACGCTGGGATGCTCACAGTTCCGTATAGATGGACGGAGCACAAAGATGCTACAGTCCCCGACTACATCCTTGGCCAGTTTGTCGAGAATAACAGTGTTGGGATTCGGTCTCATCCGTACTCGACGTCTACGTGAGTTTGCCACTAAGTTCAAGTTCGGTCATAGATCTATCATTTCTTAAACGTGCTCTTAGGACCGTCAATCCATTGAACTACGCGAGCTTGCAGACTCTTAGTGAGGTTCACGGTAAGCTCAAGTTTGCGACGACTGATAACGACTACTAGTGTATACGCGACGCCTTCTTACCATATCCACGTTCAGATATTGGTGAGGTTTGGGCAAACCTACTTCATAACGTCTACGCTGGCCTTGTTGCCGCGCATGGATTCTCTGCCACCGCCCACACTGATCCAACGTAAGTCATCTCCACTACATGATCAGATCAATTTAACTAAAGGACTATCGTATGTAGTACTACTGGGGGTAACACTGTCTTCCTCCACCTCTTCATCGATGCTCTATCCTTGCAGCCATGCAACCCTACTTGTAAGTGACTATTTATGAAGAACAATGGAATAGACGTCACTCATTTTTTTATACTAGTCCTTACCGCCCGTGATGCATGGATCCAGGCCGATGTCAACCGCTTCGGTGGCGCTAACAAGTGTACGCTCTGGCAAGCTTTCGCCAGTCGTGGGCTCGGTGTCAACGCTGCAAACCATAACAATGACGCCACCGTACCCGCCGGCTGTTAACTCACTGGAGTCATTCAATTATCATATCGGGATTGGTGTCCGTCGCTTACTGTTCAGTAAGCTCATGATAGGCACATAAAGGTTTTATGCATGTGTACTATACTATACACGTATTCGGTCATGGATAGTGTGAATGAAGGACCGCAGCATTACAATTTGAATAAAGAAACGAGCCACTGCCCTGATATTCGTACATCAGCTTTGTCCAATATTTGTCCTCCTACTCTTTCAGAGCACGTTCAATCACCGCCCTCCAGGAAGTAGGCTCTCGTCCAAGGAGCCATCGCACTGTGTTCGGATTGCCCGGGATTCCTCTATAGTATGTGTGAAAGACTAGTCTCGACGTATTCTGGGGTGCACTCACCTTTTATCATAGTAGTACAACATTCGGTCAAGCCCCTCCGCAAAGTTCTCAGCCTCAGGACCTCCCTTTTTCGCGATACTTGCGATCAACTGTTCTCGAGCCAGTGGCTCGCATGTGATAGATTTCCCAGAGATATCTTCCAGGAGCTTCGCAACGTCCTCCAATGTGGTATTCTCTCCAACTAGTTCATACCTGGCTCTGTTGTGAGGAGTCGGATCGAGAAGGATGAGGGATGCGATGGCAGCATTGTCCTCGAGGTCGAGGAAACCTTGGAAAATCTTGGAGTTGAAAGAATAGATTAGCTTGCCATTGGAGACCGCGTCACGTATATCGAAGTTCTGCATGAACGACGTGGGCTGTCGAGACGAATAAGAACTATTAAAATCAATTCGACAGTGCTTATTCTTCCGAATGCTTACCTGGATTATCGTATAGTTCAAACCAGACTCGATCAGATATTCCTCCACGCTGTATAATTTAGGACGATGAGTTTGATGGGGTTAGTGAGCGATACAGGCGAAGAACACACGCCAGCTTCGGTTTGTGGTTGAGGAGCTTTGTGAGCAGAGAGAAAAGAACGCTACAGTAGACAAAGTGCTTCACACCCGCTTCTCGTGCAGCGTCAATGACGGCTATGCCCATCGCTGCCTCTTGTGAGTTGAACGAAGGGCCGTTGTGGAAAACAACATCAACGCCTTGGAGGGCGGCATGAAGCGACTTTCGTTCGAGGTAGTCTGTGATGGCTACGCTGGAAGGTCCAACACCGTACGTTTCCTGCACCTTTTTGGCTGAGCCTTCCGATCGAACAAGGAGACGTAGGGCCGGTGGCTGAGGTGAACGTTGAAGTGCGCGAATAACATAGCCGGACGTGCGTCCAGCTGCCCCTGTGATAAGAATGGTCATGCTGATTCTTGAGACTTGGTAGAGAGGAACTGTCAGTGGCAGAGTAGGGGCCTTCAGCTAGGGGTTTGAGAGGGATGCCACCGTGACCTTATAGGTCATAGATATATCCGTGCTTATTTCGAATTGTCAGATGCCGACGAGCACACGTCATTCAATAATGCTTCTCACCGATATGAACTCATAGCTACACCCTCAGTAATAGCGCTTAGACGGCCTTTGTTTGCGTATGCTTGCCCATCAACGAGTTCTCACGATTGGTAGGCGCTTGATCCCCGTTCTGAGTCGCGCCCATGGTGACTATGAGGGCCACTGCAATGATCGCTCAAAGCTTTACACAAATCAAACACAGACACCTCAGGAACGGATTGAACGCAAATATATAGAACAAGAATACGACGAGTAGTATACAAGTAAGTGCCTGCTAGTCCCAAGTTTGAGTAACAGAATGTGCTGAACTAGTCTATTCAGCTAGTGACGTGGATTAGAGAACATCTTCAGAGAGCCTGCCATTAGCTCGCTATGCATCTCCTTGCGTGAGATGGTTAAAGCTTGCTTGAATTGGGGATTGAAGCCGTTGGCACCGATGTCAACAAGGCGAGTGGCTTTACTTGTCGAGTTTGTCATTTGATCCCACCGCGGGCTGTCTTCGGTTGAGCCTCTCAGATCCTCCTTAACTTCCTCGAGTGCCTGTGTGGCATCTATGAATACGTCCCTCCAGAACACGCGCATTTTGCAGAAATTACCAACGCGGCCGACATGACGTATTCGCGTTCACTCCTTATAGCACTTTAGTAGTCGACGTTGATGTCGACCCGGTATCCTCAAACTCAATAGCACGTATATATAGCTATGCTACCATAGTCATAGCGAATTCAAAGCGCTGTCGCTGATAGGCCCTCCTTGCAGGGGAAGTTATCGAGTTCTCGGTGAAAACACCAATTCATATAATGACAACGTGAGTGACAATTCTCCTCGATATTATGACGGTTCTCCTGACTTCTAGGATGTCAAATTTTACGACCATAACTGCGGAATCATCCTCCTGAGTAATGATCAGATTGTTGGGGGCGTGGCCTATATGGCGAGTGATAGATCTAACTCCAACTGACCCCATAGCCTGACCATCACCGCATTTACGATAAGACTCGGGGGAAGTCCAAAAAGTTATGTTCGTATACTTCTGAGGTATGATTTTACCCTAATTATACATGATTTTCCAATATTGATATTATTGGCTTGTTTTTGTGTACCATTCTAGGTCTCCACTGTCTGGAGATAACAAACACGTATCGCCCCGTTGATAACGTTCAATTCCGCTATATACACAACCTTCTCCATTTAGCTAGGTCTGCCCTGCACGTGTATGGAAAGAACATGAACAGCATACTCACTGACTTCTTCGTCTCAAGGCTCCGCTACAAGACGTATCATCGGGAGCTGTCAGTGCAAGCGTGTGAGTTTCCCCTATCCACCTGGGTCTCTCGTTCCCGCTTTTGGCAGTGGCTGAACAACTTGACTGCGTATAGCATCTTCTTGGCGATGATGTTGCGGCTCGCATCAATATTTACATGGTACTAGGATCCAGAGTTCCACCTTTCTTGTCTATCTACTTCATCTCGAAGTTCACTACACGAATCAGTCTTCCGAGGAAATGATAAAGATATGTTATGGGTCACTAACGAGAACGTTGCCAGATGTGTGGCTGTGACGTTTGAAGAACCCACGGTCTCCTTTTCGCTGCAACCCTAACTCATATATCTCAGGTATTATGAGTCGGTGTTACCTTGGAAGACCCTTCTCAAATTACCATCCCCGGAGGGTAAAGCTGTGCTGTAACCTACAGTCATAGTCACGATACAGCACAGGTCAGTTTCAGAGCTTATGACTGTCGATAGGGGCCACTTCTCTCCGCCCCCGGCGATGTTAACTCTGCTTTTAAATAGAATGTAAGCTGCATATCTGTCTTTTCGTTTGATATCACTGCCTCGTCTTGATGATCGCCCTGAATACTATAGCTATAGCCAACGTTGTATCATGGCGTGGGGTTGGAACCTGATTCCGGATCTATCTCTGGGAAGATATGCGATGCGCATGTCAATGTTGTCCGCCACTAGTATCTTTTACTACATATAGGCGTTCCCCCGTCTGTCACAATAGACACCCAAGCTTCCACGCAGGCGACTAGTCGCTGGCAGTTCAGCCCACTGATATCCTGGATTTACAAGTCGTAACTCACTGGGAGGATGCAAACAAGTAATGCCAGTGATACGGTAGCTGGAACACGAGATGGGTCAGTGAAGGCATTAATCCCTATTTCAAGTTGTAGTAATCTGACTCTCGTCAATTGTATCAGCCGCATAAACTACTTTCTCGTTTCAATTGGCGTTAGTAAGTGCTTAGCGCTCAATAGCCAGTAGACGTATTCCTGCTAACACATGGGACAGCAATATTATACTACGACTACACCATCACTATCGGGGCGGAATATCTATATGTTTGGCGGTCCTGGAGCTATTTCCGCAGTAAGGCCTGCATATGCCTTTTACTGGCCCGTTACTTCCCGTTATTCGGGGTGAGTTAAAGAATTGACTGCCTTGGAGTCCAGAAATGCTAAGGATTTTCCTAGACACTCGTCATGCTATGTGGATATTTATTTGCATTTGATGAGGTGAGTTGCATTCGTTATTTTCGTATTACACCGGGTCATTCAGCACTCATTCGTGGATGCAGGGGTGAGCATTGGTTGTTTACGGGAAAGTGTAGTGCATTCTAAGCTTCCCTTGGCAAGTTGCTCCAACTTGGCGGTATGTCATGAAGTAGTCCTTATAATCACGCAAGTACTAGTCGCTGGTGAGCCACGTTTATGATTTCAGTTATACGACAACAACTGCTGAAATTCTCGGCAGTCATTCAATTTCTCAGGACCTATGCCCTATATTGCAAGCAAAAACGTATCGTAGCTTTTCTCATCTGCTCAGTCGCAGCAGGGATAGCAGTAAACGTGGTAAGTGCCATTAAAATAACACATGTCCTCGTCCGCTCATACCGAATGGTCCAGTGGGCAATGATCAGCCAGCCGGGAAACATATTGGTTCAGCAAGGGTGTTACTTCACATCCTCAACTACATCGTGAGTGTATATCATCCGCTCCCAATTTTGACCGTTTGCTAATCCATTATATATAGCGCAATCCGTGAGCTCAGTCCGACACCCACAAAAACCATTGCTTACTTCTTGCGAATTCCAGACACTGCCGTTCAATGGGAGGTGGCGCTGGCGTATGACGCCTCGATATTCTTGTTAACTCTGTTCAAGACCTATGATTGGCAAAGTTATCTCAAATACGGGATCAGAGGTCCACCCAATACAATCTCCCTCATGTATCGCCACGGTACGTCGTTCTCTCGCTCTCTCTTACAGGTAAATTTGACTTTGAATGATTCTGCTTAGGTGCCATATATTTTGGGTGAGAGCCTGAGATGAACCGTTTGTGCCATTAAAACTCCCATGTTGACGAGAGCATAGATTCATCGTTCTTGCGCATGGTGCGAACGTCATCACGTTCTACGTAAGCCCTCATTAATTATAGATGAAGAAAAACACAGTTATTAACACATTGGTATGATACAGGTTTTACCTGTATGATTTTTTCCTCCATTCAAAAAACGCAGTTTCCTTTCTAAAAAAAACGGTGTCTCTTTTAGCCATCGCTACGCGGTTGTCTGTCAACAGTAGCAAGCGTGTGAGTGATACTCTTCAAACCCCACCTCTTGCTGGTTTTCATGGGTCAACGTTGACTTCGGCTTCTAGTATATCTGTGACAATGATGTCTCGACTGACTCTGGACTTGCGTGGTGCGGCAATGCGACGCCGCGACGATACCCCCGCACGTTCGCTTGATACTGCCACCGTACACGGCGAGTTTACGAGTGAGATCGACGTCATGGGTTCTGACGACTCTGCGTTTGACGACGCAGAGGTTAGTGATTCTGACTCGCAGACGTTGAACGAGGGTTGAATTCACACACGGATCATCCGTTATGGACTATTACTACTAATCCGGGTTTGCTAGGGGCTCGACAAACTCACCACTCGTTTAGACTATATATGTACCATAGACGAAACACACATCTTGACTTGCCTGTATTTATACTATTAGCATCACAATCCAACTGTAGCACACATGGTTGCACATTACCACGCGTCCAAGTAATGGTCCCTGCCATAGGTACTCGTAGCACAAAATACATATCATATAACCCCCCCCCCCAAACACACTCTCACTGGCACCAGCAACTCTCGTCCTCCATCATTCACATTCTCGAGCGAGCAAGAATAACACCAACACCCATCCCCGCACAAAACGCCCCCGCAATCAACGCAATAGGCACAAACGACCCCCCACTCGCCCCTCTCTTCTTCGCATCCAAATCCGCGGTACCGGTATAATACGAACACCCAGCCTCCTTCCCGTCCAACTTGAACCCGTCGTCCGGCGTAGAACCTCTACCAAACAACCTCGACAGACGAAGACGCAGAGGACCCAGCAACAGCCCTTCAAGTGCCAATCGGACGAGCGACGGAATATGCAACGGATCAAACGTCGAGAACGATCCGTTCCGCACAAACGAATCATCATGTCCCTGTGCACACCCTGAAGCCGCAGACAACCCATGTTCAACCGCATACCGTCTTCTCCTAGACTGCACAGGAGGGGACAGCGAAGACGCCTGCGACGTCGTTTGAGAAGACACCAACGAGTCTAAGCGTGCAAGAGGACCAACAACAGGCCGTGCATGCGTCGCAGCAGTGATCGTCTTCCGCCGTTCCATCGTATAACCCCTCGGTCTACCTCTCACCGTACTCGTACCCGCCCGTTGAGATCCTCGTAACGTCCCTTTGGACGTCGTACTATCTCTCCTTGGTTTAACCCCGTCCTTCCGACTCGACGTTCGTGTCTTCAGAGCTACTTCGCGCGTTTCTGCAGGTCCACTCGTGTTCGTCTGTTCTTGCGCTTCGGGGACAAACTCTCCGAATTGTTGGGGATCCGAAGGGTCTCCTGTCGCTTCTTTAGCTAAACCCAGTGCCTCTGCGATGATTTCAGGAGAGTACCCTTCCCAACGCAAGAATAGTTCTGCTGCCTCTCGTCTCAAGGTATTTACAGCGTGATGATTATGATAGAGCAGGGCTCGAAGCTCGGAAGGTGATATTGAAGTTTGGGTAGCTGATAGATGTGATGGGCCATGGCTCGATGACGACGGTGCGTTGGAATCAGGGTTAGGTGTGTTTTCGTGCAACGATGGTGAGAGCACAATCACAGGAAGATGCGTTCGCAATGTGGTGATGAGGTGCTCATCTGTGGGACTAGGAGCTGAACAACGATGGTTAGAATGAACAAGATATCGAAAGAGCCAAAGCTGGTGCTTACGGGTGGACGGAGCTATGACCGCCGCTGTGAACAATGCGGTGCCTCCTGAAAGCGGTGGGTGAAGGAGAGATGTGACCAATGTCGATGACGGGTTTGTTGACGATGAGAGTGTAGATGCGGATGAATCAGCAGCGAGGGGCTCTTCAGACGCGGATACGGCACGGAACGACGCTTGGATGATCGACAGAGCCGCGTTCAGGGTTGCATCAGGCTGTCAAGATATGTCATTAAGAACGGATGTCATGGGGTTACATCGAGCATTTATGACGAGAAAACAGGCACGTACCTGATCCAAAGAATCATACTCTCCCAACTTTACAAGTTCAACGTTGCCACAAGGCTCATACCGATCCTCCCCATGAGCCTCTCGGTGTTCGATCCAGTCCGTGGATATCCGTATTGCCTGTGCTACAACCTCTTCATCCCCATCCGCTGTGAAGTCGTCCCAGCCCCCAATATGCACAACTTCAGGATAATTCTCATCTGTTAACAATGATACGACCTCGGTCGTGACTGCGGTGCTCTCCGTGTTGGAGCCACCGAGCAGAAGTAGTCGAAGCCGTCCGAGAGTATGGCCATGGGTGGTAGGCGGACGCAGAGCAGATGGTAGAGCCAAAGACGGTATGATGAGACTTCTATCTCCTTCTCCGAATTCGTTATGGCTGAAGTCGAGGTCGTGCCTGTTAGGGAGGTCCAAGGGGTGGTGGGGCGGACTTGCAGGTAGGGATGAGAACATGAACGACGATCCTACAGAGGGTAGAGAGGACGCGGACTCGCCAGATGGGCTGGACGGTGAGGGAAATGAGCTATAAGGCGAAGATGGGGAGTCTGCTCGTGGTCGTGAGCGCGAGCGTGAGTGGGAGTGGGAGTGAGAACGGCGCGCCGACGATGATTGCATTGGAATTTGCAGTGCTGGGAGGCTGCGAATTGTTTCTGAGCTTGTACTCAGCTGCGGCTGTATCCCTTCCATTCGTACACCGAGGTGGTGGTGGATGGCAGGATGGTGGTGGTTGAGCGTGGAGGGGCTGCTTGAAGCTGGACGCGAGTCTAAGCCGGTTTCAGGATATCGCAGCTTGCCCTAAATTGGAAAAGCGCTGACTTGGTGGCGTCGGGACGAACGGTCCGCCTGATGACGCATTATCTGCATTCTCGTCGCCATGCATGCCCTCGTCGTCGGATATCGCCCATGTCGTTGAACGACATCTTCCATGTGGACACAACAATAACACCAACAGCTTATGGCAGCGCTTCATAGCACCTCCGTGCACATATAACCCCATCAGTCATCATGGAGTACTGTACCTACAGTACGCATACAACGTGGCCACAGAGGACAGATGAAATTAATGCTATACCTACGGTTCTACGTACATTGTGAGCTGTATGTATATGTACGGGCAACATGAAACAAAACGAGAGGAAAGAGTAGACTCGACATCTCATTCAAACGAAAAAAAAGGTTTCGAGATATCTATAAATTCTACAAGATAGAGTAGTAGAGAGTGTGGTACGTATGAGGGAGAGAAATGAGACCGTAACCTCGTAAAACGATCGGAGAGAGAAAAAGAGAGAAGAGGAGGAAGAATATCGACAGATGCAAAGAGAGTGAGACAAGTCGGGAAAGACGATATGGACAACAAAGTTTGTATACACAACACATATGAAACAACGAAGGAGGTAATCGGGAACCATGCGACAAAACGAGACAAACGATATACCACAGTCAAAAATCACGAAAGTAGAGTGAGAAACACGTCAAACGAGATCCTTCCGTAATGATAAGCTAACGGGCCAAGGGGTAATTCCAAGAAAGAAAGAAGGAAACGAAAAGATAGTAATGATGATGAGTGACAGTGAATGTGCGTGTGCGTGTGTGTATGAGTCGAAGACCAGCGCGAACTCATGACAAGTGATGATAATGATGTGATGACGATGAAATAAGAAATAAAAAACCATCTCTAGAGCTGATAAAATGAACGCGTGAGGGAAGAGGTGTCGGAGTGCGCTGATTGTAAGGGATCAAGGATTGGGTTCTAGGGATGCAGTGCTATCGAAGGTCGGACCCGTCCAAGTACTTGAAGTCTCAGACCGCTCAAAGATGAGGAGGAAAAGGAGGAGGGGTTTTCATCTACCCTCGCTTCCAAACCTACGCAACTTCCTCAACGCCTCGTTCATCCCCGCCTCTCCTGGTAACGGCACATGCACCTCAGCGCGATCGAGCACCTGCTCGATAGACGGCGACATCCCCATTTTCAGATTGGCAGTATACGACGTCGTAGCTGCTGATGACGATAACGACGATGAAGACGACGATGCTGAGATCCGTTTAAGGATCTTGGACATGCGTCGTTCCTTTGCCGGCTCGGGGCTCTTGCGCGATGGAATGCTGGTAATGCACGATTTGTTTCCTTCAGGAACTCCCGAAGAAGACACAGACGAAGCAGAGTTTGCCGATGATAGAGTCAAAGAAGGGATAGACCCACTGGAGGTCGTACCGGCCAGAGTGGTGAGCGACATATCGGAGCCCGAAGGGATACTCGATACATTGATTCCAAGTCCATGTCCAGCAGGCAAAAGCGGTGAGCTGGTTCTTCGAACGTGCTTCGCGGTGGCCAGTGCAGCGGCCTCACGGTCCGGAACGGTGTTCGACCGACTCCGGCTGCTAGACGAGTCCCTACGAGACTCCACCCTCTCCTCACTGGCTCCCGCCAACCGACCGACAACTGTACCCTGCACAAACCCTTCCGAAAGCGCGATAAACCCACTAACCTCACTCTGTACCTCCATCAACCCTTCCTCCATACTCTCCACAGGCGACGAAAATCCCACAGGATCACCACCCCTCTCCACCCCCGAACTCGTCCTCGACCTCGTCGTATCTGAGCAAGTACCAGCACTCGCACTCATCGCACTCATCGCACTAACTTCAGACGACTTACTCCCCGACCTCAACCTCCCCACAGCCAACTGCTCCTCCAACGCCAACAACGCAACATAAGGCTGACCGACCGTCCCCCCAGGATGCTCCCCCGCCGCGGCACCAGTAGCACCTCCGTTAGGGTTCATAACAAGCCACCTGAGATCTTTAATCTCGCGTTCTCGCTTCCTAGCTTCCCGTTCTCGCCGTTCGATGCGTCTCACCAGCTCAGCCTTCTCCGCGGCATGTTTCTCCTGCAAGATCCTCACAAACGTCTCATGCGCCACCCGCAACCCCGAAGACGCCGCATTCCCTTCTTCCTTTGTCGGCGTAGTGCTATCATTGCTTTCGTCGTGCCGAGCTTGGACAGTCGACGAACTCGACAGGGGAGGTACTAAAGCCGGGAGGTCTTGCTGAGACGGTCCTTGGGACCTTCCAACAACCGATCCCGAGCTATCATTATTATCTCCCTTGCTGCCCGTCGTCATCGCCAACGCCCCGATCGTCTTCTTCCTCCCAGCGAGAACACTACGACCACTCGCAGCACTCTCATAATTCGTCTCCTCCCCACTCGACACTCCACTCGCGTGCTGACGGTATGTCGACACCGGTAACGGATGTTGATGTTGATGATGCTGATGTCTCACTGACGTCCCAGATCTGTTGTGAGGCTGATGAGGTGCAGAAGATCCGTTGGCGGTGGCGGTAGTAGTGATCGTGTTCGCCCTAACCCTCCCCTCCCCGCCCTTCTTCCCATAACTCCCACCAAGCGATCCAACCCTCGTACTCGCATCCGTGCTCCACCCACCATGTCCAAGTCTCGTACTAGCGTCCGTACTCCACCCAGCCTCAACCTCCACCTCTTCCCCCGAGGACAACGCTCCAGTTCCAGACCCAGGGAAAGAAGCCATGATCACAGGGGGAGAAGGCAATGGAGACAGAGGAGGTGGGCTAGCAGGGGTCGCAGCAACCGAGTTTGTCATTCGAGCGCTATACGAATAATGCTGGGTCGCAGCCCTGTTGACGCTAGCGTTACTCGCACCTCGTATACGAGATGACGAAGGTGGGAAGGCGGATCGGTTATGTGTAGGCGTTGGACTCGAGGGAGACGATGGTGGTGATTTGGCCGTGAGGGTGGAAGAGATGGTGTTAGCAGAGTTGGTACGCGATCGAGTGCCAGTAGGGATGATGAGGGACGTAGGTCGAGGAGGTCGGCTGAGACTCGTCTCCGTACCTTTAGGAGAAGTAGGCGACAAGTCGTTATCAGACATATCGCTTGCGGTGGCCGTATGCGGAGAGACGGTAGCAAGTGAACTCGTTGCGGGGGAGAGTGACTGGAATGCATCGGTGAGAGTAGGCACGATCTGTGCCCCCGTATGCGCTGAAAACGACGATTTGGGAGGGATGGGAAAATGCATCTTCGGAGGGAGCATCGGACTGACCGACGGGGTTGGACTAGAAATCGTAGAAGCTCTAGCCTTACCCTTCGTGCTCCGTTCGGGGTCAGACATCGAGTGTTCTTCCCTGTCCTTCCTGTGATTTCCAAACCCAAACTTCCTCGCAACGCCATGAGCCTCTTTCGAAGCTCTCGAGGTCCTTGAGGGGCTGGTGGAAGACGAAGATACTGTAGATGGAGGAGCTGGTGCGGCGCGCGGCGCATTAAAAATATCTTTATCCTCCTCAACATCCCTCGTCGACGGTGGAGCAGAGATGGTAATGGTCGGTTTCTTACCCAATGTAGTACCCTCGCCCGGCGACGAAGATGCCTTGGGCTTGGCATCCGTACTCGGTATACGAGACGTGCTTCCGTTCACCATCGCCATATTCGTCGCCGTGGCCGTGTGCGTGGCATTGAACGGCCTCGATACTTCAAACGAGGTCGACTTTTGCGACTTGATGCCGCGAAAGGCGATGGCTGAACGGTGCTTGGCGGCAGATGAGAAATTAACGGAGAGGAGGGAAGCAGGGTCGGTTGAAAAGTGTGGCTGTGGTTGAGACGAGTCGGTTGCTGAGGCAAAAGATGCACCGAACGAGGTAGGCGAGACGTTAAGAGGGGGTAGGGAAGGTTGATGGGCAGATGGTATGCGGCTAATCAATAGCAGTCAGTATGTGCGAAAACCATGTACCGCAAAGCAACACGTGCGCAGGTATGACGAGCACGAAAAAGAAGCAGAGAACGTGCGTCACATGAAGATCAATTGCCGTAACACCGGGGAGCAAAGAAACCAGGATGCATAAAATAAGCTGCAGGGTTTGGAAAAGAGGAACAAGACGTCACCAGGGACATCCGTTGCCAAACACTGGTCGTTAAAGTTGACATCTTCTGCTCAACAACAACATGTTTGAAAGAAGCATCGAAGGGTAGATCGATGAAAAAAGAGGGGGAACGGAAGTGACTGACCTTGCAGCCAACGACTGGGGTACCGCAGGGTACTGCTCACCGTCCGTACCATCCTCCTCTTTCACCACTGACGCGTCATAGCCACCCGAAAGCGCGATTCCACCGCTTTTGCGCTTGCGTGCAAGGAACCCGGCGATTTTGCCTTTTGGTTTGGTCGGTGTTGCGGATGTCGCGATGGAGAAGGAGGTGGTTGGGACAGGCGGTACATCAGTGTGATCGGAGGGTTTGAAAGACGAGGTGCGCCCGTGGAGGATGTCTGAGAGATCAGCGGTTTTCGAGCGTAGTCGGCCTGGCGATCTACCAGGTGTGAGGATTGTCGAAGACGGTTGCGCAGGCATAGAGAGAGAGTGATGAAAGGAAGGTCGTGGCGCGTTGCGAGGTCATGCGCGTATGTCGCGTGTGTGTATTTCAAGGATTACGCTGTGAGCGACGGTGAGCAGCAGTTCAAATCCAACAGCCCGCGCAAGCGATGGGAACTTACATTCAAAAACCGCGACATGAAAGGGGGGGGAGGAGGAAATAAGAGGACAAGGAAGGGAGACGAAGAGGAGCAACCGCGTTCTTCCCATTTTTGGGTGTGCGCGCTTCTCGCGTTCTGCGTCGCCTTCCAAAAACGGATAAGCCCGACACGCCACCCACAAACCGTCTCTCTTTTGATGAAACCACTCTGGTCGTTGTTCGTGACATACCACGAGGCTACTCAACCCCGCCCTCACTAAAGACGATTTGCCTGCGGGTCAAACAGTCGCGTCTGGGCGTTCTGCGACACACGTCAGAATAACCTGATGCCACCGCCATGTCTCAGCGTGCGCCGGCTGACAACTCTGAGTTCGGCGGCATCGTCTGTCCACAGAGGTACTGCGTTTGAGCACTGGTCGATGCAGGTGCTGCACACTTGTCTGTCCATGTCGCTTTCCAGGGTTGGCGGACGAGCAGACGGCGGGGTCGATTTGCAGGGCTGGTGGTGGCTCCCGTCGCAGGGAAACTCACTAGGCGCTCCTCCAATACGAAGACGAATACGAGTTCTCGCGCAATGCAAGGCAGAAAAGAAGAAAATTGGGCCAAAATATGTGCGAGAGATGGAAGGCGTGCTGCACCAGTTCAACGCGAGTATGGCATTATTGGGACCACACCCGGAAGCTCCAGCAGACTGGTGCGTAGACGATGAATCCCCGCGGTCTCCTACTGTTGGAATGTTCATCTCGAACTCACCGTTTACCCAAATGGCCTTGACTCGTGCACTGTCCTCTTCTCTACCTCTCGCCCTCCTATATCTGCCTATACCCGTCGCAGAGCTCCTCCCCAAAGAACAGCTGTCCGACTCCGATGATGGACCTTCTGTTAGACCTGATGCCATTGGGTCGGTGGTGTTCAACTCGGCACTTGGTGGTACTTCTGGCATCCTCGAGGGCGAGATCGAGCCTCGCTGGGAGTACCCGACAAAACCAGGTGGAATTGGCCGACCGATGCTTTGGTGGCAAGGGCGGCGGTTGCCTAGCTACTCGCCCTCATAGCACACGACGAAGGAGGGTTGTCGATCAGACATATCTGTAAGTCACGTATTGCAATACCGAAATACCTTGTCTGTAATCTATTGCTACTCTAGTCAGACCTGGTCTGTTTTGCCGCCTGCACTCGTCAAAGGTCATTTGGATAGCTCAACACGAGCGATAGCCACAACGTTATACCTACTCGGCAGTAGATTACGGGAAAGCGGTTCACCCGCTGCTTTATTTTTAACGACACGGCGCGTAGTGGTGGTCTGAGAGAGCTCTTGTTCCCAAATCCAATGCAGACATCGTCACTTTCTTCTGTTGCTTGATATGGTAGTTCTGATCTTGTGCGTATCTTGTGTATCCACTGCCTCGCGGGGGTCTCAAATCCGAACTCCGTGAGCAACTTCCACCACCTTTCAAACAAGCTCTCTGATATCTTTTGACTTGATTCCTCGCTTTACATTACATACACAACCATAAACTTTTCACCCCAGACGCTGAAACACGCGGCAGCAGTAGCGATGTGCGGCTGTCGTATTCCGCTTTTCGACTTTATCGCAGACAGGATGCTCGACGGCGTTCGACGCAGCTTGATGGCCGTGAACGGCGGAAACGACCTTTGGATCACGTCTGCGATGGTTTCGAGGTCGTTCGTGTCCCTCGTTCTCTGCCATTGACGACTCTGCTCGTCTCCGCCACTGCGTCGTATGACAGCGCCCACTAAGCCATCACCGTGTCGTCGAGGAATCATCGCGAGCTTGAAAACAAAACATCTGGTATGTGACTCGAAACAACAGGCAGCATCCTCGGCAAACTAAACTGCACCTTGAGCCAATCCTAGTGTGTGCCTTACACAGCTCGCCGATACCATCTCCCAAAAAACCAGCCAAGAAAGGGGTCCTTGAACTTATCGCGACTCGATAAAGAGCAGAGAGGCACTTTGCCTGTCTTAGTCGTCGCGTCTTTCGGGCCCTCTTATCCTGTCAGACATTGTCAGACAAGGTGAGCGTAGGCCTTGTCTCATTCGTACCATGACTACAACGTGTTGCTGATAAGCCTCTTCAATTCTATCATCGCCCGTTGCTCTTCCCTTTCAACAACACAAATTCCATCTTTTCTACTTCTCGGGACGCCCCCTAGTGACGCACAAGCGTTTGCCTCCCACTTGTCAGCTAGTAGCTTGTCAGTTCAAAACTGTGGTCGATCTAATAAATCGTACCAAACGCTATTTCTACCCTGAGGCACACACACACACCTCGACCTCGCCTCGCCTCACATTTTCGCTGACGGGCGGTATCATTCTCCTTGCACGGCGTTACATCGCCTTGACCTCATTCCCTCTGCCCATCGCGCTCTGGACGCTAGTAGACTTTAAACCCACCCTCTACCCCCCTTGCTTCCCGGATAGACTTTTCCCTCAGTTCCTTGAACTCATACGACGACCTAATCTCCCATTAGAACGGACGATTCTTACCTCCCACTTCTTAATATCCTATATACTCGTTGCTGACTTGAGGTCTGCGCGATGCAGCAGTACCAGCGCACCTCTATGGCGGCACCCCCACGTTACCTACAATCATCTATCGCACCTCCCGGCCAACATATTCGTCGAGTGAGTTATCTTCCCGAGCATACGCAGTTTTTCGGTTCGCTGATACTCGTCTCTCGACGCGAACTAGCAACCCCGTCCACGCTCTGTCCATCTGGAAACTCTGGTCGAACGCGAAGTAGAGGAAGACAATGGAAGTGAGTTGGGCGTTGTTGGAAGTGAGCGGTCTAGCATGGTGAGTTTTCCCTGTCTTTCGCGTTTCTCGCTCCACGTCGCCCCTTCGCCATCGCGTCGTCGTCGTCGACCCCAACTGCGCCAGCCATTGCCATTTTTCGTAGTCGGCCAGGTGCTGCGTCATGTTCATCTGTCAAACGCTACTCCCGAAGTCGGAGGTCGGTTCTTCCTTCTTCCTCGCTCAGGGGCCCCGGCTTTCGAGCTTCGACGTCGTCGGTAGCGCCGGCCCGAGCGGATCACGTTTACCCTGATGGCTTCGACGTTAGTGGCGCAGCAGCTTTGACGCTCTCATCTCCGCTCCCTCGACGCTGTTCAACACCGCTCGTACAGGCGGTTGATATCCCCTTCCTGCGTCTTGCCCGTCGTGCACATGTCGGCGGCCGAAGCAGCGAAGGGCGCCGTAGCCCCCCCGTGGTCGGCTCGGAGATACGGGCTAGACGGAGACGATGACGATAATCAGCGTACGTTTCGCGGGTCGGCGTATGTGAAGGTCGCCGCCTTCAACAACGTGTGCCGAGCGCACTAGTTTGTGGTCGAGACTTTCTTTTTTTGCGTCGAGGTGGAATGGGCGGGAGAGGTTCTTGTGAGACATGCGCTGTGTTTCGAGTGGAGTTGGCGAGTTCATACTTTATGGACGGTTCTGATCTCGTGCATGCGTTGTCGAATGCGTTTCCTGGTATATGGCTCGTCACCCTCAGTTGCCGTAAAACTTCACACTTCCAAAACACCTGTGTTTCGATTCGCTTCCAGCACTCTAAAATGAAATTGAGCTTACACGTAATTTCATTTTTTCTCAGACACACCCCGGAGCCACGTCGTCGTCGAATTCATATTCGTCCTCACAAGATAACTCCACATACCAACCTCGAGCAACGACGACGCCAGGACTCTCATCATACACACGTCCACACAGTCGTAGACTGAATTCTTACCCTCTCCGGTCTTCTCCCCTGGCTGGACCCTCAGTTGCTCTCACCCATGATGGCACATTGACCAACGTCACTGCCACACAACGTCCTCGTTCCCTATTGAGCATTTGCGAATCAATGTACGACCACTCTCCTTCTCCTTCTGCCAACCCGTCTCTAGAGAACCTAAACAACGCATCTGCTGTAATGGAGGACAAGGAGAACGACTCTGCACTCCCTCCAACGCCTCCCGCCAAAGCCAAACAGTCTCCCTCGAAGAAGCTGAGTCTAGGACTGAAGAAGTTGACTGCGCTACCGAGTCTTCCGAAGAGAATCAGCGCGAGTATACCTACTCCACCTGATCACTCGTTTGTCACGAAAGGCAAATCCAAGGAGAAGAACAACACGTCGATGGCAGCAGAGGCGGCTGCACCCACGCCGGACATCCCCAAGGTACCGGTATGGGCTGGTCCTGGACATGTACCAACCCGGACGGGCTCTCGTGCGCCGATGCCGTTCCGACCTCATTCACCTAACCTTTTGCATCCGGGCTCTGCGACGTTGAACCGTCGGGCGTCGCAAGCGTCTCTTACGCCTTCCGTGGCGTCGTCTGTGCAGTCTAGTAGTAAATCAACGCATCGTCGGTCCATGGCTCTTTCTGCACATCCTATGTATGTCTTTTTCTTTCTCTCTCTCTCTCTCTTTCCATCTGGTTGTTAGCTGTGGAAGAAAGTATTGTGGAACTGATGGTTTGGATTTCTATAGACCGTCTACGTCCCGCGACCCAGAGTTGAACTGGCTGTCGACTGCAGCACCACCAAAGTTTTCAAGACTGAGCTTGAAAGCAGACGGAGTCGTCATGCCTGTATCGGCCAAGGAGATGCGTCGAAGAAGTACTGCCAGTCTGAACAGAACTGGAAGCGTTTCGAGCATGAACAGCACTAGGACCTCGATGAGTAGGATCTCTGAGAGTGGAGTGTCTAGCGATAGGGAGAGGAGGAGGAGGAGTGTTACTTTTGACTTGAACACGCTTAGGAAGCTTGAAGGGAATAAACCTGTCGACCCTCGCTTGAGCAATCCACCCGCGTCGTCTTCTACACCTCCACCTTCGAGACCCTCCACGCCTATTATCTCTCAAGGTCTCAGCGCTTTATCTGAAGAAGACGACTCAGATATCGTCTCACCGCCTCTTCCACCATTCTTCACGTCCTCAAAGAACGGCTCCGCCTCGTCGATATCTTCTTCTGCGGGGACCGTATCTGAAGAATCCGATATCACTGAGACACCTAGTCTCAGCCGTACGTCTTCCATCACGGAAGACGAGGAGAGTGGGTTGCCGAATACCCCTCCTGGGACGATTACGAATACTGGTTCGGTGGGCGTCGTGTCAGAGGCTACGAAGGATTTGCACATTCGTGCTACGAAGCCGGTGGTGAAGACGGCAGAGGCGGTTACAGTCAATGTTGTCGGTGTGTGTGCTCCTGGGCATAGTAGGAATGAGGGAAGCAGTGGTGTCAAGTCGTTGGATTGTGGAGATGGGAAGCTGGGGAGGAGGAGGACGTTGAAGAGGATGTGGGGGAAGGTGTTTAGCGGGAGGAGTTCGAGTATGCCTGCTCTCAAGGTTTGAAGAGCGTATGTGAAGAAGACGTGGTCGTGAAATTCGATTAGAAATGGACTCGGGTGGAAGAAACAAAAAAGCTGGTTTTCACGAATGTTAGATGAACACTATCTTCTTGAGTTATAATGCATGTATTATGTAGTTTCTTTCCAGAGGCCTTTGTTTCATCCTCTGTCCACTCTTTTCTTCTTCCCCTATAATAGTTCCGTTTTCTTGACTTCCTTTAGCACCGCTTATACAGCGTACTAGAAATGGGATGCGGACTCTAGTACCGGATTTACGACGACTTTTACGTGCACGTTTTATACCCCAGGCAGAAACTAGATAATATATAATGCTGTTCAGTAGATATTCAGGGTACAGATAGAATACTAGATCTACACTAGCACCTGGCATCGACTGACGCTTGTCTTGGATTGTCTAGATCGGACGCTAGCGCTCCGGGTCAACGTCAACGTCCGCTTAACGTCTGCCTAAAAGGGCAGTTGAACCTGAGTGAACCATCTTGACTGTGACCGCGACCTCCTAGTTTCCAACAACCCCGTCGAAATCAAGGCCGTTCACACCACCTCAGCCATCTGAAAGCAACGACGTCGGTGACGGCCGCAATGCACTCATGGACATCAACTTGAAGGTGCAAATCGTCCCTTTCAGTTACTTCAAGGACTATTTACTTCCCCCACTCCATAACCAACTCGACATTGCCACAGTTGTAAACGGGCTTCGGGAAACAAAGGACATCTACAAACTCGAACATGACTCAACAGAGAACTCACAGAGCCGTTGGTCGCTGTTTCCAGTCGACCCCGCTGATACATATGACTTCAACGAAGACAGGGTGTTTGGCCCATTTCCCCTGCTTGCTGATGCTATAGCCAAACAGGCAAAATCACTGTTCCATGAGCTCGGCGTAGATCCTGAGCCTGAGCAGACGGTCACGTTTCTTTGCAATCCTACCATGGCACCGGTGTCCACCAGCAGACACAGCGCCTCCAAGCCCGACGGTTATGGTGTACTCGTCGAACGCTCTGTCGACCACATCGACGAAAAGACTGAGGCCCCCCATTGGGACGATATAGTTGTGCCAGGAGAGATGAAGAAGTGTGGTAGAGCTGAGGATTTCAACCATGTGAGTTGCTCCATGTGTTCTTGGTGATTATCCTCACATTATCCGGTGATACTATCACCCCAGAATAACGCGAAGCTCCTGTGGTCTCTCCGCCACGCGATGCGTGAGACTGTATATCGCAGGTTCATATTCGGGTATACCATTGAAAATACCCAGATGCGCCTCTGGTTCTGTAGCCGCTCTGATATCATTGCCTCTGATGCGTTCAACTTCATCATGGTGCGTCTGTTTAGTTATACATAGGTAGATGAGATTTTCCATACTCAGTCTATCATCCTTCCTCTCAGGATCATGAAACCGTCGTCCATTTCTTCCTTTCGATCATGTTCGCACAAAAATCCAGGCTTGGCTACGACCCTACCATTTCCGTGGCCAAGAGGGCAAAGGATCAGAGAAGTACGAAGTATGGTATCAAAGTTCGGGGGAAAGATGGTCGTGAATCCACATACATTATGGAGGAGGTTGTTGCGAATATGAGCTCGGGGACTCTGCAAGGCAGGTCGACGAGAGTCTGGAGAGGGAAGAAAGCTGACGCAAATGGACACTCTACCGGCCACAACATGGTGATCAAGGATTGCTGGATCGACAGTAGCAGGGAGCGGGAAGGCGATTTCCTTGCTGAGATTTTTGAAGCTGCGAAGAAGTCTCCTAACCCTGAGCACCTCCCACGCATTCAAAAACACTTCTTGACCGTCGTTCAACACGGGGATGTCTTTATTGATGGGGAACAGGACAACACGTTTGGTCTACTGCGTGGCGATGCCGACTTCCCTGAGCCCAAACGAGTCCTCACTCTCCGATGCAGTTCTGAAACCAGGGAGATGATCAATCCTCCTACGGGGCTTGTGAGGGTAGATCAAGCGACGATCGACTGGCTCCATCACCTCCAACTCCACCATGATAAGTTTCATTATCGCATTGTCTTTGACTCCGAGGAGGACTGCGACCCAATCGATAAGTTGACATCCGTACGTGGAATTTGGTACGCATTGACTGGTGCCTTGACCGGTGGGTGCTCTCCTATGTATACTGAGTATATGATGTTACCCGTCTGACCGCTGTAAATGCAGGCCTAGCCACACTACACCAGCTTGGATTTATTCATCGGGACATTAGTCCTGGAAATATCCTCGTAGGATGTGGCATTCCAGGCTCTGTGAAAGGAGGTACAGGGAAGATCATTGACCTAGAGTTCTGCAAACGCATTGATGACGATAAACCCGTCCATCAGAGACGCACAGTAAGCTCCCGCTCCTTTTAGCTTTCCGCGCATATTGACTGTGATGATTGTATATTTTCTAGGGGACACCTTATTTTATTCCTGTAGAGGTGGAAAAACAAGCTTATAAGTTTGGCCCAATGCTGCAGACAGACCCTGAAGCCTCCGAACTTGGGTCATCCGAGTTGGAATTTTTGGGTGAAGACGAAGACGACCCAAGCTCTGATATGAGTACTAATTCGCTTCGCTCAGCCTCGTTGAATGATTCACCTTTCTTATACAATCCCCTGCACGACCTGGAATCCATTTGGTGGGTTGCGGTCTATTTAGTCTTTCTCAGGCCCATCGTAGAAAAACATTCGGTAACCAATGGGAAGACTCAAGGAGAAAGAAGCAAGAAAGAAGATGATCAAGGTGAAGAACAATGTTTCACTGCAATTTTCACTAGCACACACCCTCCTGTTGAGCAACGGGCCCTGCAGCTTCTTGTTGACTACGACCGGAGATCTGATACCTTCACGAATCCTGGAGGCTTCTTGAATCGCATCCGGCCCGGTCTGCATAAATCCCTTATTTCGATCGCTACCGATCTCGACAAGGCTCGTATGTACATAAGGAACGCATACATATCGGCCGAGGCCGGCCTTTATACCACCGGAGTCGACTTCAAGGCGGTTCTTCCTATCATCCACAAACAGCTTGCCGCTATATTCGAGAAGATACCAAAGGGAGTCCCAAAAGATCTCGAATTCAAGCCGATGCCCACCTCTTCCGTTTACCCCACCACAGTTACCGTTTCCTCCAATCGAGGTGTATCTCTTGACTCCAAACTTGTACCTCATAATATAAAGAAGCACCCTCGAGATGAATCAGATGGCGACGATGAGCAGATATACGTCCGTGGGGCTATTCAAGTTGAGCGTATGGAGGCTCTGTGCTCTCCTACTAGAGAATGGGCTAGAAGGAATTCCAAGCATGCAAGGTACGAGGCCAAAAGTGACTAGTGACTAGTGAGGCAGGGCAGGGCTCCAACGTTGCCCGGACTTCAGATTAAGCTGTCTCATTTACATGTCTGTAAACAATACGGTACGACTACTAGTTGACGTCTATCCACGTTTGTTTTATCCAATGCACTCATCGTGTGATGCGGTGACACATATGAAACCCCATTTCGCTGTGAACGATCAGAATTGCATCGTTATACATCCTTTTGCCATGAAAAGTTGCTCTACCAATTAGCATAAAATCCGTAGGCATTACTCCATTAATCATACAAAGAATTCGTCGAGGTAGGAATAAAACTAATTACTAGTAGCATCAGTGAAAGAAGTAGTAGCAAAGCTGACGGTGTTTGCGTCGGAATCGAAGACAGTGTAGAACCTCTCGAGGAAGGCGAATCCGTCAATGAAGTCAAGACCCTCTCCAGAGGGTGTACCTAAATCACTGACGATGAGTAGAATGTCATCAGCAGTGCCACCAATGGCTGTGTTCAGCTAAGATCGCTACAAGTCAAAGACTGATTCACGAGGGAAAGATTAAAGAATAACTTACTGCTCTTGGCCAAAGTTGGGCGTTCGGGGTCAGAGAGAACGTTTGCTGTCAAGCTCGTTTGAGCAGGAATCTTATAAGAACACGAACAAAACGCACCCCGCCAATGTTGAAGTTAAGGTTTGGCAAAGCCGCGAACTGAGCTGCAGTAATCTTGAGCAACCCGGTGGTCTGATCCAAGACAGCGCCAGTAGCTGTCTGATAAGCAGCAAGGGCATCTATCCCAGTGAAAATTAGACTTGTCATATTCGTATGCGACATGAAGACATTCCATACCGCTTGCCAACAGGATGAGGGTGGTTCCAGTATCGACTATACCTGCTGTAGTCGGAAGAATGGTCGTAGAGCCGAGGGTAACGCTCTGGTCAACACCGAAAAATTGGTTTGCTGGACTCGTCGTTGTAACCGGGCTGCATATCTATAATAAGGTAAAATGCGCCAATAGAGATGCACTATTACTTACACAGTATGCAGTGATCCAGTGAATTTGCTCGTGTCAGGGCCTCCAAAGGATAACTCTCCGTTGGTGATGGAAGGGGAGGTGGTAGGTTCGAAGGAGACGCCAACTTGTCTGGCACCAATGAGGCCTGCCGTGAACGCGTTGTCTGTGACGGTCGGTACTTCGTTACCGTCCGATGTCGTGCCTTGAAGATGTCTATGTCAATTATTATGGTCCCATGAAGTATATCAGGTACATACCCAAGGTGAGATCTGTAGGGCCAATTCTGCAATGCTGTTTAGCTGAAGAAATAAGTCGCAAAAAGTAAAATACTATACCCGATGATACCGTCCACACCCTGGAAGCCGTCCGACAAGAGTGCTGATCCAATACCCTGCTGTGGAATAGTGATACCTCCAAATGAGACTTGGTCTAAGAGTTGATTGCCTAAGACCATTCAAATTTAGAACTAAATAACGTTTCGAGGAGATTTCACTGGAACAAACCCAGGACAAATCCGGATCCGTATTCCACGAACTGTTGTAGGGCACGTCACTGGAAATACACTTTCCCGTAGAAGTCAGACGTACGACAATCTCTCCAGTGTCTACTGTGGTTGATGTAGCTGCGAACGGGGTAGTTGCGCCGACCCAAGTGTTCGAGCTCCCGGTATCCACAATAAGGTCAACTACAAGGAATCAACAGAAGCTATGAATGCAATATAGTATTCACGTACAAGTTGTGGGAGGGTTGCCAACTTGGACCTGGACATGAGTCATGCAGCTTTAGTACAATAGAGCATTGATTGTCCAGTAACATCAAACTTACTGCAGCAGTGTAAATGGTAGCCTGGTTGGTGACAGGCTCATTGCCAATGGCCGCTCGAACAGCGCTTTTGAACCTTCCGGAAGTGTGCTTCGACTTGACGCTATTTTTGAGTGCCACGGCCCTCGCACGATCGAGCTCGACAAGCTTGGAGGAGCCTGTAGCGTTGAACCGACGCGCAATCGGGAGCTTTACGAGGTTTTCCCGGACGACGACCGGAGTGGCTGCACAGTACAGGGCAAGAGTCAGAGTGGCGATAAGCTGGGTGAACATCGTGAGCTACTAGAGACGGTCTCCTCGAGGACTCGAGCTTGACGTCTACCTTTCCCAGCTGAAGCCTCTTATACCTGGAATCAGTGTCTTCCTTGGCGAATCACCTGATATAATAATTACGGGATGCATATGATCATGATTGGTAGGTATTAGTGTAATGAACGCGACAAGGACTGTCAGGCAACCTTGCCCTGCAAAGCCCATGAACTTTGATATCGGTCGCTGAAGTACCTGCTTCTAAATGGCGTCAGGTGAGTCGCGAGAAACTATGGAGCATTGCGCACAAGAATGCTGATAAGATATGTGTTGGTTCGAAGGCAGTCGTCAGCCGAACCGTTTCCGACCTGTGAGGCCGCGAGCGTGAGTAAACATAACTCGATTCAATAGTAGTGCTTGCTTCTCGCAGCGCACCGGCCTCACCTGATGGAAAGATCGCCTTCAGCTGTCGTCTTCGTGCCGAAGAGAGGCCCGTAGCCTGTACCTGATACCCGGTAGGTCTGTCCAAACGAGTGTGTACGCTCACACGAACTGAAGAGATGGAGAAATTCGGGAGGTTTTGTGCGCAGTAGTGAGTGTCAAAATACCTAATGCGGCTTGGTTAGAGCGAACCATTCGACGCCGAAAGAAGTTGTGAGCATCGTGGCGCGAGCTCTCAGGGACCAGGGATGACGAAAATTAACAGTAGCAGGACGAATCTGCTTTGATTGCCCAATCGGAATGTCGAGCATTAGCGACAGCCCTTGCAAAAACAGAGAAATGAATTTGATAGGGTTTTCTCCGAGTTACGCCCCATGAGAGTAAACATGCCTACGGGGGTATATCAGTGTCGGATTATGCCAAAGGAGCAGCAGTTGTACTCACACTAAGAGTCGGAGGTAGTCATGCTACATCGAACTTGTGACTTCATTCTCCTCTGCTTACTCGACGGATGACGATGGTGAAGAGCTCGACAAAATTAGCATGTTGTGATCTTCAAGTACACACAAGTAATAATAAAACAACCAAGATATAGATAGCCTACATCCTACCTAAATCCCACCGGATGGTACCCTTTATGCCTTCCTCGCCGCAAGCTTTTCCTTCAATTTCGCCTATTGTACGCGTCAGCTAGATCCGTCAACGAAGAAGAAAATGACGCTCACATTGACTGCATCCATGTATACATCGGTTACCACCCAGTGCTCCCGCTTCATGTCCTTTCCGTGGATAGCAAGAGCAAGATCTTTGGTCATGATGCCATCTTTGTCAATGACTTCGATGCATGCCGCCTCAAGATCTTCGCAGAAATTACGAAGAGCATCGTTGTTGTCAAGCTTGGCACGGAACAGCAGTCCTCGTGTCCAAGCAAAGATGGACGCAACAGGGTTGGTGGAAGTTTCACGACCTTTTTGGTATTCACGGTAATGGCGGGTAACAGTGCCTGCGCGAATCATCAGTCAGCTGAGATCACGGAAATTGAAGGAGAAGATGCGCACCATGAGCAGCCTCGCTCTCAATAGTCTTGCCATCTGGCGTGACGAGTTCACTTGTCATCATACCCAAGCTTCCAAAGCCTTGGGCGAGGATGTCAGATTGGACGTCGCCGTCGTAATTTTTGCACGCCCAAACGAATCCACCAGAGGACTTGATTGCTTGTGCGACCATATCGTCGATGAGACGGTGCTCGTAGTAAATACCAGCTTTTTCAAAGGCTTCCTTGTACTCGCTTCAACAAGCATAAGCGGCGGTGAACCCGACAAAAATTTAAACACTTACGCCTCGTAGAGCTCCTGGAATATATCCTTGAAACGACCGTCATACTTTTTGAGAATAGTGTTCTTTGTCGACATGAACTGAGAAAGATATATCAGTGATGCGAACACTACCACGCGAAAAGATGAACCTACCAAGGGAAGGTTCTTGGACAAGGCCATCCTGAAGGACGAGTGGGCAAATCCCCGGATGGAGTCATCAGTGTTGTACATTGCCATCGCCACACCTTTGCCTTTGAAATCATAGACGTTGAGTGTAGTGGGAGCGCTGCCGTCCGCTGGGGTGTACACTAGCTGGAGCTTGCCCGGGCCTGGGGCAATAAAGTCGGTAGAACGGTACTACTGCGTGTCAGCTTAGCCAATATTGTGTTACGGATTTGTCTCACCTGGTCTCCAAAGGCATGACGTCCGATAACAATGGGCTTCTTCCATCCAGGTATAGGTTTAGGGATGCTTTTCAAGATAATGGGCTCACGGAAGACAGTCCCTCCAAGGATGTTACGGATCGTTCCGTTGGGACTTTTCCACATCTCCTTCAAGTTGAACTCCTTTACACGGGCCTCATCTGGAGTAATTGTGGCACACTTGATACCAACGCCATACTTGAGGATAGCCTCTGCAGAGTCAACTGTCACTTTGTCGTTCGTCTACACAATGGTCTGATCAGTCTCATTCAAACTAGTGATATAGTATTACTTACAGCATCACGATGCTCTATACCGAGATCAAAGTATTTGATATCTACAGAGACGTATGGAAGAATGAGCTATTGAAAATGAGGGATGATAGTCAGTGCCATGCGCCGCATTATTTCCATAGTCAATGACGCACCTCCTCCCTAATCTTCTTCCATATAATCCTGGTCATCTCATCTCCATCTAATTCTACCACAGGGTTCTTCACTGCAATCCTTTGTTCTGAAGTCGAAGTTGATTGAATGAGTCATTTTATTGCGAGAAGTGACAATTTTAACAGCGCGAGCGTGCAAAGCGAGTATCAGCGACCATAGTTCTCATAAATTACTGCTGACAGCTATGAAAAGTACTCACGTAGTCGGAGACCGGTACTAGCAAACCCTCTGCTTGCAAAGCGCAATGTGTTAGGCTGCACGAGTCGGCTGTAGGCGGTCGCATGAGGCCACAACATTTTGAGGCGTCTCTAGTAGTGAGGAAATTCAGGAGGATATCTAGGGTACCGTCTCTGTGCTTTTGCTCGACGTCGAGTTCGATGGCAACGGGCACGAACGTCGTGGTCGACTTGTCCTCCTGAACTTCGCCGAGGTCGCACGCAGAACGTGGCTCACGCGATCACGGCTACTCGCTCCGAGTGATCCGATACCGAACATTTGCTGAATACTGACGAGGACCCCGCGGACCTCGCACCGCAGGACTCGAGAATTGATCAGCATTCCCCGAGGCTTTACCTAAGTTAAGTAATACTCGTAGAGGTACTACAATAACACCTTATTGATGATGCGTACATATTTGACTGATAGTTTACCGTACAGAGTATTCTCTTATGGTCTATGTCACGAAACAGAGTGCAACTGCTCCCCACGCAATATTTGCGAAAAGATCTCAAAGGCAGCTTCTGGTTGGAACGCAGGCTGTTGTTGACTACGTTTAGTTCTCCAATATCTCTGAGACCTGAAGCTTCAAAGACTTACTATTTCATGTCCAGCTTGGAACACTCGCCTGAAAGAGATATTCAGCGAAATGATACCCCATTCATGATCCGAACTGTGAACTCACGCGAAAGAAAAGTTTCCGACGTTTTGGATGGCAGCTACCGGTTCACCATGGATCGTTATATTCGTAAATGGTGTATTATGGAGGGTCTCGTTGCCGAACCAATCCATAGCCAAGACTGAAGCGTGTCCTCCCAACCAGTTACAGCTGATGAGTGCGAGATTAGCTTTCACGAGCTTTACTGAAAGAGTAAACTTACTTGATGTCCGCATCGCCAGCCTATATTCCTGGTCAGCCGTGTATCTTATAAATGAAGCTAGATAACTGACCCAGATGAGCATCTTCAGGCCGGAGTCTGCTAGTGCGGCCAACTGTGGCAATAACGTTCGTGCGTCATCCCCAGTCTTCGAGAATTGGTTGCCCACGCTATTCGAGCACTCGGTATACCTTCAATGCACATATCAGACGCGAAAAGTAAATATGGTAATAGCACTGCTCACCTTACCCCTGCATCCACGCCTATCTTAGATAATACAGTGGCGTTGCGCAGAAGAGTTACATAGAATTCCGGAGGGAATAACGCAGAGGAGTTCTGCCTCAGGTCATCAGAGTCCCTATCACCAACAGCGGGTATGAATACGTTCTCAATCTATTGACACTTGTCTCAGCCGAAACCACGAAAGTATGATGTATTTGTCTACTCACGCAAAAGTTATCAGCTTTACTGCAGACCGTGTTACTACTCGCTCCGGTTCCAGCTGCGTAGCAAGCCTGTTCTTGTTCTTGGCATCCATCCGCACCAAAGAAGGCTTCGTTGAGAGATGCGATGACTGAGTCGCTCTGCAGCTGTCCGTATCCAGGGGCATTCGTGGCGAACTGCACATAAGCCTCGTTTTGCAACAATGGATCGTACCAGCCGCTAAGAACAGGATTAGCATAAGTAAAACTGCTCAAAACATAGTTTCTCACTTGTTGATCATTAGCGCGCTGACGGTTATTTTCTCGCCTTGAAGTTCACCTTTGTCAATTTTGGCGTTTTGTTCATCGAAGAATGTCACAAATTCGGGACCATAGTGTCCCCCATAGCTCTCTGTGGCAAAAATAAATCTGAGAGGGAGTTCACGTCAATCTCAAATTCACCTCTGAGACGAAATTTACGAACTCTCTGCTTTCAAATTTCTTGAAGTCGTCTGTTTCTAGCAGCGTTTGGAATGCAGACCAGAAAGGAGGGGCCGCTGCGAACGTGCTGTTGACATTCACTGTTCCATGCGAGAAACCAGTACCAATCGGCTGATCAATGTAGATGACTGCAAAAGAGGAGATGTTAACAATAACGCCGCGCATGCTATGCTACCGCCACTCACTATTGCTAATATTGTTCCAGCTGGGGTAAAGGGATGAGCTTCCGAGCCCAAAACGAATAATACCTAGGAAACATACCTAAACGGGTTAAGCACGGTTGTCTTGCCATCTGAGAGAACCTGACATGGCCCATGTTCTAAAAACCAATATGACTACTCTAGCACTGTATCGTCCTACTTTGAGCAGTAGCAGCCCCACCTTGGAAAAGTCCAATCATTGATGAGCAACCTGGGCCTCCGTTAATCCTAGCAGTAAGAACAGTTTGAGTAAGACGGATGTAGTCAACCCAGGCGGTATCTCACCATAGCGTAAACGGCGCCGTTTCTGGATTCTCTCTCGCCTCGAAGAACCAAAACCACTACAACAAGGACGTTAATCGAAGGTAAGTGATAATCCCTCGTAAGAAAGATAACTTACCATAGACATATCCGTGCCAATATCTGCGTATCCTGAAATCTGGTTCACGCCGGGTGTGGTCTCACATACGCCCGAGTTTCGAACGAACCGCAGTCCGACGTTGGGTTGCAGTTTGGACTGGAAGCGGACGATATCCGGTGAAACATCTTCAGTTGGAATAGCTGCGACGTTAGTTGTAAGCCAGCAAAGGCTCAGTACTGCGAAACCAAAGAAGCCCGTGAGTCCAAAAGTCATCGCGCGCGAGATGAGAGAAAAAATGAGGACCTGGGGGTACACCGGATTCGTACCCGTTTTATTGCGAGCGGGTATGAGCGAAGCACCCTACGCGCGTAGATTTTCCACGTAGATGGGCGCGTCACAGAACAACCGCTAAGATAAGCGCCATGTGGTGACGAGCTTCTGCGTATGCCTGAGGATCCTGAAGGGCCTTGTTGTATTAGCAGAAACACTGATGGCGGGGAATGCTCACTTATCTTAGTAGTGCGAAGCGCAGAAAAGAAGTGGCAGCATGGATTCGAATGCTTTGAGCGCATGACGAATGGCAGGCGTTTTTGCTGTGCCATATGTGCATGAGAAGAAGAAGCGTAAGCGTAGCGGCTAGTGCTTGCGCAGTCAGCGGGCCCGCTATCGACAGATAACGCAGTAGATCTGTGTCGCGTGATGTCAACTATATTTACCCTGATCCTCCATTCTTTGAAACGCGATATGACTCGGATGCATGGTGGTTGAAGTGGCGCGTGGGATCTAATGATTATGAGAGAGGGGAGTGATAATACTAAAGAAGAGTGAGACAATGACGACGGATGTAGACAGCTGCAACCTACTTATACCATTACATCGGACACAATGCTTGTTCAAGAAGAATACATCAGATGATCGATAACGTACGTAGCCTCAAACGGATGGCAAGTCGACCATAGGAATACCATCGCCGTCCTCGTCGCACCCGCCCAACCCGCTCAAGCTCCCAACACTGAGCGCGCTGACAGGATGTCCGAATTGCATGGCCGAGAATCGAGAGCTTGTTGATGACATATCGCCATCCACGTCTTGATTTACTTTACGTAGGTTGAGCAAGAACCGGGAGATCAGCATGGGGGTAAGGCTGTGAGAGAAAAGATGAGGCTTCCGTCGCAAGACATTCAGAAGGAACAGACTGTACACGGATATGTATATGGTGCCAGAGTCTCCGACAATAAGGGTTGACTGAGATCGTTAGTTTATTAGAGTTCTGTTGATGGTCAAGACGCACTTACACTAGTATTGCCAGTTATTTGGTAGACATTCATGAGCAAGAGTGCTCTAAACGGAGTTTAGCTAACCAAGATTTGTTGCACTAACAGACTTACGCAAAATACAGGGTATCTGGAATATCACGAACTGGCAATTAGTCATCGGTTATTGTCATTACACCGACACTTTGACTACTACGCACCGTCACGGATGAGAAGAGATGCAATAGGAACATTCAATCCTATTCGAAGGCTTTCTCTATATGTTGTCTAAGTCTTCATCAACGTCGCTGCTAGCACGATAGCATCAGCTAGGATGGCTGAAAGCCGAGTGGCGAGTGAGACTAGAAAAGGCCTTAGTTTCGCGGCCACGTTATGATTATAGTCGTACTACGCACGTCTAGAAGGAGGCTTCAGCAATCAAAGGCACTCGTATCACACACGAAAGCTCACCTGAAAACGAGACTTGGCGAGAGCCCAAAGGTGTTTCCACACACTGGGATAGGTAGGATGCCGGTCTCAAACAAGAGTGTATATGTAGCATCGTTATACTAGAAGAACATCAGAAATATGTACCGTAACATCGGGAATTTGCATACTCACAGCGTTTGCCACCATAGGTACCAATGCCAATAATAGGACCATCACTCCTAGAGAGATATTACGACCCCACAGTGCGTAAACCCGCAAGCTTGAGAAGACTGTTGAATGGAATGTTGATGGGTAAAGATGTAGGTCAAATAGATACTGAACATTTACCAGCGAATATGAAAAATTGCACCAACGACAATGTCTCGATAGTACGGCTGACCACGCTGCACCTAATACGTGTAATTTGAACCTCATGGTAGGGAAATCGAAACAAACCAGTGCCACTTACACCTATATCGACACATGTTAGATCCGTCTAGTGAGTACTCAAAATTTAGCATTGAGACGTACGTTCTCGGTCGGCGTTGGTATAATATCCATGATGATATAGAATACCGAAACATAACGGTTCGCGATAAACAACCACGTCGCGCTAGACCACTTGCGAAGCCATATCTCGGATATTTCATCCCCAAGAGTAAGGAAGTACTCAAAGGCGAATAGAGCTGATTATACATAATGTAAGCTGAGTCGATTAAGTGACATGGAGACACTAAGAAGACAGACCTGTCGCGGAAGTCACCATCCACTCTGTGAGTACCCTAAGGAGAGGTTGTTGTCAATGGGGCGGAATGTCGGGTGGCCGAGCAACGTACAGAGTTTTGTATGCTAGCACGTACTGCGCGTATTGGGATTCCTCTTGCATAGTATGGGGAGACTGTAGATTTCGATGAAGAGCCCGGAGAGAGGTCGTATTCGGAAGAATACTAAACGGATTGTGGGTTAGCTCTTATACTAAAGTTTACTATCTCATGATGATGAGAATAGGACTCGACGCATCATGGATATCTACGACTTTAGTATTAACGTGAGAAATTTCGATGACATCTATAGCAAATCTTGGAACGTACCTGAGTTCGTTCCTGACATATGGAGCAAGTAAAAGGAAACAGTCGTTCTCCGTTTCTTGCTGGTATTTTGATAACCACCATGTAATGCACTCGATAGTCTTCTTAATCACTAAAGGTGCTGTTAATCAAGCAATCCTGACGTGTCTCTGTGTGATGGAGAAGTTTCGGAAAGGGTCCTTATAGACTCATGCGGGGAAGTTCACCTCTTAGTTCTGCTTCTGTTCCTACTGGTTCTATCTGCATTGAGAATCTTCTCAGCAACCCTCGAAGAGATGTATCACTTTCGATGGTCTGGACATCACAGTTCCAGAAACTTGAAATCACAGACGGGCGAGATAGATAAAGTAGAATAAGTATGGACGTTACCGGCCGCAAGCATCCGATATGTTCAAGTACGCCACAATGCTGGCGCCATTCCATTTCTGGACGCTCTACTGCTAGCCTCCCCACAGGGACAACTATGCATAAAACCGGGAAAATATATTTGTGATAATGATTTCGCATTTATATCTTATAACATACTCACTGAATACTAGAACCGTCACAATCTACTCTGCACGCCAGTACGTGCAGGCCCAGGTACGAAATCGCTCGCGATATCTGAACCCAAGTCGACGTAGATGGCCTCGGCTAATGCTCTGGGGCTAGTCTGCACAATCTAAAGTTCGAGGGTCAGTAAACACTGATTAATAGCATGCTCATGCACCCTGATCCGAGAACTCACCAAGTGCCCTGCACCGGGAACTCGAGCAACGGATGCTTGTAGTCCTTTAGCGCTATTCCTGAGAAGATCTTCTTGTGTTTTCTTGGATCTAGGTATGCAAAAGTATCAGCTATTGAAAGCCAGATACAGGGAGATTTCGTACACAGAGTCGTTGATAGCACCGAATATGAAATGGACTGGTATCGTCGAGCATAGGTGATCCATGTAGGTCCACACTCTTGCCTTCCCAACAGTATCCCTATAACACGCCTAGTGATATAATTAGCCAAACTCATCTAGGTCAGAAAACAACGGGCGGAGCGTACCAGCTCTTGTGCCTTTGTACACTTTAGAGTGACGCCTTGCTTATCCGGATATTCAGCGCTCGGTAAATCTCTCAGGCCATGTTTCTATGTCATTAATCCCATGAGAGAGGAGTCAAAAAGATGCAATTACTACCACACGCACCACGTATGCGTCCAACACCCTAGAGTCCCACGCCTGATATGCTGCTCTCGAGCTGAACTGATTGTAAGCCTCCTGATAGCCGGGCCATATATCCCTTCTTCTCGCAGAGAGCTCAATAAAATTGACGATTGGCCCTCCGGTCTTATAAATCATAGGCTCGACGAGTATTACGGACAAGAACTTGATTTCGGGCATAAACGTGCCTGCGAGGATGCTGGAATGACGCCTTGAGCTTGAGCTTTATATAAGATGGAAGACTTCGGAAAACGCACATAGAAACTGCACCCATGGAGTGACCGACACCTACAAGTTTGCGAGAGCGGAAGTCGACGTTTATGCCAGTCCCGAGGTTCGTCAATACAGCGTGTATGCTACGCGCATATTCTTGCCAATCAACTACACCCGCATTGATGACACCTATTCAGCACGCATAAACAGCACTTTAAAAGATGCGACATACAGATGGGTGTATGGCCCCAAGTAAGCAACTCCTCGTTCAACACCGCTGCATCTCCATGATTCGGCGCGTCGATAGCCCAGAATTCGCGTATCTTGACCGGATTGTTTGAGCCTGCTTCAGCTAGAACATCGTAGAAGTCTTCAATTGTAGGCTCCCAATGTTCCTTGTGGTATCCAGTCGCATGTGCAAGAATAACAGTGAGAGCGTCGTCGTCGTCGTGGTAGTGCGAAGGGTTCCAATAGCGCTTCGCTGTGATCTAAACAACGGTACGGACGCGAGACTCCGCTTAGATAATCTCGTTGTAGGCTTTGTGCTATTGCTCACCAGGAAAGGATAATGAGGTCTTGGGTCGAGTGTGTACGTCTCAAACTCAAGAGGAGCCATCTCGTGAGTATGCTACAAATGGGCGAGAGGCAACTCGAAGTCGATATCATACTAGAATGCCGTCCGTAACTAAGACTTCAAATACTATGTTTAGGTGCTGTCAATGCATGATTTCGTACTTGACCGGTGGTGTTTCAGAAATCCCATGTCGAAGTCTCAAAACAATGCTCAAGAGTCAACGCCGTTTGTAAGACCCTCGGGGTCGGCGATGTCGTTGTCGGCCCACCGGGTAATAGCTCCTACCGATTGAGAGCCAAACTATGTACTAAGTGCTTGAATCATTCCACGTCGATTCCGTCGGAATATTAGCATATGTAGTGCGCGTAATGTGCGGACGCAGGATGCATGAAGCGGTATGTAGAATGGATAAACAACCAAGCTTTACGAAGACGATGAACTCAAACCTGATGTCCGTGCCTGCAGAGCCACAACGAGAGCACCATTGAGAACCCCCTCTCCTTTCTTTTGTACCCAGCGTCCAAAGCGCATCTCCTGACCAATACCAGCGACTAAAATGGCGGATGGTGAGGAAGCTGATTTCGTCCGGGAATGTTTGTTGGTTTCGTGCCCATTAATCTCTGTCCCTCTATTGCCATCCGACTGGCCCTTAGAAGCCCAGGTGAATTGAGATACAGTTGCTTGCGGACATTGGAAGATTTGTATAGAGTTGACGATACCGAGCGCGGGTATAGATCCAACCCGAGAGAAAGACTTGAGTTTGGCATCAACTTTCCACAGTCGAATTTCTCCGTCCCAAGAGCCTGGTCAACGCAGTGGTAAGCACTTGCACAACAATGTGCAGTATTCTCTTACCAGATGCGAAAAGGTCTGAGTAACGAAGACATCCTAGAGCCGTTACCCAGCGAGGTTTCCGTACAATGTCCATGTCTTCAGTTTCGACTTGTGATTCGTCCATACCGTGAGCAAGCGCCTGAGTGAACACTGGTTTTTTCTTCTGCGTCGTCCAGAGACATATCGACCTATGAGATTATATCGTTATGGGAGATTCGTGATTACTGCTGAGGTAAACTCACCCACTGTCACCACCGCTCACGAAGGTGCTCTCGTCAATCATCGCAACACACTCCACACTTCCCTCGATGAACTTCTCCTCAGTCTTCCCACCATTCTGTTTCTTTCTCTGTCTCTCCCTTGCATTCCCGTCTGCGTCCACGTCCATGTTATCCTCAAGATCTTTGCCCTCCAAAATATCCTCCCATCCGCTTCTCCCACCCCCTCGGAACACCAACTGACTCTCCTCCGGCACCTTCCAATACCGCACGCTTTTGTCACGCCCTCCAACGCTAACAGCTGTTTCTCGCAAGAGAGCATCAACGTCCAGTACAGGAGCTTGATGTCCAAATAATGTCTCGATATATCCCATAACAGACAAATCGAAGATTTTCAGACTACGGTCGAATGAGCCACTGTAAAGTTGTATAGGCGTCGTAGATGTCGGCTGTGCTTTCCTAAACGCGAGAGCCTGGAAATTTTACTCCGCATAAGCCCTCAACTGCGAAGTTGGCACACTTACCGAAATACTATCGCGATGTCCGCCAAAGCCTTTCACCCACTCGTTCTTCTCAACATCCCATATACCTATTCGCCTATCCTTTCCTCCGCTAGCCAGTAGCCTCCCGTCAGGACTCAATGCGATAGCCCAAATCTCATCCGTATGCCCCTTCAGCTCCTGTGAGGGCTCTGCTCTGGCCTTGCCCTTTCCCTTTTCTTGTTTGGTGGGACGGACTTTGAAAAAGGTATGTGACTTCTTGCCGGTGCGTAAATCCCATTTGATGATGGTGCCGTCCTTACTAGACGTGTAGAGCCATCGAGCATCGTCTGATGCTACAGCTGCGGTAGCTGAGAATTTGTGTCCCCTGGTGCGTAAAGTCGGAGTATTAGAGAGGTCATACTATAACTTTACAGTCAGTCTTGTCCAGTATTACGAAGCATAATGAGAACGTACCGAGTCCGCTACAAACAGATGAATTTTTCCAGAATGCTCCATTACATCTTGCTTGAGACGCGAGGAGATGAGCTCCCTGTCAATTTCAGCAGCGTCGAACTCTCCCTCGGCTACAGGGCAGAATAATTTTGTTCTATAAGGGTTACGAGTATAACGATTAGCGACACACTCACCTAATCCCAGACCCTGCTTCACACCGTCCAGATACAATTTTGCCAGTCTCAGCCTCTTCTCCGCGGGAGTCTCGTCTTCGTCCTCCTCCGCACTCTCATAAGCATTCGGGTCCACATCCGGCGCCCTCAAGTCCATATCGTCTACATCGCCATCGCCATCATCATGTGTCTCATCCGACAACTCCTCATCTCTTGTCCTCGTCGGTTTGCTCGTAGGCTTTTTACCCTTCGTTCCTGAAGCAAATGACGGCTTGCCCTGGCTTCGTGCAGGCTTTTTGGAGGTCGATGGGCCTTCTCCGGTTGTAGACCTCTTGCGTTTACGCGTCGATTTGGCGAAGAAAGCGTCGGGCATGGCTTGAAGGAGTGGGCAGAGAACGCGGCTTGCCGCCACTGAAGTTGAGACGGAAGAGCAGACAGACCGCGGTGATGGCGTAGAAATTTTGCGTCACGTGCGGAATGCGCTCTAACCCTAGACATGGGTTATCAATGTGAACGGGCTCGAACGAAGTTGTTTCTTGTTGAACTTTACACGGTGGTGTAAAAACTGCAGCTTCCAAGTTCTATCCTCAAATTCTACTTGTTTACTAAAGCTACTAGATTTATGCTACATTAACTTCCGTGTTGATCAGTAACGCGAACCAACTGCCTATGAGCAGTGACATGCCTCAAATATGCGTCGACGACAGAAACTTCAACCTGTCTCCATCGTCTCAAGACTCGACTCGGACCCACGATTCACCAATTGTGCAAGCCCCGCACATCGAAAACGAGGCTTTATATGCGGCTCAAACCCCGTCTTCTGTTCGCGAAAGTACACCCATTACATCGACGCCCATGGCTGGGGGTCCTGAGCAAGACGCTAGGTGGCTGGAGTGGAGAGAATGGAGAGAATGGAAGATGCGTAAAGAGTGGGATGAATTCTGCCGTTGGGAAGTAGATAGGAAAGCGAAGGGTGAGACTACAATCACTAATCATGAGGAAACAGGAACGACTAGAGTATGTTCTGTCTCTGACTACTTGGGCATAAAAGGATTTACATCAGCATACAGCAGCAAGCAGAGAAGGTCCTTGGCGATTCACATGCCCCTCCAGCAGACCAGGAAAATGAGCCTATTGGTGCTGTGCGCACCGAATACGTACTGTCAGGCCAGCCTACAGGATGGGCAGCCATAGACAAAGTCATTCGGGACTATGACGAGGAGAAGGTAAGGTACTGCAAAGAGGACATTGATACACTGCTCGTATTTGTGCGTTTTGTTTCTCTGCATTATATTATTATCGGCTTGCTGATAATTCTGATATGCAAGGCTGGCTTGTTTTCCGCTGTTTTAACAGCATTCCTCATCGATTCATATCAAAATCTACGAGGGAATGCCTCCGCTCAGGACCCGTCAGCTCTACGTCAGCTCAGCAGACAGGAAACGCATTATGAGTCTATACTCCACAATCGTGCCAGCAACTCAACCGCCATTCTTGACTCGTTCCAACCGTCTTCTGTCGATATTCGCGTGAATGTCCTTTGGTTCGCGAGCCTCCTATTCAGCCTCATTGCAGCCTCGTTGGGTATTCTTGTCAAGCAATGGCTTCGTGAATACATGGTCGTCCAGAACCCTTCTCCCCAAGCCCGGCTTCGTCTCCGCCATTTACGCTATCCAGAGCTGGCGAAGTGGAAGGTTTTCGAGATTGCAGCCGCTCTTCCCCTCCTCTTACAGCTGTCGCTCGCGCTATTCTTTGTCGGACTTTGCTACTTCACAGCATCGGTCCACTCCAGCATCGGCTACACTACTCTTCCTCTCGTCATCTGCTGGGCATTCTGTTTCGTTGCCGGTGCCGTGTTTCCCTTGTTCTTCCCCCGTTGTCCCTATCGAATCACCCTTCTGAAGCACGCTATCCGCTGGTGCCATCGAGTATTATCCGACTGGGACCGCAAATCCTGGGTACAGCTGCTTTACTTCTCCTGGTACAACTCTCATCATTCATCGCCTTTCGGTCTGGGCCTCTACACTACCCACGTTATATTCTGGAGAACTTTGCACCGCATCCTACGATCAGCCGCCGTTGGAATTTCGAGCGCTGATGAGGCCGATATCGTACAGCGCGATGAGAAGGATCTCGACATCCTCGCTGCTGCGGATGCCATACAATCCAACGACGAACTCCTGAATACAGCTATCGCAGAAGCTATCAAACAAGGTGAAAATGAGCAACCAGTGCTCGAAAAACTGGAAACGTTCCTTCGACAGATTCTCGCCAATCGGCTCGTCGTCCACGAGTCACAGGTCCAACGCGACGACTCGCACCATACTCTTATCATTGACCTTCGACGTTCTACCTTATCCTCTAGAGCTCAGACAGCGGTCCTGGATATTGTTCACAACTACCTACAGCTCTACACACGTAACCATGTCGCAAATCTGGAGAAAGGATTTGAAAGAATCTCCGTCTTTACCCTCGCCGCCTTATTTGCTCTTTCTGGACGCAAAATTCAGCAAATTCCCCATCTTGCAGCAGTCCTTTCAACGCAAACATTCGGACCTCATATTGCGGTCGCCTGCCGTCTTATCTCGAAAGGTCACCTGACTGGTTTGAGGGTTCCAGCGGCCAACCATTATCCTCCGATTATAATTAATTTATTGGAAGGAGTATCGGTATTGCATCGCTCGCTGAAAGCACAATGGAAGCTGGTGCCTGTTTGGCACTCAATCATGGTGGCTGGCGTAGCTAATCCTGTAGACGATTATTCGGACGAAGATCATGATATAGGAGACTTGACGGACGATGGATTAGCGTCTTTGGGCCGGCGAACGATGCGCAGAGTAGCTTCCTGGCCTCCAGAACCTCGAGGTTGGTCGGCGTTATGTGTCTTCGAGTTTGTGTGCGACCATTTGCGATGGTGCGTGGAAAACTATGATACGCATCGCGGATCTGTCAATAGGAACTTAACCCTCGCTTCTACATACTCTGTCACACTGGAACTCGCGGTCGCATTCCTCTGTATTCAATGCCGTTGGCATCGAGAGGAACTTTGGTCCAAGGTGATACCGACTCTGTTCTGCGAATCCAATTGTGGCGGCTACGTTCTGGTACTTGCAATCTGCTCCATCCCTACCGCAGACATACTGCGCTTGTGTCAACGAGCAGCCCAGTGCTCCTACCCGTATGACAAACAGCTCATACATGGTAAGTCATTTCAAAATAGATCGAAACTAAAGTCTAAAATCCTGTATTAGGCATGGACAAGTCGATGTTATTCGTCTGGATTTCCGCTCTCAAACATGGTTCCAAAACCGCACATATCAACTTGAATAGCGTTCACGCATTGAAGTTGCTATGCTTCTCATTATATCTCTTCGTATTCAACACCTCTTGGTCCCCATATATCCGTGACCAACAGGTATGGAAAATCCTATTTAACGAATTCATAGGAAGTATCCAGGAGCTGGACGTACAAGTACTTAATAGAGATACCGAACTTCACGGGCAGGCGTCTGTATTGGCAACGGCTTGCTTGGAGATTATTCGCTACGAAGAGATTCGCGCTCAAGCTCTCGAAATTACCCATGAAGCGCGAACAGACAGGATGCATATCATCGTCTCGCGCGATTCTGGACCGGATGTGCTGGGCCGCAGTACTGCAACGTTGCCGATTCCAGGCCTGACCGGCGCGACGATATCCACCTGTGATCTCATCACGAAATGGCGCACCCCACCTTTGACTTCAGTCTTTTCTATATCCCTCATAGACGCCTTGGAAACTCTTACGGAACCGTCATGGGAGAGCACGCTTGTACATGAGATGAGTCCTACCACTGCTTTTCTGGAGTATCGCTCTGCGTACAAGTGTCGCATTGATGAGCTAGCGACGATGGTCGATGACTCGGAGCTCTCCGAGAACGACGATCAACAGCTCTCTCCGATGCATTGGGATCCTCGACGGCTTTCAGACTCAGTGTCACGATATACTGCTTCAACAGGGACAAGACACCACGCGGAGGATAATTTCGTATAGCATTGGCGCGCGGTCATCAGGTACGTTATTTATGAATAGGAAGTGCCTCCGGCTCGTCCACGCGCGCTATTTTATATGCAGTGCGCGGTTGGTGTGTTTGGTGAAGCAAAGTAGAAGATATGTGAAAGGCAAGTAAATGTCTACAACTGCATGAGCATGCGTATTAAACGTTGTCTAGGACCCTTGACGGAATAACGTGGTACCAGTGCGGACGATTATCAAACGCGTTCTCTGACTAAGTCTTTCAATAAATCAGACGTGTATTATTGCAATCATTTGGAAGTTTGGCAACTCACGCGCACGAACCACGGACGCACCGCACAAAACGCCAATAGTAGTGCTCGAGTGCTGTGGGGGAAGTTACATCGTGCTGCTTAGGAAGAGCTGAAGCTTTCCACGCACTTGTTCATTTTCGTAACGCCGTCAAGAGCGGTGGGCAGATTCCGGTAAAACGGCGACTTCATTGTTTGGATGATGATGATCGCGCATAAATACACGATGGAAACGTAGGCAGTTCCTTGCCTGATCATTGTGTAAAACGGATAACTGCGTGTAATCCCTGGTAGGTGAGCAGCCAATCAAAATATTGACGTTTATAATTCGAAAAGTACCAACAGGACAACGCCAGATTTTAAAAGCCTTGATTTGGGTACGCTGATGCGAAATAATGTTTGCTGATATTTCTCTAGCTCTGAACACCGATCTACATTTCTCTCGTCACAGTGGCAGAATGCGTGCGTAGAGCTATGGTAGTGTGCCTTAATCATGGTCTCACTGTCGCTCTGACAATTTTTAATGCTCATAATATGCGCAAAACTGTTCAATAGTAGTCAGCATGTCTTTCGCTCATTTATCATAAATTTGGTACTAACATCCTCGTTGCAGCATGACACCTCTCTCTCAGAAGCGGGTTTTAGAGTTTATCCAGGACCTAAATCAAAGTACTTCTTTCACGCCTGTTAGACACGTTACCTGCAAGGCAGAATCAGTGAGCTTATCCGCATTCCTACCAGTGTAATATCCACTTCTTCGTACCGCGACAGATCGGTGCGATAGCAGCGCGGGGGGCGAACGTGAACCCGGTAACATCTGCTCATGCCACTCTACGACCGTTTTTGTGCGGTCTCCGCCAACGCAGCACATACTAGTATATAGGACATTTCGACTCTTCCTCAGTCTCAGCATAATCCGTCTCCAGCTATGAGCTCGCAAGTTTCAGATACCACCTTCCCGAAGCCTACACTTTCCGCCGAAGACGAGCGGTGGAAGCAGTGGAAAGAATGGAAACAACGCAAGAAATGGGAAGAATTCTGTCGATGGGAAGAAGAAAGGGGACAGCACAGGTTGAGCACTGCTGAAGACAAGTCAAGCATCTTATTGGTGTGTGCCATCGTAAATTGCCCTTAGTTCTATATGTAACCGTTTTGATTGGTGATCGAAGAATACCGGCGAAACCACCAAGTACGTTTTAGCAGGTCAGCCGACTGGATGGGCAGCGATGGACAAGGCGATTCATGAGTATGACGAGGATAAGGTGAAAGACTGTAAAGAGGACATCGATAACCTCCTAGTATTTGTACGTATATTCTACGCTAAAACATTTCATACTGTCCGCTAATTAACGATACATAAGGCTGGCCTTTTTTCTGCCATACTGACAGCGTTCCTTATCGAGTCCTATCCAGGCCTACTTGGAGACACTTCCGGACAAAACGCCTTAGCTTTGCTGCAAGGCGGCCGAATCTCTATCGCCGCTGCTCCGGTTTCCCCCCCTACGCCATTCCGACCTTCGACTCTCGACATTCGCGTAAATGTTCTGTGGTTTGCGAGCCTCCTCCTTGCCTTGATCTCAGCCTCCTTCGGCATCCTCGTGAAACAATGGCTGCGCGAATACATGGCCGTAACGAATCCGTCCCCCCAGGCTCGTCTCCGCCTTCGCCATCTGCGTTATCCCGCTCTGGCTACATGGAAGGTCTTCGAGATCGCTGCTATTCTTCCCAACATATTACACCTCTCCCTAGCGCTGTTTTTCGTCGGACTTTATTATTTTGCCTCATCCGTCCATTCCAGTATCAAGATCACAACAATCCCCCTCATCAGCGCTTGGGGCGTCTGCTTCTTCGCCGTCACGTTCCTCCCTCTCCTCTTCCCCCGTTGTCCGTACCGCAGCACGCTCCTGATAAGGCCGTTTGCATTATTCCACCGGTCCGTGCAGTGGTCTACCAATCATGTCGGCCACTGGATCAGCACACACTGCTTGCAACGTCTTCCATCGAATGACACCGATCCTTGGTATACTCGTATAAAGACGTGCTTTTGGGCAACTTTGCGAGCATGGCTTAAGGGAGCAGAACATGCTTGCCAACGGGCGGACGAAGTCGAGGTCACCCTCTCCGACCAAAAGGACCTAAAAGTCCTCTCGGATGCAGATGCCATACAATCCAACGATGAGCTCCTAGTTGCGGAAATATCAGAGGCCGCAGGACAAGTTGATATCGCTAAACTCAACGCGCACGCCACATTGAAGTTCGTTCGAGAACTTCTCCGCAACCGCCTTTCCCTTTCCTCCCTTCCTGACGATGACGATAACGATAGCCCTCACGCTTACGATGAGCTGATTATCGATCTCAGAGGCACCACGTTGTTGCGTCGAACTCAAAACGCCGTTATAAGAATTATCCTCGATTTTCTGCCTCGGTTACCCTCATCGTTCAAAGGTCTCCCAGGTGTTGCTGATGTCCAAGGGAAAGGTCGGCCCGGCGATGCTTCCTATCTACGACCTCGGCTACTCTTCGCACTGCTACTCTCTCTCTCTGGAGAATCCCTCGACCAGGTTGGATTTCTTGTGGATCATCTCTCGCAACAAAAGCGTGGGCGAGAGATTGTCTCAATGTTTAACCCAGCGAGCTCCTCGAAGTCCACCGCAACGCATCTGCTCCCCTGGAAGCAAAACAAAATGCTTTCCGGTCTGCTGCGTGGACTATCTATCGTGTATAGATCCCTGATTCCCCCAATGTTTCGCCAGGGCACCTTAGAGTACAACATAGCGCACCGAGATGCCCAGAAGCCAGAAAAGGCTTCAGCTCGCAATCTAGCGCATGGGCTATGTTTGGTGCATATGTCAGTGAAAGCACAATGGAGTCTGACACAAGTCCTTCGTTCGGTTGGGCCGACTAAAGAAAAGTACCCTGGCCATAACCCCCAGTCCGGCGAACCCGAACTCTTGAAACATACTTTGCAGACTCTAGGCTCTAAAGCCATGGGATATGTGATTTCGTTGGAATCCTGGACGGGGCCGTTGGATCGATCTGTCCTGGAATCCATGTTAAAGTCTCTCTGCAGCGCCATACAAAACCGCATCAAGTCCTATGACTCAGCTTCAGCGTTAACGGAGTACCAGTGTATTACAGGTGATACTGGAGGAAAGGTCACCGTAGACTCCATTACACTCGACAATGCCGTCACGTTCCTCTGTCTTCAGTCTTTGAGGCCACAATGGTTTAGACCGGAGAAGTGCTGGTCTTGCCTCATCCCAAGTCTTCTTTGCACGTCCGAAAGCCGTAACTATATCCTGGCACGTGCAGTGTTCGGTGTTCCGGTGCTGGGTATTCTACGCCTCTGTTGGAGAGCTGCGACTCACTCTCATGTTTCCGGCGTGCGCATTATAAATGGTGAGTCGATCATAGACTACAAAGTACTTCCATCACTGACGATCGCGTTATGTAGGATTGGATAACGTAACGCTTTATAACTGGAAAAGTGCGCTTCAGCTCAACCTCAAAGACCGTGACTTGGCTCGACATGACAACACCTTTGCGCTCAAATTACTCTCATTCTCGATCTATCTCTATATTTTCGGCACACCTCGGTTACTAGGGATAACGAAGACCGAAAAGCAGGCCTGGAAAATGGTCTTTGATGAATTTGCGGCAGTTCTGCACGATCCAAACACGCAATCCGAAGAAGAGCTCTGTGATGATCCAATGCATTGTCACCGTACTCCATCCTCAGCAATGGCCACAGTTTGTCTCGAACTCATACGTTTCGAGGAGATTCTCGCTCGTATACTGATTCAGAGTCCTGGTACCAAGGACCCCGCTGGCATGGAGTTCAAGAATTATGCCAAATTCCGTTACGCACCCAAGCGTATGATTAATACAACAGTGATCCAGGGCTGGGATTTCCCACCCCTCTGCTCTGTCTTTCCCCAGGCACTCATCTCAGCCCTCAAAGCTTTGGCTGAGCCACGCTGGAAACAGCCAATATCGGAGGAAATTTCTAGATCCACAGAAATTAGATTCCACAACTACTGTATTGCCTACGATAATCGCATTCGAGAGCTGATGAAACTCAAAGGGATTTGGTTCAGCACGGGGCAAACTTGCACCCGTTTTGCTACGAGGAGACGATGCACACGGTAAACACGGTGGGTAGACCTTCGATACCGAGATGCTCCTGTCATTACGCACGACGAGTCGGATATCGTAGTCTTCTTGGAAAGATATATCATACTGAGTCACTTAGGGCTGCTTGACGTGCTAGTTGAATAATTACAATATTTACAGTATTTACTACTAGTATTGGTTGGTACCGGTATGCTCGGATACAGTTGCAGCTCTTTCCACTACTTTGTTTGTATGTACCGTATAGTCAAGTTTAACGAATGCATTTCAACACTCATCCGAGACGATCTTTGAATAAATCCACAGATCCACCCTCATCTTAGTTACAAGCGAACTAAGCTGTGGAAGCACGGTGTCCATGGCCTCAGTCCAAGTCTCAAGCTCCGGTAATGTGTGACGACCGAAGACAACGTTATCCCACTGGTTGCTATACTAGGCTGGGTCATGTTTGACCACACTGGTAACGTAGGGATTGATAAGGCCATTTTGAACACTAACGCGGACGGTAGTTTCAACTTTCATATGCCATACGGCTCACTTCGAGGCTCCTACACTGGTGAGGATACTGAGAGAGCAGGGCGCGGCTCTCTTCGAAGAAGCCAGTTCATGGCGAGCAAGAAAGCTGTTCTGATCATTGGGAGTTGGAACGCAGTACCGTCCTGCAAGTGAAACATTTATGCAAGAATGTTTGTTATCGTATATGTCTCGTATTCTGAGGCAGGAGTCGGGTCCGACTGCTGTTAGATGAAAGGAACAGGCTGGCCAGAATGGCAGCGACTCTGAGGTAGGCTACTTACGTTACATAAGCAAGCCGCTTCCCGGCACTTTGTCGTGTGCTGCGGACATTGATTGACAACAATGCCGCATCTGCCGTCGCACCAAGCTTTCCACCCACTTCCAACTCCGCTGTAGAAAAGCGGCTGCAAATCTCTAAAATCCTTACGGGTAGACATCTATTTTGCGCTTGTGTCATGAACGAGCAGCCCAATGTCCTAGTATCCGTATAAATAACAACTCATACAAGGTGAGTCATCTAAATTGTACATCTAGGTCTGAAACTAAGTCTGAGTCATGCGTACTAGGCATGGACGAATCAGCATTTTTGGTCTGGATTTTCGCTCTCAAAGACAACCTCAGAACTTACTTGATAGACCGCAAAGAGACTCACATTCAAACCCTCAAAATTACTCATGAAGCGCGAACGGACCCCTGGATCCATCTGCCGCAATTCTGGACCAAATGTCTTAAGCCGCAGTACTGCAACGTTGTCGATACTAGGCCTGACCTGCGCGACGATATCCGAACCTTCGATCTTACCACGAAATGGCGTGCTCCACCTCTAAGCTCAGTCTTTTCTGCGCCTCATCGACAAGTTGGAAACTCTCGCGGAACCGTCATGGGAGGCTGTGCTTGTACGTGAGATGAATAGTCCAACCACTGCTTTTCTGGACTATCGCTCTACATACAAGCGTCGTATTGATGAGCTAGCAACGATGGTCGATGACTTAGAGCCCTCCGAGAATGACAATCAACAGTTCTCTCCGTTGCATTGCATTGCTCGACGGATTTCAGACTCACATCACAAAACTCTACTTCAACAGGGACAAGACGCCGTGCAGAGGATGATTTCATATAGTGTTAATGCACAATCATCAGGTACGTTATTTATTAATCAGCATTGCTTCCGCTTGTCCACATGCCATGTTTCACATACAGCGTGCGACTGCTATATCTGACGAAGCAAAGCAGAAGATACGAGTAAGGCAAGTAAATGTCTACAACTACGTGAGCATATGTACTAAACGCTGTCCAGGACCCTTGACGGAATACTGTGGCACCAGGACTGCCACGGATGGCAAACTCGATTTCTGACTACGTCCTCCAAAGCGTCAGTCATGTATTATCGCAGTCTTTGGGGAAAGCCCGAACAAGAATCATGATTCTACTATAGCCGTAACGTACCATTCGGAGAATACGAAGCAATAGCGCTTGAACGCTGTGGCGAGCGCATGGGCCATGTGAGTCCTGTATACGTTATGCCGTGTTGTATAGTTTTGAAAGGCAGATGCCTGCCTCGCAGATATTCATTTCCATAACAGATTCTGATAAGACGACGGCTTCGTTGGTTTGGACAATAATCATGGTTACACGCGGTCAGACGAGGAGATTGTACGGTGAACTGTTAAGCAAATTGTTGAAGGAATTAAGTTGACAGCACACTAACAGATCAAGTATCGATTTGTCAACTCCTCCTTCAGGTGTATCACAGCGAAAATATGTCTACTGATATCTCAATTTTGCACAGTGTGGATCTGATCGCTACATGAGTATAACAGTAGCAGCCTGCACGTTTTATCGAAGCTGGAGATGATTGAAGACCAGTGACACGTCGGAGAAAGGTCTTAAGGTAAGCAAATTCGTAGCAGCCTCATCTATCCTGAAAAAACTAAATCAAACACTCAGCAAATGTTGCGGCACTTGCCTGCCTAGCTCAAACACGGGAGTCAGCAAGTCTACGCCGTAACGGCACTATTCAGGCATCATTATAGGAAGAGTAGGAAAACGGGAACAAAGGACAGAGCTGGAAATAGGGTTGAGTGCTAAACTATAAGTGTGAATGCTTCGAGTTCTAATGTCCTTCTCTGGGCAGAAAATTACTATAAGCTTGGGCATGAGGCTGAATTTTCGAAGCTCACTGCCGTCTAATTTGGAGTACGGAGACACAACCTGGTTCACGAACCTACAATGGCGGGCTCAACATTTCAACCCCGCTGCATGCGCTTTCAACCCACACATATCAACGATACCGTACGTGATCTACGCATCCAAATTGCTACTATAACACCTGACTCACTCTCCGTGATTCAAGTGCTGGGGTGATCAGTATCCGTCTTGAGTACGTCAACCCACACTTCTCCGTACACCCTTTTACCGATACTATGGTCTCACTGCCATTCGACCAGTCCTCGATCTTCTCATGTATATGAAACTGCTCTATAGTCAGCATACCTCTTGTTCTTTCCTTTCAAATCCATTACTGACGCCCTCATTGCAGCGCGAGACTTTCCCTCCGTAAAGCAGTTCTTTAAGTTTATCCAGGAAGCCAAGTTATCAGACTTCTTGCACGCCCGCTAGGGACGTTTTCCGTAATACTGAATCAGTGAGTTTATCTGCGCGCCTTCAATCATATCCGCTTCTTCGTAGTGCAACAGGCCGGCGCAAAGACAGCACAAAACTTATGAAACACTCCTTTTTCGCTTTACGGGAATTTGCGATGGCTCGGTAAGTATAGCATACATATATACATGGGGTCTTTTGACTCTTCCCCAGCTTCAGCACAGCTTCACATTTCAGAATATGAGCTCGCAAGCTCCAGCTACCACCGTGACTTCACACCAGCCTACGTCGGCCGCCGAAGATGAGCGGTGGAAGGAGTGGAAGGAGTGGAAGAAGCGCAAGCAATGGGAAGATTTCTGCCGATGGAAAGAGGAAGAAGGACGAAACAATGCAAATATTGTTCAAGAGACATCTGGCACTACGTCGGTATGTGCCATCGTATATTATCTCCTACGCCACCCTCAATTTATTTTGGACTGGTGATCGCAGAGTACTGGTGTAACAAATGCTCAGTACGCTCAGTCAGGTCAGGCGACTGGGGTAGCGATGGACACAGTGACCCCCCTGTCCGACGGGGAGCAAGGGAACAACGATTTGAATCCCGTTCAGAAGGAATCAGAAGACACGTCGGTGTGTACCATCGTGCATTGCCTTAAATGCTATTTCCAATAATTTCATTTTATCGGTCAAAGAATACGGGTAAAACTCAATATGTTTTATCAGGTCAGCCCACTGGATGGGCGGCAATGGACAAGGTAATTCACGAGTACGACGAGAACAAGGTGAAGGAGTGTAAAGACGATATTGACAACCTCCTTGTGTTTGTACGTATTTTCGGCATCAAAAATCTTACCTTGTCCACTAACCAGTGATACTCAAGGCTGGCCTTTTTTCTTCCATTCTGACGGCATTCCTCATCCAGTCCTATCAGAGTCTACTGGGAGATACTTCTGGACAAAGCCAACTGGGTCAGCAGCCTGTCAATCAGACAGCAGGATACCAGCTGGAGCGCAGCCAAATCTACCCTGCCACATCCCCATCTTCCCCTTCTACACCAACCCAGCCTTCGACTTACAACATTCGCGTTAATGCTCTGTGGTTTGCAAGCCTCATCCTCGCCTTGATTTCGGCATCCTTTGGCATTCTCGTGAAACAATGGTTACGCGAATACATGGCAGTCACAAATCCATCCCCCCAAGCTCGTCTTCGCCTTCGTCAATTGCGTTGTCCCGCTCTTGACACATGGATGGTTTTTGGGATCGCTGCAATCCTTCCTTTCATATTACACCTCTCCCTGGCGTTGTTTTTCGTCGGACTTGCTTACTTTACTGCACCCATCCATCCCAGCATCAGGGATACGACGATTCCCCTCATTGGTGCTTGGGGATTCTGCTTTGCTGCCGTCACATTGCTTCCCCTCTTCTTTCCCCGTTGTCCATACCGTACCACGTTCCTGCAACTCCTGTTCTCAAGGATCCATCGGGGCATGCAACGCTTTACCACTCATGCTAGTCATCGGATCGATGAGCGGCTTGAAGACACCAAACCTCCTGCATCGAACGTCACCACTCCCACACCTCCTCCATCAAGCGTAGCCAGCGCCACACCTCCTTCATCGGGTATCACTAGTACCGTACCTTCATCATCATTAAACAAAACTGGTCATTGGTATTCTCCCGTGACGACACTATGTTTGATGATGTTGCGAAAGCTATTTAACGTAGTAGCACGTGCTTGTGACCGTGCCAATGAACTCGAGGTCATCCTCTCCGACCAAAAGGACTTGAAAGTCCTCTCGGATGCAGATGCCATACAGTCCAACGACGAGCTCTTAATCACGGAAATATCAGAGGCTGCGGGACAAGTCGATATCGCTAAACTTAACCCCTATGCCACGCTAAAATTCATTCGGGAACTTCTTCGCAACCGCATTTCTTTTCCCTCTCTTCCTGATGATGACGACAACAACCCTTACGCTTATAATGAGCTGATTATCAATCTCGAAGGTACAACGCTGCGGCATCAGACTCGAAAAGCCATCATCAAAATGATTCTCAATTTTCTGCCTCGGTTGCCCTCATCGTTCAAAGGATTCCCAGATCCTGCTCTTATCCGAGGGCAAGGTCAGCCCAACGATCCCGCCCATTTGGAACCTCGACTAATCTTCGCACTACTGCTTTCCCTATCTGGAGAATCTCTTGACCAGGCTAAGTTCCTTGTGGATCACCTCTCGCAACAAAAGCGTGGGCGAGAAATTGTCTTGATGTTTCGACCGTACTCCTTGAAGTACACCACAGCTACTTGGTTTGCCTGGAAGAAAATAAAAGTGGTCGTTGGTCTGCTGCGTGGGCTATATTGGGTGCATGTCCGTATATTTCATCGGAGCTCCTCGAAGCACATCACGGCGCACCGCCGCCCCCCGAGACAAGATAAAACGCTTGCCAATCTGGTGCATGGATTATGTTTGGTGCATAGATCAGTGCAGGGGCAGTGGAGCTTGGCGCAAGTTCTTCGTTCGATAGGGCCGACTCAAGAGGAGTACCCTACCATCCCTCAGCATAACGTTAACTCGGACAACAAGACTACTAGTATCAACCCCGAAACCCGTGAAAAGGTCGACACTTCGAAATATTTAGAGTCTTTGGGTTTTAGAACCATGTGCTTCGTGACCTCCTTGGAATACTGGACGGGGGGTTTGGATCGAGCCGTCATCGAAGACGTATTGACGTCTATATGCGATGGGATTAAAACCCGCATCACAGTCTACAAAGAAGCTTCTGGATCGGCGTCAAGCCTGGAGCCTGGTCATATTGCTGGTAGTACCGTGGAAAAAGTAGACGTCATGGCACTCGACAATATCGTCACATTTCTCTGTCTTCAGACTTTGAGACCGCAGTGGTTTCGGCCGGAGAAGTGCTGGTCCAGCCTCATTCCAAGTCTTCTTTCCACGCATGAAAGCCGTAACATTACCCTGGCACGCGCAGTGTCATGTGTTCCCGTATTGGGTGCTTTACGCCTCTGTTGGAGAGCTGCGACTCACTCTCATGTTTCCGGCGTGCACATTATAAAGGGTAAGACATTCATAGCGCCACAAAATACTTCTATCTCTAACCCTTGCCTTATGTAGGATTGGACGTTGAGATGCTTAAAAACTGGAAAATCTCCCTTCAAAACGCCTTCAATGGGTTCGCTCGGTCCAATGACACCTATACACTCAAGCTACTCTCGTTCTCGCTCTATCTCTATGTTTTTAGCACACCTCGGTTGCTTGGTATCTCTCAAGGCGACGGAGAAAAAGAGGCATGGAAGGCGGTCTTTGGCGAACTTGCGACAGCTCTACAAGGATCAAACGTGCAATCTGAAGGGAGAACACCGCGAAACAACCCGATTGAACGCCGTAGTGAAAAACCACTGGTCTTATCAGCACTAGCATCGATCTGTCTCGAAATAATACGCTTCGAGGAAACTCTCGCTCGTATACTCCATCAGCACATCGTAGTCGACGGCACGACGCTCGAGAGTTACTCCAACTTCCGTTACACGCCCAATCAAATGGTCGATAAAACACTGATCAGTGGGTGGGACTGCGCGCCTCTGTGTTCCGTCTTTCCCGAGACCCTCATCTCTACGCTCAAACCTCTGGCCGCGTCGTCCTACACACAGCCAATATCCGAATTGGACCAACTTTCTGGAGCCACAGAGATCAATTTCCATGAGTACTGCATTGCTTATGGGGAACGCTTACGTGTACATCGTGTACGCTCGGTCTTGCTATTGGCATTCTCCGCATCGGAAAAGACAACGACTATGCCAGCAGAGGGCCATGCCACGCCAAGAAATTTCTTCCGATTCCCCCACCGTGCTGCACAATTTGGTCATGCTGAGTATATCTTACTACATTGACAATCACTAGCATGATCGTACCGAGCCATCCTTATTACCCACGTCTGTACCGTATGTATATAGCGCTATGTTTTGCTGTGTCTGTTCGAATGTAATACTAGTCAATCTTCACACTATATTGAATTAAGTGTAGCACGACTTGAAACTCTACCGCGTTCTTCCTCTACTATATATTACAACGCGGTCTAAGGATTGTTGAATCCTCCTTCAGTTTCTCGGTGCGACAAGGATTCGTTGGATATGAATCCTTTTGTGAGAGCGTTCATCATGGCATAGTATGATTAGTACACCAGTGACCAGCCGGGGGTATTCCATACTGCTCCGCTCTATATTTCCCCAGGCACTCATCTTCGCCGGGTCAAAGCTTTGGCCGAGCCATCCTGGAGACAGCCAGTACCGAGGGTAAATTCGGGAGCCACACAGATCAGCTTCTGTATTTTGGCCTACGATAGTCGTATTCGAAAGCTGATGGATCTCAGGAATACTTGGTTCCGCACGGGGGAAAGTTGCGGCTATAACGCTGCGAGAAGACGGTGCACACGGTCATCATAGGTAGGCCAAGTTCTTACTTCTTGGATGGATAAATCATGCTGATTCCGAGTCGCCTGAAGTGGTTTGACGTGCTAGTTAAGTAATAAGTACCATGTGTATTTGGTACTAGTATGCCTGTATACTCGGATTCAGTTACAGATCTTTTCACTACTTTGTACGTATGTACTGTAGTAATTATATACAGCTGGAAATATTATCAGTCACGAGTTATCACACATCACGACCAACGATAAAGCTCATACCGGGGTATACCATAATCCCACTTTGCTCTGACTGTGCCTCCCACTGACATAACTGAGTTGTCTGAACCCAATTAATGTGCCGTTGCCGTTGCTTTAGCATCCAATACTAGGTAGAATTCAATACTAGGCTTCAATAACTGGTAGTGGCCTAGGAAAGTACTGACCTTTAGGTCCGATTTCGGGAAACTGAACAAGGGCATTCCCTTCAAAGACAGGGCAAGTCTCAACAAAAGCATCCCAACTCTCATCCGAGACGATCTTCGAATAAATCCATGGCTCCATCTCCATCTTAGTCACAAGCGAACTAAGCTGTGGAAGTACAGCGTCCAAGGCCTCAGTCTCAAGTTCCGCTAATGCGCGACGACCAAAGTCGACGTTCTCGCTATACCAGGCTAGGTCGTGCTTGACAACGCTGGCAACGTAGAGATTGATGAGATCCTGCTGCACGCCAGCGGCGACGGCAGCCTCGTACGCCATACGATGACCTATAGCTTCGATGATCGACTGACATTGGGGGAGGATGAGGCGATTCACTTCGTCGCTCCTATGTTGGTGGGGAAATTGAGAGAGCAGGGCGCGGTTCTCTTCGAAGAGGCCAATTTCATGGCGTGCAAGAAGGCTGTTATGATCCTTGGGGGCTGGAGCGCAGTACCGTCCCTGGAGCATCTCGGTCGCTAATTCTATGCGAGAATGTTTGTTATGGGTGTGCCAGAAATGAATGAACTTGGACCTACTAATTGATAAAACCAGGACGTCTCCCTCCGCGATAACTATGCCGCGAGCGTCGTTCTGGAAGTACCCATCGTTATCTCAAAGACATTCAATGTAGGAAATATTACTACTTACGTGCATGGTAGTGAGTTGATTGTAGGCGAACAATCCTTGGACCCCACAGCGGTCGGAGATATCGATACTGGCGGTATTAGCATGCTCGGAGATCGTCGTCTTGAATATTCCTGCGATAGCATGGCGAACGCGAGGATCGATGGTCGTGTCACTAAAGATGCCAGTACACCACTGAAGAAAGGCCTCCATAACATGTATACGCGCGACCAGAGTCAGAATGGGGATTTGCTGCGTGCGGAAATGGATGATGGGGACTCTCTTTCCAGGCGGTCCAACTCGCCTTCGCAGACTGTACATCGCCCCAATGGTTGCGGTGGCTTTCATGGCAGGCAAGGTTGAGCTTCCGATAGCGAGGGTACCGGTCACGACACGCCAGATCGCATGGTTTAGCGCAATTTTGGGGGAGTTGTAGGCTTCGAGGGGGCCCAGGATGGCGGTAGATGGGAGTCGTACGTCATGAAAGGTAGTAATAGAGTGGTTCAAAGGGTTTGTTCCGCCACGTTCTGGCAATAACCTATGGGATATCAGCTCTGTCTTCAAGAACGAGAGGGAATAAATGCCCACCTGCTCTTAACACCTGCGCACATCTGTTCTCCATCATTAAGAGCAACGACGAACGGCCGGATACCACGATCTTCGTCAGAAACCAAAAGCCTCGCCCACACCACACCGATGGTAGGAAGTCCAGCTGGAATAGTTGGAGGCATAAACCTATGCGCGTGACGATGAGCATCGGAATGTTATCATCGAGAAAGTAACTACTAACTTAGCTGCTTGCGGAGTTGGCGTATTGAGGATGAAATCTCCCGAAGGTTGCAGCATTGCAGTAGTTTCCAAATTCGCAATATCAAGGCCGTGACCGACTTCAGTTAACAAGAACTGACCACTATGCAGAGTAAGTTGTAAGAAGAACTGATGAGTGCTTTTTATAATTAAAAAGCTTACTGTTTACGATATGCGAGCAAATCCTCAACAAGACTGACCAATTCGGGCTTATCGGACGCATGGCGAGCAATAGTTCCCGCTGTGAGGTTAACTTGGATTGTGGCCAAGGTCATCGCTGCACCGTCAAGGACTGCCAAGGGATCCTGGTGCAGTTCCCAAAATTTCGGCGACAAGGTCAAAATATCATCCATTGTCAGTCCTAACGCGAAAGTAGAATTTCTTCAGATCATGCAGTCTATTTACCGTGAAGTTGTCTGGAGAACTCACCATACGCCCTTACTGTTTCCCGTGCTCGATTATAGGAGATCCTACTTTGCTCCGCACGCGACAACACATGCATGGACGGAGTAAATAGCGGGCTTCCAGCTAGATGCCGTGTACGAGGAGGAGACGGCATGACGTTTCAGTAAATCGAATGGGGGTTACCGAACGTCGTCCTGAGGGGGTTGGTCTGTGGTCCTTGGGTGCTGAATCGCTGGTTAGAAACCTCGAACGAGGTACACGGGAGACGAGTCGCATCTTTATAAGACATGGGAGTTCCCGAGCTCTAAATGTTTAGTACCGTGAAACTATCACACTGGAAAGGGCCCCACTCTGCTTCTATTCGTTGATATGACGTTCACCCGTTTTAGATGCTACTCACCGTTCCTCCGGGGACAGGTGCATCGCCACTATATTTCAATATGCAACCTGTATATCACGATAATACACTCCAGGCCGCTGTTGCGATTGGTAGTATCATCGCGAACTACTTAGCTCGCTAAACTATCCCCGTACTGTTCAATGAAATTAACACTCCATGAGAAGTCAATATCATATTTACCATGTGAACATAACAGGCCCACAGTTCAGTGTTCAGCGTTCAACATTGCATTCCGGTTGATATGCCATCACTGGGATTAGTATCCGGACAGTGACCGTCCATCTGGCGTGACGGTGTGAGAATTCACATCAAGCGATACAAACATTACTCACTTCGCGAAAAAATTCCAAGCATAACCAAAAGGAGGTAAAAAAATTCAGGCAGTACATGTTGTAGTCGTCACGTCGCGGGTATACATTCCTCTGAGCATGATCTACTCTATAGGAAAATGTTCAGGCATTCCAATGTTAAGCAGCACATACGAACTTACCTCTGTAATCACCGATTCATCTGGAGAAATGGAAATCCCGTAAGAGCCCGCAACCCCGCAGTCAACACCATAACATCCTTCTGTGGAGTTGGTCCCCTCATGCACGACATTCGTGGCTGCCAGCACTTATCCCTCTCATCATTCGCTCCAAACCTAGAGTCTTTCAATGTCTGAACGTTAGCATCCCATAGAAAATCACTGTCCATTTGTAACCTCTAGTCGTAGCCGCTTCGTCCAGTGTAGACAAATCTAAAAGTAGAGAAGGAAAACGTATGCAGCCCAAACAAGCGTTGTCCGTGCGGAGTTGAATCAGTTGATGTAAAATTAATAAATTACTTATCGCGGCCCGCGAGCCCCGAGAGGGAGCGGCTGGAGACTTTATTTTATCTTTATTTTTCCATATCACTTGTACTCGTATTGCATAATGCGCCAGCAGAGCCATCTACGAAAATTCAAGCAGAGGTATGTACTATGTAAGCCGTTTTCCACAAAGTGTGAACAAGCTGCAAGGTATACTTATACTAATCTCGAACACTGCACAGCTCGGTTAGAAGCGAAATACTTAATTTGGAGTTCAGTCTGCATAATGAAAGTAATTCACCATTTTAATTTTTTTTAATACTAAACCGTTAGTACTCGAGTAGAGTATGTACTCGAATACATCGCTAACCTTCCGAAACAGGCGCTCGTACCGTTGCCTTTTCGAACTGCGGAGTTGCGGATTACCCAATCGGGAAAGATCGGTTAACAACTTTGTGGCGTTCGACCACTTCCTTCCCGACCACCAGCTCCTCGTTTGCCTCCGCGTGCGGAGAAGTAGGAAACTCGATTAGATCGATCGCCGTGCAATATTACGGAGTTGGTGCATGTGTCTATCTATAACAGCACTGTTCAAGAGCTTGAACTCTAAGTGCGACCTGAGATGACGTTTCGAAATGCCCATTGACCAAGTAAGTAAACCTTCACGCTAATGTCCTGTCACCGGATTGCAACTACCTACATTTACATAGAACAATCATGATCAGTCATACTACGTTTCTCTATCAGAAATTTACTGCTAGTAATGAAGGCTCTCCAGATCTGATGGTGTCTACCCATGCATTACAACTTGAAGGCGTATGTTTGCCTCGAGGTAAGGCGGATGAGAATCAAAGGTGATCTGCGTCTGGACTATGATCGACTCGATCAGTGCTTCCTGCGGTACGGTTGCAGGACTGTAATCCAGCGCGGATGCAGATCTGACTTGTACTATCAAGCTCGCACTCCGCACTTATACTACAATCTTCATACGCAAAGTATCGTCTCCAAATGGAGCCTGGCCGACCTTTCCCAACAGTATATAATGGGACGAGGTTCGACGGTTAAAGTCCCACCATTAACTTCAATCATCTGCACTCATCATGCGCGTACTATCCATACTATCAGGCGTTTTCGCCCTAGCTGGCACTGCCGGCGCCCTGGCTCTTCCTCTTGCTCCGAGGGATGAGTCATCTGACTTGAGCTCCAGTGCTATCCTCTCGCCTACCGCCGATACCACTTGGGCTCCCGGTCAGCAAGTGTCCATTACATGGTACGTTCTCCACCTCCACATCGACCTAACTATATCTAATTGGTATATTACAGGAACACTTCTGAGATCAACAGTGAGAACGGTACCTTGGGTGTAATCAATCTGTACAACTCAGATGACGATTACCCTATGCCAATTGAGCTTGCCTCAAACTTCCCCTCCAACACCGGTTCCTACAATCTCACGGTTCCCGCGGTCGCAGACGGTTGCTACTACATAAAGAGTAGGTTATTGACATACTTTGACGAAGCTTTATTCTCATTCATTACCCCTTTAGTCAAATCTCTCTGTGGTTGCAAGATCTGGCGCAGCCAGGTCTTCCACATCACCACCCCCGCGCCGCAACCACAACCTCAGCCTCAGCCCCAGCCTCAACCGTCACCTTGCCCGGAGTCTAACCCTCCCAACAACGGCGGAGGCAACGGCCAGAGTGGTCAGAATGGTCAGAACGGTCAGAACGGCCAGAACGGCCAGAACGGTCAGAATGGCCAGAATGGCCAGAACGGCCAGAATGGTCAAAATGGTCAAAATGGCCAGAACGGACAGAACGGCCAGAATGGAAACAACGGCAACAACGGCAACAACGGAGGAGGAGGTAATAACATCACCTACCCTGCTATCCTCGCACCCAATGCCAGTACCGTATGGCAGGTAGGCACTCAAGCACTCATCGCATGGAACACATCCATTGTGAAGAGCGAGAACGGTACATTGCCGTCGATCGACCTCTACAACTTATCCAGCCAGGTTCCAATTGCCAACCTCGCTCGTAACTTCCAGTCTAATACAGGCTCGATCAACATTACTGTTCCTAACGTTGTCAACGGCACTTACCGCATTATCAGTAAGTTTTTTTTGCTCACTCAGATAGGCTAAGGAGCTAACGCTTTGTCTAGTCCGCTCGTACGACCCTGCTGTATCATGGGCTAGTGTTGGTTTCTCTATCGTCAATGGCTCGAGCCCTTCTGGCCCTGCTATCATTTCGCCCAACTCCACGACAACTTGGATTGTGAACACTACCGCTCAGGTTGTTTGGGATCCCACGCAAGTCAAGGGCGAGAACGGCACACTCAAGTCTATTGACCTCTTCGGTCTGACTGACAAGCTCCCCATCGCCAACCTTGCTCAGAACTTCCCGTCCACCACTGGTTCGATCTCCATCAATGTTCCTAATGTCACGAATGGCACATACCGCATCATCAGTACGTTTTCCTCTACTATCGTTCTTACTGCTCTTTTTTAACATTGTATCCTCTAGTTTCCGCATACAACGGTATGACCTGGGGCAGCGACCAGTTTCAGATTTCTACTCAAGTCGTCCCGCCCCCTTTGACCTTCCCCGTCACGTCTCCCAACGCTAGCACCACTTGGGTTGTTGGTAACAATGAGACCATTACCTGGGACACGGCTCAGGTTGAGAACGGCACATTGAAGTCGATCGGTCTTTACTCCTCCATCATGGGACTTCCTGTCCAGATCTTTGCTACCAACGTGCAGTCAACTGGCTCGTTTGGACCAGTCGTCGTTCCCAACGTCACATCTGGAACTTACCGCGTAATCAGTAAGTTTTTCTCTTATTCCTTCCGTGTAAGACAAATTGCTTACAAATTTCCTTAGTCCAAGGATCCAGCGGTCGCAACTACGGCAGTGCACCATTCACCATCACTGGCCGTGGTCCTGCTCCTCCGACATCCTCAAGCTCGTCAGCTTCCGTGACATCGAGTAGTACTTCGAGCTCCATGAGCACGACATCTTCTTCCAGCTCCTTCGTGAGCACAACGTCATCGTCCAGCTCCTTTGTTACTACGACTACTCCTCCGACCAGCTCTTTCGCCAGCAGCTCTTCGTCCATTTCTTCGGTCACTCCTCCTCCATTGACCACCACAATTACCAGCTCGGTTGAGTCAGTCACCGGATCCGCCACTACTCAGGCTTAGAGATAGAGATGTATGGTATTTCAGTTTAACAAACGTATGGACCTTTTGGCCACGGACTATTGATACACATAGATAAGTAGACAGCAAGCTTTGGACTTGTTTCATTTTAGATACAGACTCATATTTCAATTCAATTTATCTCTTTAAATTTCTGTACGAATCCAATGCCTTTATGTTCAATACTACAGTAAGTAAACCTGTCTGTCTTGAATGTTTTGTTTTGTATTCTTCAAGACTGCGATTATCTCCCGGACTATCCTATAATATTTCTTCACAATCCCCGTTCCATTCTATCCCTGCTCTTAACGCTGTAATAACAGCGCATAACGTTTCAGGAATTAGGAGCAAGCAGTGTGCATTTATATCTGTCACTATTGTCTGTACGTATCAATACGTAATATTTAAGACGGGCTAGCGGATGAGGTGAAGAGGGGATCCGCCGTAATGTATGACGACAATAAAACCCCTTATGGCGAATGAGAATTGTGTAATAGCGTCCTGGGTCCTGTAGTCTCTGAAAAACAATTTCAATTAAAAAAAGGACATACAGCATGCGAGCTGCATCTTAAACTTCATAAAACGTCAAACCCCGAATGGTTGTATCTGTTTTTTATCTACTCTCCGCTCCCCGGAGACAGGCGCCTCGCTATCAAAATTTCAGCTTGCTTTAAGTTTCTGCTAGAACCAGCGACGTCGTCGAACACGCGGATTCTTCAATACGCGGAGCTGCTGTATTTCCTGATCATACAATTAAATTGATGCTGGGCTAGAAGTCAATATCATGTTTATCGTGTGAAAATTAACGGAGCCTACATTTCAACGTTCAACGTCCAGCATCGCCTTGCGCTTGAAACGCCGTGACTTGCTTGGTATCCTGGCAATAAGCATGCATCTGGTGTGACGGGTTGGGGATCCATGTCGCCAACAATAAGTGATCGAGATATTGCTTACCTTGGTAGCGAATCCAGACAGCGGATAGCGTGGCCATAAAGTGGCTCGAGGTATTTAAGGAAATTCTGTGGTGGTCACGGTATAAGTAGCTCCTGAGCGTAGCCTACAGGAATATGGTCAAAAACACTATTGTACACATTACGAAGGACATACCTCTATAATCCATCAGTTTATTGAGGGAAATGGTAATCCAATACTGGTCGTAAGAGCCCGCAACCTCGCAGCCAACGCCGTAACATCCTCCTGCGTCGGTCTCTTCTGTTCTTGCTTCGAACCAGCACCGCTAGCACCCATCCCACCCATCATATCCTCCAAACTCTCCAGATCCCTTTTCTGCTGCAATTCCTCGTTCATCACGATCTCGTCGTCCCTGTCAGCTGCAGCAGTATCCAAGTGCTCTCGTTCATGCTGTTCAGCCTCCGGATCGGGAGGGACGATATCAGAGAATCGGATGCGATTAAGTTCCGCAAAGATGGCACGAGCATCCTGGAGTAGTCCATCGTGAATTGATGGTTCGACGGTGCAAGCGGGCGACTTGAGGAAAGAGAGAATGGCGGACGCGAAACCGCGCAAGAGGCCGATCTCTCTGCCCAAGGGGGCACCTGTCTTTGCAAAGCCCTCGTCGAATCCTTGCTGAAGATGAGCTTCTTTTCCTGCTGTGATTCCCTCCCTGTAGCCTACCTATCGCATTGAAAGTTAGAAAGAGGAACAGTGAACGATGCACGTAGCGGACATACATTCATGAAATCGGAGGATATCTTAGACCATTCAGAGTCTTTCAATGTCTGGACGTTATCGTCCCATGGGGAATCGTCATCCATTTGTGGCCGTCTGGTTTTCGTCGCTTCGTCTGATGCAGGTGAACCTGTGAGTAGAGAGCTTGTCGAAAGCAAGAGCTTGAAGATCTAAGCGCCATTAAACAGATGCTAGGCGGGACCAAACCCAAATGGGGAAATAGTCGGGAGCACGTGATGCACTTTTCGTGACGTGCGGGATGCGCGTGTAGTCCGAACTTGCACCTCGACGTCCATTCATGTCTTTCCTCAGATCTGCTGTCTCTCGCGTCGGCCGGGCACAGCTGCAAGCGCAGCTTACTCGTCAAACTCCGTCGTTATCTCCTTGTATACTACGCACCGCTGCTCCAGGGGCGCAACAAACACGATTCTACGCGTCCAAGAAAAAGTCAAAGCATGCCGAGTCGACGGAAGAGGCATTCGTCCCAGGATCACAGCGTATTGCAGCAGGCGAATCATATGTCAAAGCTGAAGAGAGCATGAAGAGCACTGTAGAGCGCTTTCGCAAGGAAGTGTCTGGTCTCGAAACTCGTGCTAGCGGACGTGTAACCACTGGGTTGCTTGCCCCTGTGAGAGTGAAATTACCAGACGGGGACAGCAAAGGGGTCCGTCTGGAGGAAGTTGCCACTGTTGGTGTACGGGACGGAACGACGTTGATTGTGACTGTCTTCGAGGAACATGTAAGTGAATTTGTACCGGAGTTGTGTATGTTACCCTCACGCTGAATCCAGTAGACCTTAAAACATGTAGAACAGGCTGTATATGATGCGAAACTACCAGGGTTAAACCCTCAACGAGCTGACTCTCGAACTATCAAGATTCCAGTACCCAAGTGCGTGCTATTTTTGCTCTTAAAGCTACTGTGACTTACTTACTTGGGTAACTTTCATAGGCCCACTGTCGAAGCACGACATGCTCTGTACACGACTGCCCAACGGCACGCTGAAGAAGCGCGTGTTCATATACGCAAGCAGCACTCGGCGAGCGTGAAGAAGGGCGGCTTCAAGAAGTTTACGCAGGAGTTCGATGAAGTAGGAAGCTTCGCATTTTTACTGGAGCTCCGCTAATGTGTTCCCCTTAGCTACAAGAACTTACCGACAAGTACATCAAAGAGGTTGACAAAGTCCTCGCAGATCTCAAGAAAAGCACGGGAGCCAAATAAGTTTGAATGTTCTTCGCCGGAACGAGCTACCCCTAACACACTAGCACGGTTGTATGGACCCTCTATACATTAAAGATCTATGGCTATTTAATACAATGGGTATGTGATACACCAAAAAACCGTCCTCTATCCAAACCTCTTCGTCAGTCCGTCATATATGATAAAAATCAGCGCACTACTAGGAACCGCTCTCGCCGCCGTGATCCCACACCCCGCATACAGCCCCCTCAACCCCTGCGCCCTATACATCGCTCTCGCCGTAGCCACAAAGCTAGGATACGGCTCCCCGGGTGCTCTCGGACGCATCTCCGCCTCAGTCTGAACAGCACTCTTCACTGTATCGGCAGGAAACAGCGCGACATTGTATGCTATCCCAGCGAACCCGCCCGAAACAGCTGACTCCCACACTGCCAAATGTCGTTTCTGACCGTCGGCTGCTGGTGGGCGACGGGAGAGTAGAAGACGTGCGACGGCTTCTTTTGAGACGAACCAGGCTGCGCCGCCGCCTGTCTCTCGGATGAGGGTGCCGGTTTGCCCAAGCCAGAGTCCTTTGAAGCCAGACGTTTGAATGACGGACTTGAGCACGGATAGAGGGCCGGGGAGTTTGTGGACTTTGGATGCTGAGTGTGATGTTGATGCTCCGGTACTGGCAAGGGCTTCTACGGGTATGGTAGGTGTCAAGAGCATCTGGACCTGCATTTTACACTTGACGAGTTCTATTGGTGTTCTACGATCGCGTGCAAAGAAGGTTTTGTAGTAAGCTACCGAGGGGGAAGAGAGAAGAGAAGAAACGTGGGGGCTTACAGGAAGAAACTTGTGATCGCCCCTGCACCCGCAGCGGCAACAGACAGTTGTCCAAGTGTCAACTCCTCTGCGACTGACTGACTGTAATACCAACGTATGGCGTTTTGGATTTGGTTGTATGACACGAACATGGATGCGTTTTCTGCCATTGCGCCTACGATTGGTGCAGGCAGACCCTATACGAATAGACGAATTATAGACTACTCAGATGTGCTAAAACGCGTTTTTTTATAAGATGCGACGTACCCTGTATAACCCGCGAATACCTTCTTTACTCCACGTCTGCACCAAACAGTCTATGGGACCCTTGAACCTAGCCGTAGAATCGAGCACTTGAGACTGCAGTCGAACTTTTGTCAAGTCGAACGGGTGCTCGAACACTTTGGACACCATCCCGGCGATCTTTGAATGTCATAGTGTGTAAGAAGAACACGTAGAGAACATCCAACAAGAATAACTCACGCTGCCAAAGGTGATGTCCTTGACTGCTCTCAGAGCACCAGACGAGCTTGAACCCTCATGGTCGACAGCTGAGGTAAGAGCAGGTGGCGGCGGGGCTTGCATAGTCGAGGTCGAGACCGGGAAAACGCGTTAGTAAGTAAGAGAGAGGAGAAAGCAAAGCAAGGACAGATTAGAAAGGTGTAGGGTTGTGTTGGGCTAGCACATGACGGTACGAAAGCAAAGACTCGGATGCGGTGACGGAAGGAACTGGGTGGAGAACAGGAAACCGACCTCGAGGTTTGCGCAAGTTTTGAAAGCCGAAGGGCAATTGTCCCGCTTTCCGGAGCGCCTGCCAGAGCGACTGCTCGGATTCCTCGGGTTCGGGCGTATATCGTTGCTAGTGGTAGGAATCATATCATAATCGTACTGAGCAATAGTCAAGTAAATTTCGATAATTACTCTGAAGTGGACATAGTATATAGGCAGATAGTGAAGGAGGGGTATCAACGAGTATGTCGGGGATTTCGATTATGTATCAACAACAACAACACCAACAGCAGCAAAGACCAAACCGTCAAGTATTACAGCCTAGATACAACGATACAACTAGTCCACAGTCTATAAATGCAGCATGTACAGTACGCGCGAAAAAGAAGTCCTTACAAGTGCAACTACAAAAGACCCAAGAAATACAGAAAGTGACTACGCAAAATAAAAGTTCAAAGGAAACAAAAAGAGTCCAGGGAAGCAAAAAGAGTCCGGGTATACATACGGCTATAATGGTATGGTAGCACACAAAAAAGAGTGTCTAAAATCTAGAAGGGTTCAAAGGCCGTCAATCATCACAAAAGTCATCAAAACCCCCGCCAACAGCCCAATCCCACTGGCAGCGACGCTCTTCACAGCAGACGATTTCGTGGACAACGCCGTCGCCTGCGCCCCACTAGGATTACCCGTGGTTACCACAGTCACCACAGTGGTAGCCGTAGGCGACGACCCATCCAGGACCGTCGCTGAGCTGGCAGTAGACTGGGCTGTGGGAGCCGCTTTGGTGGCGGTATACGCGCGAACGTAGTTGATCTCGAAGAAGGCGTTGTCATATTTGGGGCTGCCTGGTCCTACGACGTTGTCTTGGTACTACAAACCGTTGAGAGGAAAAGGAGAGGAAACGTCAGGAATGTCTGAGGTGAAGAGTAGAAGGAGGTGGGAACGTACGCATGTGCCTGTAGGTCCCATATGACCGCATTGAGAACCGTAGATGGACGGGACGCCGGCCCTATTGTCATATGAAACAAGCGAAGGGGAAAGGAGCAAAGGGAATTAAAAACGCGTGTGTAAGAAGCGGTGTAAAGGAAGCAAGGCTTACCAGTCTCCGCAGAGGGTGATGTCAATGACGAGCTGCTGTGGCGTAAAGTGTTCGGTCAGGTTGCACTTCGCGTTGGCGGGAAACGCGGCGGACGGGGTGCCCCAAGTTGAGACATCGATGGAAGACGTAGAGGTGGCTTGTGCAAGGTTTGCAGGGATGTTCGCCCGCTGGAACGTAGGATATTGGTCAGTCGCAATAAAGCTAGAAGGACACGAATAACAGACGTACGCCCCAATACCACATGCTTCAAGAAGGAAGCCAGTCTATTAGTCCATGTCCAAAGTTAACTTCAACGACATCCACTCACTAGATCCCACTGATATCAAATTGAGTAGCCCATATTCCACCACCCGAGGCAGCGAACCCAGGTCCATATGAGTTCTGCTCCGTCTGCACCACAACACACCCCGAACCCGTGCTACAGTCCTGCCCAACGTTCCGCCCCGTCTGCGGCACCGAATCATCTTTCAAGCAACTGCCGGCGGTGTGCAGCGCCATTTGGTTGTTCGGGTTGAGGTTGATGCTTTCGATGATGTCGATTTCGCCGTCGTCGGGCCATGTGGGGCCTTTTGTCCAGAAGGCAGGCCAGACGGAGCAGCCGTAGGGAATGTGAAGAACGTCGATGATGAACAGGCTTCCCCAATCATACAGATCTTGAGTCGTAATGCGAACCTATCGAGCTGTGAACCAGTTGAACCGGCAAAAACAACAGAAATCGCGCTTACAGTGTTGCGTTTCTCGTTGAGCGGGACGTTGGTTGTATTGTCGACTCTGATGATAGCGTGCCCGGCGTCGTTGACATATGCCAGATGCTCTGCAGTAGCTTCAGTCTGATTGAGCCACCATACGTCGCCTAGTTCAACATCGAAGAGGTCAGTCGAAGGGACAGTGACAAAAATGCAAAAGTGGCGAGCGCACCAAGCGTCAAATTATCCCAGCTGCCATAAAAATCCCAGCCCTGGAAGAAATTCGTCCCCGAATAGTCTTTGACAATGTCGAACGCGTTTGATGCTGTAGGCAGTGTAGACGCAACGAGCAACGAGCTCAGTATTGCGGGAAACATGTCCCTCGAGACGTGAAGACGGCGTAGGTAGGAAAGAGGCGAAGGGGAAGGGAACCCGGAGAGACGCCCCCGAGGGATAGATAAAGGGTACTTACAGATTTTTAGTGCGTTACTTACTTAAGGCTGTGATATATAAGTGAAGGGAATTCGAGGGTACCGGTCAAAACCTCTCGGAAACGGAGACAGAAACCATGTGGCATCCCAGGCTGGGTACAATATCTGGAGTCTAAGCTTCGTTAGGGCGCCCTTAGCGAGCAACGCACCAAAATCAGACTCGGGGGATCATGGTATAGCTCTCAGGCAGTTTGTTCGGTGGCAGAGGCAATAAATAAGGTGAATGGTGTGATGTGGTGGACTGGAGCGTGTTCGGACCTGGTGAACCTGGATAGTCGCCGTGTACCGTAAAGGCTACCGTTCGATGACCGAACGAATATGTAGAGTCCTGAGTACCTACCAAATTCACCGCGGAAAGCGTGTTTTGAGCATGTTACTATGGGTAGCCATATGGGCTGAAGATGAAGAGGATAGATGGCATTGTTGGTCGGGAGCTAAGAAGTTGAGGTCAAGTGGAAGTTGCTCAGCTCCCATCGGTTACAGTGCGGCTTCTGTTTGCGTCTATTTGTTCCCGGGTCCTATCAGACTCTGGCCACGGAGATTGGTAGCCGCCTCTGAAAAACCCTGCAAAACCCGATAAAACCATGTGAAGATGAAAGCTGAACACTCCGGAGACTGCGCATGGTCGTTTGCCGCCTCGTGTTTGTGCACGGAATAGTAGTAAGTAATTATAAGGTGATGGCTATGTAAAGTATAGAGATAAAGCACAACGCGAGAGCATGACGATAGCAAAACCACACCTGGCAACAAGGAGCGATACCTCAACCCAATGATTCCAATACCCTCTGTGCCCACAAATTCTGCTCAATCCGTGGTCGGAACCGCTCGACACATTTTTTCAGCTCCTCTAGCTGAGCCTCCGGGCTCAGTTCCTCCTGACTGTCCTCCATCACCACATCTTCTCCATCACGCGAGCTCGAAGACGTCTGAGAAACCCACGCCTGTAGCAGCTCCTCCACGAGCTTGGTCCCTTCCTCGATAACCTCAGGTGGGACGTCCGCGTCTATCTCCCGGCGGTCTAACACCAGTAAAGTTCGAAGCTGTCAGATAAGACCGGGGCATGTACACGAACGAAATACACACCAGAATTGAAGTCTTCTAGTTCGTCCGCTTTGCGCTTGGCCAACTGAATGTCATTGCAAGCGGGTTAGTTGTAGAAGCAATGCTGAAAACGCTAACGGAAGCGAGGCTGGAACGCACCTTGACAACATTCTCCGGGAAGTTTGCGAGTTCCGCGACATGTATCCCGAAGCTCTGGTCGCAAACGCCTAGACATTGTCAGACAGAAGCAGTGCACAAACACATACCGTGCTCACCAGGTTCGACTTTGTACAACAAGGTAATATCCCTCTTTTGACTCAAAGAGTCAGCTGTAGACACGTGAGCGACGACGTGCAAGTTCTTAACGTGAGAGATTTGTTGGTCTAGCGCTGTGAGCTCGTGGAAGTGGGTCGCGAACACACAGAAAGCATGGATTTCAGACGCGATATGTCTGTCATTTGAGAGACGCGCACATCAGAATGTTAAAGTTGAGATAAGAATAGTGCAAGGAAGCGTACTCTGAAATAGCCCATGCTAGGCCGAAACCATCGTAAGTTGACGTCCCTGAGTTATCGATTAAGCGTCTCGTCACAGTAATGAACGCTAACAACTTACCTCGTCCAAGCTCGTCAATAATAATCAGTGAATCCTTCGTGGCGCTCTACCATCCCTCCTATCAGTCTACAGCACCCCACCCTCAAACTGGTTACTTCCACTCACCCGCAAAATACTGGCCGTCTCTAGCATCTCCGCCATAAACGTCGACACACCCCTCAGCTGACTATCTCCTGCACCCACGCGACACAAAACAGAGTCGAAGATAGGCAGACGGGCTTCAGAGCATGGGACGAAGCATCCTATCTGCGCGAGGAGGGCGATGACACCGACCTGGCGGATGTACGTGCTCTTGCCTCCCATGTTGGGTCCGGCTGTGTAAACGGTGAGTCAAAATCAAGTGTGAAACAGGACGGCCTAAAATCGTACTAATGATTTGAAACTCGCTTTCGTCTAAGACACACGTCAACTCAGTGAGCAATTCCAGAAAAAAATTGGATAATGCACATACTCTTGATCATTTCTACGTCGTTGGGAATAAAGCTCACATCGTCTTGAACCTCGAGGCAAGGGTGCCTGGCATCTTTAAGGCTCAAGCTCCCTGAACCTATCCGCATCGTAAGCACAGAGTAGCTAACAATCCAACAGAGGTGACATACCTTTCTCCAGGACAGTTGGCTTCACATAAGCCTCTGGAGCGTTGACCGCCACATGTGCAAATGCGATGATAACATCAAGGTGTGCGATAACGACGTTCCATGCCTCCAATATAGGTGTGTACGTAGCTGCCAACACCACCACCAATGAGCGCCGAATGCCCTGGGTGTATGCATGGTACTCACCAGCAGTCATGACGATCTCCCCAACAAGCTTGCTCTGCTTGGCCTTGTACGCATTGGTTGTCTCTGTATATTCCGTGGCGAGGTTCGAAAGCTTTCGCGTGGTGAAGTAACATCCATTCTTGAGAGTCGCCAGGTCAATGTATTCTTTCTTTCCCGAGATGCTCTTCTGATCCTATACCCCACCAAAGTAAAGATTATTAACAAACCTGGCTCCTTGTTACATAAGAAGAAAGGGCTCGACACACGTACGTTCTTTGAGATCCTGAAACAGTACCCGTGTACCTGTGAGTTCTCCAAATGCAGCTTCTTGTCAAGCTCAAGCTCAAGCTCTCTGCCAACACGCTTGTGCTCTGCGTCCAGCTCATCTCGAGTTTTCTTGAGTTTTTCAGCAAGCTCTTCAAGCTCTTCGTCATACTCTGGCTTGACGACGAAATTGTGGTTCTCGAGCTCGTCAAGGTCAATGGTCTCCTGGACCATGTTGGCGTAGTTTGACAATGATTCCTCGTATTCCTACGCACGATCAGGTCAGTGAGCATATTTAAATGGCAGCGCGAGTTACGTACTTTCATTTTCGCGAGATAAGTCTCTTCGATCAGAGTCTTATTCTCATCAGTAGTCTCGATATGTTCCAGCGAGCTAATCAATCCTTCGAGCTATTTATACAGTTTCAGTATCCCTTTGTCTCAGATATATGTACGCTCGAGTGCACCTTTAGAACAGCTTGATAGACCCGCACGACGTCTTCAAGGGTAGCAACAGATTTCTGGAATCGCTTGCAAATACGATGCATATCCGGTAACAGCTTCAGTTGCTCGTCCTAGTACTTTATGATTAACAATGGTATGGTTATACACTAAAGTGGTCAAACGTACCTGAATGGCACGTCTCGTATTCGGATCTTCAACGAATACTTCCACCAGATCTTGCCGTTTACCTGCAGCGATCGCGTAAGTCGTTTGATTCACCACGAAATCAGAACATGTACGGATTTCATGAAGGTTCACCAAGGGTTGCTTGAGCCAGCTGCCAAGTAGCCTTGACCCTTGCGCCGTCTTACACTTATTTAATAGGCCAAATAGCGTAGTGTTTTTGTTGGAGGACTAGAAAGATTATTCTCGGTATGGGCGTCCTGGATTGATATGTTTTATGGCACTTACAACATTACTACCAGCCTCGGTGAGGTTCAACGCACGAAGGGCACTTGCATCCAACCTCATGAATTGCGTCAGGTCGTGTGTCCTGATGGTATATGCGCCATGGTTTGAAGGGTCTGATAATAGGGAGAGGTAGGCGATCAAGGCAGCCAGAGACCCCGGTGCCACTGGGAGGTTAAGCTGCGCTAAATAGAGGTGAAGAAACAGTCAGCGTGAAGTTAAAGTGATAAAGTTCATAGTGACACACGTAAAGCTGAAGCGGCATCCACATTCGAGGACGAAGGGATGGAGCTTGGGTTGAGCAAGCGCATAAGGTCATCTGCAACGTTTCCCGACTTGAATTCGCCTACCACGATATTATATTAGTGAAAATACGGCCCCACAACAGTAACTAGCTCACTAGGCTTGCGTTCCGTAATAACGACATTGCATCTCTCAAGTACGTCTTTGAGCTTTTTAAGCTCGATGTCGCGTTCGGTAGTGCCAGACGTTGTCCCAGTATGTATGATAGCTTCTTTCACAGCGAGCTGTATCACAAGAGTCTAAAACCAAGCCATTATCAGTTAGAAATAAAGACAGACGAGAAGATAGGAGAAAACTTACCTCGGTATTGGAGAAGCAGTCGTTGTCTACGAAGTCTGCTACGCCTAATTCGCGCGTACTGGTGTCAGCAAAGGCAATCCCGACGGTTTTAGTGCGAGCATTTGTAGGAGCACCGGGAGCCATAGGAGTCGATGCAACTTTGATGGCCATAACAACTGGTGCAGACATAATATCGACACTACCAAACAGCATGTCTTCAACATCTTGTAGGTTTCCTGGGGACGCCTATTTGCTGCCATCAGAGCCTTATTATATAAAAATACTCGATAAAACGCACTTCTTTGTCCAGTTTAAACTTGGTCGCCCTCTTTCCTTGACCAGCGTCCGGAACATATATTTCGATTTTGAGTTGTCTCGTCGTCAAGGCCTCCCTTAAGAATGTCTTTGCTGAGTTTGCGCTTAGCGTTACGCTGGCAAGACCAGATTTTCCTCCAGGCCCAAGGTATTTGATGACAGTATTTGTGTGATAGACATGTGAAGCGATATAATGCGCGTCGGGGCCGTGGACAGAGTAATAGTCTCCTCGATCGAATAGTCGTATGGTACCCGTGTCTGGTGATTTTGCTGGCAGTCTGGCAAAGAAACTGCAGAAACCCGGGTGCGAGGCGTTGTCTTTCAATAGTATTCAGCCACTTGGATCATTTGGAATCCAGTAGACTCACCAATCTCGTAGTCCGCATCTTTTTCTTTTCCATACATCAACGCCATGTTGGCTGGTGGCAAGTAACGGATTGTGACATGAACGCGGAATTAGCGAGTGTGACTAAACGCGTCGCGTAGGGTCACACGGTGTGATCGTGACATAAGCGGGTATTTGGGCGCTAATAATCAGGCTCCGCCCCAACTTACAGCTGAGTCGCTTGTCGACGTTTTTCACTTCTTGCTCATTGACCTTGACAATGACATCCTGCCTGCGTCCACCGTCCTCATCGTCTGCAATCAACGATTTCCGTACTTTTGAACTCTCTGGAACTGATATTCATTATGCACCCTTTGTGTACAGACGCAGCGGCTTTCTCACCGCAGCTTCTGAAGTGGCTTACGGGTGCAAGAGCACGACTTTGGTCTTGTCTTCCTTCTAATCTCTCGATGCCGACACTGCGTGGTATGGAGGCTTTTCATAGGAGGTACTTACATTGAAGAATCGTGCGTACTACGCTCAATATATTTGCCTTCTGCCGATAATATGGATTCTGCCTCAAATGAGGGCTTAGTCGCGTGCGCTACAAGTGCGGAGCCAGTTGACTGCACGTGTTGGATGTTTTAACTCCTCGACTACCACGACAAAAATCATGCTGCAGTCATGCTCAAGACTCGCGACATCGTGCAGCCTACAAATGAAGCCCTCTTCACATGCATGCCTCGGACGCCTGGAATCCGCGCTTACCCACGCACCTTAAGCCAGGGAGCGTCAACCACCGTACCCCAACCCAAATTGCTGATGGATACCCACATCGCGTCGCAGAACGACGCCGTCGACATTATTCTCCCAGCCTTCCTCCTCCTAGGCATCCTTGTCATCGTCACCTTCATCTTAGGCTCTTCGGAATCGCAGGAAATTACCACACGTCGCACTAGACCTCGAGAGTCTTATCAAACCAATAAAGAGTCGGCGCGATCTCGAAGGAACAAAGTGCGTTTCTCAGCGTTGGAAAAGACCGACTTATATTAAACCTCATCCTAGCAAGTGGCTGATCGCGCTCGTACAAGAATGTCCATTTCAAAACTTCCCATCGAGGTCATTGAGCATATCATAGATTATCTACGCGACAATAACCTCGCTCTCGCAACGTGCAAGCTGGTCCATCGCACTTGGCTTCCTCGCGCGCGTATGCTTCTGCATAGGACCATAATCTTCGAGCATGGCGGCCCTGACCCCTTCAAGCTTAAATTCTTTCCTCAGGTCGCTCAGCATGTCCGCGAACTTACTGTATCACACCCCCTACTCAGAGAAGTTTCGTCGTCAATTCTCGTAGAAATTGACAGGGTGGAGCTGCTCAGAGTTATAGCTACTCCTGGGACAAGTCTCGTTGGTCCTCGACTGTTGTCTGTGTCGGATTTTCCTTCTTTCTCTCGCTTAAACGAGCTGCACTTGAACAGCGACGTCTTTTCCAATCAATGGGCCATGTTGTTCTGCATAGCCAAAGTCCCACACACATCATCTCTTACCATCGATATATCACCCCCACGACCCAACTGGGCATCAAACCACTCGATGGTAGCACAAACTTGGGAATCATGGACGAGGTCTGCATCCATCAAGCTCGACACACTTCACTTACGCTATCGCTGGGTCAACTTCATTCTCTTCGGCACACTGCCTCAAACCCTTCTCGAACTTGCTGGAGGATCGCTAAAGCATCTCACCCTAACCCACTTTCACCATGGCTCGCTAGAGGCAGTGTGTAAGTAAATTCTTTACCTTGTTCTTTGTTCCCATGATCCTTAACTTCGCTCCTTCCTAGTTCATGCCCACCGTGATACAGACTTCTCGAAGAATGTGTCCCTGGAGACGTTGACGTTCGATTTCAACTGGGCACCCACGCTATGGTATACCGGTCAAACGATGCACACACACATATCCCAGCTCGTCACATTCTTCTTATCTAGCCTACGCAACACAAAGCTTCGTTCACTATCATTCCGCATCCTCATCCTCGCAGATCACAATAGCCTTATGTGGCAGCTGCGACATCTCAATATTGGGTGGCTCAATAGCTTTGTTTCCCCTAGGTTAGAGGAAATAGATGGCTTGCAGGCAAGGGAAGAGACGAGGAGTTTGGTAGAAAAGTTGGAGAGCGTTGATGTAGAGTTGAGGTTCTCTTGCAAGCTGAGAATGGAGGAAGGTGCTGAAATCCGCAATCACCTGTTAACGCAATTAACAAGTTTGGTGGCGCGTGGAGTGTTGAAGTTGACTGTGATGGTGTAAAGTGGACTGCACAGTCGAGGGTTTGACGTTGGACGACCAAGGACTCGCGTAGCTATAAGACTCTTCTGTGACATTTGTATTATGAAGTATTTAGTACGTATTTGCGATAGAATATTTAACCAGTGGAAGTACTGTATTTACCGTGTAAATATATGTTGTTGACTAAGAAGTAAGCTTTAAAGCGGAACACATACTGAAAAAATTGAAACAAGCCAGGGAGTTGAAGAAATAAAATGCATGAATTTATAATTCAATATGTAAGATACAAGTCCAAAGCTTGCTATTTACTAGTCCATATGTATCACAGGTCCATGGCTAAAAGTTCATGAATACAAAACAGGAAGTCCGTGCTTCTCTTTCTTAAGCCTGAGTAGTGGCGGAGCCAGTAACCGACGCGACCGAGCTAGAGGTCGTAGTCGTCTGTGGGGGAGGAGTGACGGAAGAGCTCGCAGTGGTGCTCACGGAGCTGGGAGCAGAAGTGGTACTAACGACTGAGCTGGGAGCCGACGTGGTACTAACGACCGAACTGGGAGCAGACGTGGTGCTAACGGCTGAGCTGGGAGCAGACGTGGTGCTCACAAAGGAGCTTGAAGCGGATGTCGTGCTCACGAAGCTGGAGGAGCCGCTCGACGTCACAATTGTGGTCGAGCTCGAGGACGTCGGAGGAGCAGGTCCACGGCCAGTGATGGTGAAAGGTGCACTACCGTAGTTGCGACCGCTGGATCCTTGGACTAAATGGATCGGTAAGCGACTTGACTTATACGAGGAGGTCAGAGGAAGACTTACTGATGACGCGGTATGATCCAGATGAGACGTTGGGAACGACAACTGGTCCGTACGAGCCAGTCGACTGCACGTTGGTAGCGAAGGTATGGACGGGAAGACCCATGCTAGCGGAGTAAAGACCGATTGATTTCAGTGTGCCGTTCTCAACCTGAGCCGTGTCCCAGGTAATGGTCTCGTTGTTGCCAACAACCCAAGTAGTGCTAGCGTTAGGAGACGTGACGGGGAAGGTCAAAGGTGGCGGGACGATTTGGTTGGCAATCTGGAATTGGTCGCTACCCCACGTCATACTGGCATTGTATGCGGAAACTAGAGGATACAATGTCAGAAAGAGCAGTAAGAACGATGTTAAAGGAAAACGTACTGATGATGCGGTATGTGCCATTTGTGACGTTAGGAACATTGATGGAGATCGAACCAGTGGTGGATGGGAAGTTTTGAGCGAGATTGGCAATGGGGAGCTTGTCAGTCAAACCAAAGAGGTCAATAGACTTGAGTGTGCCATTCTCGCCCTTGACTTGGGTGGGATCCCAGACTACCTGAGCGGTAGTGTTCACAATCCAAGTTGTTGTGGAGTTGGGCGAAATGATAGCAGGGCCAGAAGGGCTCGAGCCATTGACGATAGAGAAACCGACACTAGACCATGATACAGCGGGGTCGTACGAGCGGACTGGACAAAGTGTTAGCTCCTTAGCCTATCTGAGTGAGCAAAAGTAACTTACTGATAATGCGGTAACTTGTGCTGTTGACAACGTTAGGAACAGTGATGTTGAGCGAGCCGGTGTTTGACTGGAAGTTACGAGCGAGGTTGGCAACTGGAACCTGGCTAGTCGAGTTGTAGAGGTCGATCGACGGCAATGTACCGTTCTCGCTCTTCACAATGGATGTGTTCCATGCGATGAGTGCTTGAGTGCCTACCTGCCATACGGTACCGGCACTGGGTGCGAGGATAGCAGGGTAGGTGATGTTATTACCTCCTCCTCCGTTGTTGCCGTTGTTGCCGTTGTTTCCATTCTGGCCATTCTGACCGTTCTGACCGTTCTGACCGTTCTGACCGTTCTGACCGTTCTGGCCATTTTGACCATTCTGGCCGTTCTGGCCGTTCTGACCATTCTGACCGTTCTGGCCGTTCTGACCATTCTGGCCGTTCTGGCCGTTCTGACCATTCTGACCATTCTGACCATTCTGACCATTCTGACCGTTCTGACCGTTCTGACCGTTCTGACCGTTCTGACCGTTCTGACCGTTCTGACCGTTCTGACCGTTCTGACCACTCTGGCCATTGCCTCCGCCGTTGTTGGGAGGATTAGGCTCGGGACAAGGTACCGGCTGAGGTTGGGGCTGGGGCTGGGGTTGGGGCTGGGGTTGGGGAGCAGAGGAGGTAATGTGGAAGACCTGGCTGCGCCAGATCTTGCAACCACAGGAAGACTTGACTAAAGAAATAGAGAATGAGAACAAACCTTCGTAAAATCGCAATAAATATCTTACTCTTAATGTAATAGCAACCGTCTGCGACCGCAGGAACCGTGAGATTGTAAGAACCGGTGTTGGAGGGGAAGTTCGAGGCGAGCTCGATTGGTTTAGGGTAATCGTCATCTGAATTGTACAGATTGATCACGCCCAAGGTACCGTTCTCACTGTTGATCTCAGAAGTGTTCCTGGAATATACCAATTAGATATAGTTAGGTTGATGTGGAGGTGGAGAACGTACCATGTAATGGACACTTGCTGACCGGGAGCCCAAGTGGTATCGGCGGTAGGCGAGAGGATAGCACTCGAGCTCAAGTCAGATGACTCATCCCTCGGGGCAAGGGGAAGAGCCAGGGCACTGGCAGTACCAGCTAGGGCGAAAACACCTGATAGCAAAGATAGTATACGCATGATGAGATGAGACGAGTGAAGTTGGTGGGTCTTCACCGTCGAAACTGGCCCCCTTTTATATCGTCAAGGAAGATGTGCCAGGCTCCATTTCGAGGAGGTACTCTGCGTATGAAGACTGTATTGCCAGTGTGGGATGCAAGCCCATGCGGATAGGGAGAGGGCAGTGCAACTCCGCATCCGCGCAGGCCTGCAGAAACCGTCCGGCCGTACAGCCACAACCATACAGCGGGAAGTACGGGGAAAATGATCGAGTCGATCGTAATCCCGACGCCGATCAAATTATTTGCTCATCCGCGTACCTAGTGTCGCACAGGCGCTTCATGAATACTAAGAAGGCTTGCGCGCAACTACATAGACACTAGCTGAAGACACTTACCAATATGGGTTTTCCGATAGAGCAGTGCAGAATGTCCGGGAATAGTTATTCTGCATGCATGAAGGTCATTGCAAGCCGCCTTCGGGATACTCAAGCCATGGCCGTGGCTCAAGTTTAGTCACTGGGCATTTTTGAAACGCACAACTACAGTGTAACATTGTTACACTCTCAGAGTCCAAGCATTTGAACAGTGTCGCTACCCACAGGCACCCACACAAAGCTCGGTACGGTGATAAATCGAATCGCGTATTGTCCTGCATGCGGAGGCAAGCATGATGAGTTGGTGGTCGGGAAGGAAGCGGTCGAACGCCACAAAGTCGACCGATCCTTCCCGATTGGGCAGTGCGGAGTTCAAAAAAGGCAACTGTCGGTGCGCTTGTTTAAGTCGGAGTCTCTGCCTTCAAGTTTACCCCATCCGCAGCTTCAATTGTTACAAATATAGTGGATCTCTTAATCGGGCGGGAAGCAGTCGGAAACGTAAATCTAGGAATCGAATGATTATCCACCGCCGATTGCTGTACTTCGATCATATCATATCGCTAGCTGTTGCGGCCTACTCCCCGGCTCCGTGCTGGAGTGCGGGGATGCTTTGTGGGGTTAGTGCATCGGTCACCGCATAGCCGTGTGTCATTTCGATTTTCAAGAGCTTCAGAAAAATATGGTATTGGCTGTTGATTTTGTTATGTTTGACTGAAACCACCTTCAAGTTGACGTTTGCATTCAAGTTTCAAAGTTCGCGAACCTGAGTGTTCTGGCAGCATTAAATGTTCAGCCTCGGCCATCTTCTTGAACGATGCTTGTGTTCCATTCCAGGTGAACACGGAGAACACTGCCTGCATTGCAACTCTCTTGTATCCCCAGCTACTAAAGCTTCGAACATTACCTGAGGCTGGTTCCCTTTACGTTGTATCGCAACAGACACAAGCCTTGTCAATCGAAGTTCATGTGGGTATGGTGCATTGTTTCCTTTTATCATCGCCCATATTCGAAAAGCCCAACGCTTGCGCTATTCTCACACCACGCCCAACAAGCCTTTGGGGGCACGCGTCACAGCGGAATCCCAAACTACTTAATCGGGTCGTTTCAGCGCAAAACTTTAGAGCTAGGCCCTCGACATGACGATGCTTGAGGTAGATGTAGATTTTCCGGGGCCGTAGCTTCACTGTGAAATTACGCAAAATCTTAAGCCTTCTGTCGAGCCGTCAAATTATTTAACTCTCTGTAAAGCGCTGCAGCTCGTACCTGATATACTGTGTGTGAAATTAATCACGAATGTAGATACTAGCACAAAGGAAATCGGAAACTGTCAAACCAATCGTTTATGAGGCGTGTCTTCGCAATAAATGGTAAGTCTGGTCCCCTGCTACTGCCTGTTATTTGGTGTGAGCCCATTAGTTCTAATGAACGGTCACTTGAAAAAGCCCCCAATAATAAAACTCACGTTCGCTCCGCTCATCGTACATGCCACCCACGTTTCTCCTCCAAAGAGGAAGAGAGGCTCAGAGTCATTCCAATCGAGTCTAGTTTCCCGATACGGCAACATGGTGACTATTTCCTTGTCGAACAAAATATCATTACGTATGACGGTAGGATGTCTGACTATTCGCTCGTTCGTCCCCATAGACACGTCATCCAGATCTTTGAAAGCCTTGTCACTTCGAAAGAGACGAAACGACTTTTCGTGCCGTAGAGGGTCCCGGCTTGACGCAGGATACGTCTTGCCAGCGCGTTGCAGGTCTCTAGCGATTTCCAGCCGGTTAAAATCAAGCAGACGGAAATTTGGTCGAAGGATCCGGTGTCCAAAGTTCGCGGGTATGCAGGAATCCTTGTCTAGAAAGCAGCGACTGTTACGCGGACCCCAGGAGTCCCATGGTATAATCGATGGACTGGCAGAGACGTGAGAATAATCCATATTTTCGACAAGCGAGGTAAATAGTGAAATTGGGACACAGTGTAATAGCGCGTAATGGCTACTGTTCCCATAAGATCGATGGATCATAAGAAGCTGGGTCCTCTCGGATCGTAAAAATGGTGGAGGAGGTGCATTGCGGGCCAAGTGACCGCAACGCGACCGGCGTGCTGTAAATGAGCGATGTCCCATCGCCCTGACATAGGCTAGTCGCAGTTCTGGGTATTGCAAGGTTGCGATATGATGAATGCGTTGCTCATGAGCAGCAGACGATGGTTTGAGGGTGTAGACCTCGGTGATAAATTTGCCAAACTCCATAAAGTGGAAAAGGAAGCAGTCCTTCGTAAGCAGTTGGAATGACATCTGTGTATCACCAGAGACAGTCTTAGAATATATCTATATCACGCGAGTAAGCAATCAAGTGGCAATATTCCACTACGTGCTTACATCCACAATATTCCCAGATTCTACGTCCAACAGTGTAATATCAATCTTCAATGTGTTCATACCAATTGTGATAGCATATGTGACCAGTGCAAGGAGATTGTCTTTGCAGTACATAAACTGACTGAGGCGTCTTTCTTCTTGTTGGATGTTGGATTCAAATTTCTGGTCGGATAAAACTAAACCATCCGACAACGACGCTGTTCTAACCCTACGGGAAAAGTGAGCCTTTGCGCTTGACCAGATAGTGGACGCGTACTGAAAGCACCGACGAGTCTGTTCATATGTCATGTTCACCAGATACAACACGCCTCGAAATGCGTCTGCCACGTAACTGTCGAAAACGAATGGTAACGACAGAGTCCAACGATCCACGATTTGAGTCCCATCTGTAGCCTCCTCGAAGCATAAACAGGTAATTTCATTACCTCCGATACCGCCCAGGGTACCTATGTCGAGACGACTCGTATCAAGGTGGTATCTGAGCCACAGATTGTCGTAGTACTGATTGGTTATGAAGTTGAAGTGAATCCAATCCAAATGCCCATGATCCCAGGAATAGTCGCGCGAAGGTTTCCACCAACGTTGACGGGCCTCGAGCATGGCTAACCGAACAGAAGCACCTACCACAATAGATGCTTCGTTATTCTCGTATCCAAGAACACGTAGCTCTACGTGATATTGCATTTCCGGTGTCTCGTCGATGATTTGCCTAAACTGTCGGCATACCTGCGAGCCATGAATCGCAGTGAGAACTGTCAGCCTGATTATCAACAAATCTTAGGAACTCACAGTCCTGCATCTTATAATGTCAAGCAAAGGTATATGAACGAATATCTGAAGAAGCAGCTCAATGGGCAGACGACTGCCAGGAGCCTCTCTCGAGTCGGGGTGGCCACTTCGGGATGGTTGTGACGGCGATCTGCGAAATGTGTAATCTACCATGCGACGCCTATAACCGTGCATCGTTAGACTGCGAGCTTCAACGTTACCTTCACAGAATAACGGAGCTCGCAATAGTACAGGATGAAAGAGAGAGGATACACTGACAAGCCTACATGGCGGTGCAGTTAACCACCACGTCGATATAGCCGCTCAAATTGATGCGGTCTGGCGCGCGGCAAACGAGCGGGCCGTGCCACGGTCACGTGAGCTTCCAGAGCTCTATTTAAAACGCGGGACCGTTGGCCTCCTTGGCCGTGCTCTTCCATCAACCTTTTGTTTCCCATTCGCAGTAAACACCTTTTGTGATGTCTAGAAGATCTCAGAGGATAAAGAACTTGTCTCAAGACCCTAAAGCGATGTCTGCGACCTCTGCTGAGGGTACAGGCACTATTGCCACTCGATCCGGTGGACGAGCCTCAACTTTCAAAACCCGTAGAGTCCAAACGCTTGTTCCTGAGGATGTCACAAATAAGGTAGAAAAAGTCGCTCGAGCTCCGAGGAGACGAGGAAAGCTTTGTTGGATGCTTGACATGCCCCTCGACGTGATACTCGAGGTGAGCTGCTTTGTTCAGCTTCCACATGATGATTGTCTGACGCTCGTAAACAGATATGTGTGCACCTCCAAACTAAAGACATGCTTAATCTATCTAGGTTATCTAAGGCTTTTCGAGCCCTGTTTACGAACAAATCTACGAGATATATCTGGAGGGCAGCGAGGCATAATACTCCTCACCTCCCGCCACGCCCTCAAGACCTGAACGAGCTCGCGTATGCTAATCTTCTCTTCGACCCATCTTGCCACGTGAGTCCACCATCGTTCATAGCCCTATAGAATATCTGATAATTTACACCTGTTACCATAGAACTGTTTGAGTAGAAACTGTCACTTCGTTTACTGGGGCTGTAGAGTGCGGCTTTGCAAGAAGTGCTTCGATGCGCTGTAAGTAGACGTACACCTCCTTGGATGTTAATAATAACTAACTTCACTTGAAGCACCGTCTTTATTCATCCTTGGTCTATCAAGGAGTACCATCTATATGATGATACTACGAAGAAGATACTTGATGATCGAAGTCAAGTAGCTGCACTTATTCCACCCCTTTTTGAATCTCCCAATGGTACGATGAAACCTAGTGTTAATCATAACCTTGTATTTATTTGAATCAATACAGGTGCTTGGGTTCAATATCGGCCTTTGTTGGATAGTCTTGTATTGGCTTGGAAGGCAACCCCCAAGGAGAAGCGTGAGAAGTTCATAAAGAGGCAGGAAAGTAAAACAGCGGCTATAGCTAAGGTAGGTTCCTCGAGTCATGACAAACTTGGTGGATTCTGAATTATGCTGTACAGACTGTCCCGGCCCTAACGAAATGGTACGATGATTTTAGAAAGTCAAGAGCAGACGAGCTCGACGATATCCGTAAGGCGAGGCAGAACGCGTAAGTTTACACGTTCAACCATGTACCGTCATCTAACAGATTATCTTCAGCATCGTAGAAAATCTCAAGGACGATGGCTGGGGCCTAGAGGTTGAATACATTATGAGCACTAACTATGAAAAGCTGTTCAGAAACCTCCCAGAAGTACGGAAGACACAGGCGTTGACACCGCGTAGTACATACCTCACTGTTGTATACCGTCAGTAACAGCTAACTAGTTTCTTCTACTTACAGTTTGGAGCACCATCCAACCTCGCATAAACAAGTTTATGCTGGAAATACGTCCAAAGTACCTCCACGATCTTCACATACGCACTATTCAGGATCGGCTTTTCGCCGCAGACAAACTAGTCAAGGAAATCCTCTCGGGAATGCAAGATTTTAAACTGCATTCGCGGGAGCTCGCGTTTTGCTCTCGTAAATTCCGTGACCTCATTGATCCTAAGAACAAGGACTTCGACATCGAGGCTCTGCGACCTACCTTCCAAGAACTAGTAGTCGAATATCTAGAAGAGCGAGAATGCAAGGCTAAGCGGACACTTCTGAACATGATTCGCAAAGAGGTCCATCTGAAGAGGTCAACGGACCCATTCTCGGTTGCCATCGGGAGTTATTTCACCTGCTCCGAATGCTACAAGGTCTTTGCCTATCGCAATGCTGTCCGCCATATTTGCCGATACCCTTGGACGAAATCGGAGCCTAAGCAAAAATGGATGTCAGACGACTACTATAGCGCGGTCACCGATTGGTATATCCTCAGTAGACAAGGCCAAGGTCAATCAATGTGGTCTGCGGAGGTCTATCGTCCTCAACTGGAAAAGACGGCTAGAGTGATCAAGGTTTGCGGTTTTAACTTGAACACTGCCACTGTTGAGGACCTCGACAAGGACGGTGATCTACGCGTTATTTACACCAACTACCTAGCGTTTTTCAAGTACATCCCAATCATGAACTGGAGAACAGCGGTAAGAGTTTATTCGCTGCGCTTTCTGAATTCATAGTGGTAATGACGAGTACATTGCTTATAGGCTTATCAAGTGCCTAGAGTTCATGGAGTACCCCACGCACTCGAACCCGTATGTGGGCTTGCCTCTAAAGAACACCAGGCGGCCGTGACGGCATCGGAGGCAACGACTTTGAGCAAAGGATTGGAGAAGTGGTTTGGATCAGCCTCGTACCGCTGTGGTCATTGCGATGAATTGTCTGAATCCAAACCCAGAGACGTAGTGTTTGATCATTTGAAGGAGAAGTAAGTAGTTGTATTTTCGTTTTTAATTCGTCCTTGGCTGATGGAAGAACTGCCAGGCACAATATTCCTGAAGCTACGTCGAGTGACTTCATCGACGAACGCAAGAACGAGTTCATTCCCCCGCCAGTATACCTTGTACCGCGGAGTTATGAACAGCGGCACAGCCTAGCGCCTTTCATAGAACACGGTGATTTAGACTATCTCATAACGTATTGGAAAATTGACTCGGAGTAAGTAGTAAACAGACTCAGATTGTAGTGTCGCTGTATGGAAGTAGGATACGCTTTGGCGCAAAATCAACTTTGCGTATTTTGTGTTCTACTGAGCTTCACTTATGCCATAAGTTGAAGTAATTTCGTTTGGTGACAACATTCAGAGAAACGAGGAGAAGATCAAAGGCGCAAGATCTAAGTCTGTTGGTCTAGTTCCAAAACGTCCAAGTCTCTTCTGTGAAATGCACTAACACGTATACTGGTAGCGATGAGTGTGTCAATGACCTCTCGATCTGGTTAGACCGTGAAATGGTACGCGCACAGTATATAGGTCATATCAAAAATTAGGACATAGTATGCTACATACGGTACATCTCTGGTAGAATAAAACCACCCAATATCCAACCAAGGCGACATCATGGTGATTGCAAACAAACGACAAAAGTACAATCCGAAGTAGGCTTTCAAAGCTCACGCAGCCTCTCCATGATCAGTCGGTGCACCCCCTTGCTCTCCTCCCGTCGGATGACCCCACGTCGACAACCTCCTCGACAACCTCCTCCCAACACCCGCACCCCACTCACCCACATGCCCAAGTCCAAACGCAGTCCTATACGCATTAGGCGTCGTCGCATCCTCATACCCCTCCTCCCCCTCCATAATAATCTTCATCGTGCGAGTATCAATCCTAAACCTCTTATTCTGCAACGCCTCCACCATATCCTGCTCACGAAGTCGCCCAGAAAGAACGTCGCCGAGCCCGGTTTTGCCGCCCAAGGAGACAGCAGACGCGATCGTCCCTGGGGCGTGTGTGAGACGAAGGATGCTGGAGTCTCGTCGGTGCCAGAGTTGAAGGATCGTGCCGAATACGGCGAGGACGAACATGGCGCTGGCTAGGAGGTGCGTTGCAACAGGACTGCATTCCCACAATGCTCGCTATGAGCAGGACGTAATCATTTAGATGCAAGGAAAATCAAACTGACCTTAAGAAGAGACGCTTGTGGATCCTCTGTGTGTCGATCTGAATGGGCTGTTGGAAATCGAGGAAGTACACCGTCCTAGCGACTAAACTCAAGTAAGTCGTCTAAACATCGGAACAAGTCAGCGGCGAGCTCAACCAACGTCTGTACTATTCACACGAAGAAACACGCACGTAAACCGTACTCGATAAATTCGCAAATGTATTATCCTGAAACGCCGCAACCAAACCCTCTGGAGAGTTCTGTGCCGCCTGGAACACGGCCGCCGGCAACGAGAGTTGAATTGCGTCCTGTCTTTGCTGCTGGAACGGATCAGGGCTGTCCAATGCAAAGAACATGCCATTGTAAGCGCGTCCATCGAGGGGATCACCAGTGATGTTAGCGGGAAACTCTTGTAGGGAAGTGACGTGCGACCCGAGCGGTCCGAGAGGCGTTACAGAGGTAACATTGCCTGAGGCGATGTCGATGGAGGCTGTGACGTCTTCAGTAGTTATATTTGGTGAGCACAAAGAGAGCGAGGCCATGGCGCTGGGTTCGTATGTGAAAAACCAGAAAATCACTGGGCGGAATTGTTCTGGAATGGACGTTAGCGAGGCGCATTCGGCCGTGTTGGGTATGAGGTCAACACCTACAACGTTATGCAAGGTTAGTATAGCGAGCGCAATTTTGTTATGGCAAGAAAGCCTACCGAAGAGGTTTACAGCGGTCTTGTTGACCCTCCAGTTAAACGAGCATCCATTAAAACTGGCAGTATTGCTCCACGACCCGTTGCCCAGCTGATCCATCTGAACCGCGTTATCCGGACCAACGCAATTAGGCTGGCTGCGAACAGCAGTCGTGTTCGCAGTAACTGTACCATTGGAAACGTTCGGTGGCAGCTAATGAATAGGAAGAACACGTTAGCTAGCTTGAATCGGGAATTTCAACTGTGACTGGCCTGGAATGGCGCGATCGTGTATTCCTCGCGAACAAAGGGGGGATCACCAATTTTGTAGCGAACGTCTGCTGAAGCATAGCCGGCAGCGGTCAAGAATGCTGTAGATGAGATGGCGTTAGTTCAGGGTCTAGGATTTTTGGTATAAATAAGATGCATACAAGATAGATCCTGGAAGTTTCCGTCCTGGTTGAGACCTATCGAAGCCAAACTCGTGGACATGGAACCTAATGTTGCGGTTTTGGCGTCAGATTCTCGACTAAGATGCAACGAGAAACACGAATCACGCACGAGGTTCTAACCAGAAGACGTCTTGCACATTAAACAGTGCAGCTGATAACGGTTGGAAGGTGAACGTTATGATGACCAGTAACGATGCCAAAGTAACAAGGAAGTGATTGTTACGCGCCGCAACGGTCCATACATAGAACGTACTGACGAGATTTGATAGATAAATAGTTGAGGATCGTGAGAGAAGAAGGGGAAGTTAAAGAAAGGAGAAACCTCACTGGTTGCGTGTGTAGTCCAGTAAGAGACTACGTTGCGGCGGGGCATTCCCCTTTGCAAGATCCACATACGGCTAAAGCGTACAACAGAATGTGTCAATATACACGTGCTGCTTGATAGGGACGAGTAACCACAGCTGACCTGAATCCGTCTAATCTCGATATCCATCCATGCCCACAGGCCGGCAAAGATCATAGAAATCGCAACGGGTGGGAACGTCTGTTACAACGTGTGAGCTGTGTGCCAATGTCGTGAAGCGGTTGATTGTGTGATACGTACGTAGACATAGTGCAGGAATCCCCCTTGTGAGGTGAAGGTCCCTTTCGTTCCCCATCCTACGCGTGTGGAATGTCAAGAATGGAAAGACAAGCAGACCGTGAGAATAACACACCGTGGTTCTTGATGCTGAAATGTAGCGCAATTTCGAAGGCGATCCCCCCGCCGGCCATGAGGAGCACAAGAGGGACCCAGAAAACTGGACGTAGTGGTATGGGGACCCATTGTTTCACGACGGCCGTGTTCTCGGGAGGTGGGGAAATGAGAGGAGCTGATAAGTAGATGAGACCTCGTATAATTGTTAGCACGAGTGTCATATAACTTGCCATCGACATTTGGCGTGCGTGTTGTCCAAGGCGTATCTTTTTCGCCCGCGTACGAGGGCAATTCTGGCGGTCCTGCATTGTTGAACGAGACTGTGGGGTATGCGGCGTATTGTGTGGCGTCGCTTGGGTCGCTCCCCTCAGAGTGTCGCGACGGCTGGGCAGGACATGTTCGACTTCGTTATGACCCAGCAGCACAGATTACAACGCACCTCAACCCGCCCGTTACCGTTCTGCCCTGCCGTGGACTCCGAAGCCATGTGTCTGGGCAACAAGCTATCTGTGCTGTGCATGGTGAGCAAAGTAAGAGGTTTATAACAGCTAGAACTCACAGAAAGCTGAGCGGGCTTTATCTACGTGAGCGCTGTGGTGACTGCACGGGAGAAAGGGGAGGAAGCTGGACGCGAACGAAGTGTGAGTTGATTAATATTGATCCATCATGGCCGGGAGATCATGATGCTGAAACAAGAACTCACCCGCGTTTGACCAATAGCGTAGCATATACAAGCTCAGAGAAGGCTTGTGCTTGTGCTGTCTAGGACGTCGACCTGGATTGTGGAGGCTACCTGTATATGCACCGTCCCACCCTTCTATGCAGGGAAACCTCTTTGGTCGGTGCCAGAGCGGATGTGCTGAACGTGCACGACAGCGGATCCGTGCCGAGGCGCCTTCTTGTCATTGTTGCGCCCATTCGGCACACTGTATTCTCAGATGCGCACGTCGAGGACGACAAAAGAATGGGCGCGAAATGATGTACATGGCCGTTTGAGAGACCGAGTCTCGAAAGCTCGCACTCGTCAAAAGCATCCGCTCCCCGATCAATATTGACGCCCGTGACTCCAGTGGGGGGTCGCTGCCAATAGCGAGCGAAACTCGGGATTGAAATATTGACGGCCTATATGCAGCGGTCTGGGTGATGGCTCGGAGGTGGTTCATCTGTGACACAAAAGGAGGACCAGTATGCATTGATGTGTCCGCACGAATTATATTTTTGGGAAAGAATAGTAGGACAAGTATGAGGATAAGCCTGCCAAAAGGCAAGGTTGTTCAGAACTCTATACGAACTAGTGATTGTGGGTGACAATAGAACAAGACTTCATGAAATAACTTGTCATGGGTCCCTGTGAGTGCACCACTTTCCTCTGGCACCAACAGCTTGACAAAAACAACCGTTTCTCGTGATTGCATTGCTCAAAGTGATGCAGCGTAGAAGCATGCTGCATGTAATCTAACCTACAACACTAAACGGAGCCACTTAACAAATGGTGAGACTCGGGCTGCGCGGAACCACATACCTCAGATTCACAGATGCTAACCCCATTGACCGACAGATATTCAAGTACGCGTCGATTCCTGACCACGATTAGGTGAACCCATCATGAAATGCATCCCAGCATGTCTTTCGCTGCTCGTTGGATGAGAATCTTGGCACGGCAGTCGCAAGCAACCCCCAAGAGTATTTGAGAGACTAGTACCATGAATAGAAAAGCAATGGACACAGAATGTGGGGAGTTGAAGGGTACCGTAAATGTTTTAGACAAAACATCAAGCTTTCAAGTGTTGGTTGACGTCGACGTATTAGTTAGAGTAGAGAGGTGCACGACCAACTCGAAGTCGCGCGACCCAGGCTCGACTTAGGCGTGACAAAAGCGCACGTGCAAGCGTGACAAACGATCTCTTGTCACGTACGAGACAGAAATGCCGGTCCGGCAGCGACGGCCGTCAATTGCTTTGAGAGTCTAAATCACTCATTCTCCTCTGTTCCATTCCTACACAACCATCTTCCCCCAACTCCACGCTGTGGCCTTGCAGAGAAACCGGCAGGATTAACTAGGCGTCCAGTAAGTCTGTGCCCCATCGTCGAGTCTCATTCTCAAGTTGACTTTGTTGTTACCATTCCGTGGCCAATTTAGCTCAGCATGAGCACGTCTTCTTCTCAAATGGTAAGCATGACGGCCAGGGCCTCATAAGTCAACATGGTTCTCACCGATGTTTTTGAAAAGGATTTTGTCGATTTTGGAAATGAGGCCTCATCGCGCATCCAGTCAACGTACATAGGTCCAAGGCTTCCTCCGGAGCTCTGCGACATGATTATCGACAATCTCTGCGGGAATAAACAAGCTCTTTCAACATGCACGCTTGTATCTCACTCATGGAAACACACTGCACGAAACCATCTTTTCGAGTCAGTTCTAGTGGCCAGACAGGATGACACCAATGCCTACCGCAACTTCCTAAACTTTCTAAACAAAACACCGGACATTGGCCCTGCTATCCGCATCATCTGTGTTGACGGGTACAATCCAGAGAATCCCGTGCATGGTGTCCTTGACTGCTTCTTTATTGCCAAGGTTCTCGACTACGTCCCCAAACTGAAGGCGCTCCTCCTCTTGAATTGCGGTTGGCAACGCACACCAGCACATAACATGACCGTCTACAGCCGCCCGCAACGAACCATCGTCGACCTCTATATCAACAGCTTCCGTGACGCCAAGGGTCCTCCAAACTCGAAACTCGAGATTCTACGACAGTTCTCGCACATCGACAACCTCTACCTCACGCGCCTTTGGATCGGACATTTTGACGTCGACGGAGCGGAAGGAGACAACAGCTCAGACGAAGACTTGTATCCGAGCCACTCACCTATAAACGTCAAAGTCAAGACTCTCACTCTATCATTGGCTGACGTCTGTCTTAACTTCTTGGAGCATCTTCGTCGACAACCGTTCTTGAGCACCTTGCATGCTCTCACCATTCGTGAACTCTGGTCTGCGTCTTATTTACAGAACCACGAGGATCTTCATATGATTGGCGACATTATACACGATAAGATGAGCTCGTCGCTGAAGACGTTCGAAATCGACTTGCCGAGGCACGGGCCACGTAAGTTTCACCTACATGAGTCAGTTAACCCTTCTTTGCTAATTGACCACACCAGTTGATGGTCCTGAAGTATTTTCCGCATTGCACCTTGGTAGCTGCCACTCGCTGGACGCTGTTGCGATCAATTTTCTACTGGACGGTCCCGAGATGTCACCCGCAGAGGAGCTCGAGGAGCAAACTGCCAACCAGAACGCCAATGGTACTGATGATGACGATGACGAAATTGTCGTTATCGATACCACCGTGCCGTATGCGGGAGACAGTGAGGACGAAGAGCCAGACTCTGACAACCCAGACGAGGGTGAGGGCAACGAAGAAGACGATGATGCCGATGAGGCTGCCGTACAGCAGGCAGTTACAGACTTTACGCACGATGGAGGTGCACCTGTCCAAGCAAGTCGACAGGAACAGCCCCGCTTCCCACCCTTCTACACTGCGAACGAATGGCGCGTTCCCGGTGTCATCTTATCTCAATTACCGCTCTCCGTCACTGAAATCTCTTTCGCCATTGAACTCACCGGTTCCGCTCACCTTGTGACCCAACATCTTGCCTCTGCACCCAACTGGGTTCACATTGAACAACAACTCTTGCGCTTCCCGAACCTGCGCCGGGTGAATTTCAGGCGGCTGGAGAAGCTGGACTGTGACGTCCCTGTTTTTAGACGGTGGGGCATGACGGATCAGCTGGAGATCTGTAATAGGCTAAGCGGGTTGCTAGAGAAGAAGGTTTTAGTGTTTGACAAATGAAGGTAAGTATATTTGCAATCTATGTTGAACGCAGTTTTGGACGCGGAGATGACCATCATTGTTCAGTGCCAACTTCCTGGTGGGCTGATACCGCCTCCTTTCTCAGTCGATACCTGCATTTTCTTTCATATCTATCTTGTGCTACCTTTCTTGGTCTCCGATATCCACTTTTCTACAGACTTTTTCTCCCCGACTTATTCATTAAGGGTAAAACCATAGAATATGGGCGTGTTTATCCTCGTTCTTGCGTTTCAAAACTGCAAAAGTCCATACTTTGCCACTCTTTTTTGGGGGAACTAGGCTTTTCTGTATCATTGCATATATTATATTCCTGAACATAATGTACTCTAATTTCACCGATCGTCAATTCCAAGTAAGCTCAGGCTTGTACATGCCCGTACACGCCTTAATAGCTCGGGCGCCAAACTCTTATATGTGTGCGTCTATTTAGGTAACGTGATGCACTTCCAAATCTGGATACGCGGAACGAAATCTGATCGCCACAAACCACAGCAAGCTCATCGTCGTCGACATCGCCAGTCTCAAGGGTAAGATTTCTCCAAGGTGAGCTCACAGACTCTTCTATGCTGCAGTACTTTGGGTCTATGTAGTTTTGAAGGAGCAAGCTGTAGTGGAACTAGATGGATTGGTCGCAATACCGTTGGATGAACCTGCGCTGACTGCTCGCCTCATAGATGCCTCTCCAGGAATACCAAGTTGTCGGCCGCCATTTGCCCACTGAGCATGAGCCCACCCCCAAGATCTTCCGTATGCGCATCTTTGCGCCCAACGAGGTCGTCGCCAAGTCCCGTTTCTGGTACTTCCTGCGGTGCGTATCGAGGTTTTGGTCATTACTACACCACCTACTCACTTTCCTCGTTCAGTCAATTGAACAAGGTCAAGAAGGCCAGCGGTGAAATCCTTGGTGTCAACGTTGTTAGTATCATCGCATGTTATCCCTTGCAGCCGTTCAAGTGGCAGGCGGAATGGGAGCTGACCATAGCGTTTCGCGCAACCCTTCTTTTGTCGGCAACGTGAACGTTATTTGCCTTTTCTAGATCCACGAGAAGAAGCCCTTGAAGGTCAAGAACTTTGGTATCTGGCTCCGCTACGACTCTCGTTCTGGCACACACAACATGTACAAGGAGTTCCGTGAACTCAGCCGTGCTGATGCCGTCAGGTCCCTCTACCAGGACATGGCTGCCCGCCACCGTGCTCGCTTCAGGTCCATCCACGTACGCAACTCAGTTTTCGTTCAGCGAACGAAGATGTACTGATTATTTTTTCGTGCTGTAGATCCTCAAGGTTGTTGAGGTCGAGAAGACCGACGACATCCGTCGTCCATACATCAAGCAACTCCTCGTACCCAACCTCAAGTTCCCCCTCCCCCACCGCGTCTCCAAGTCGCGTTCGACTTTCGTTGCTCACCGCCCTGCCACTTTCTAAGTGTGGGGATACCGCCTTCGTCCATGCTGGATACCTGGTATGTAGGGGACAAAAGCTTGTACCGTGCATGGTTTGCTGGTACGAGTCTGCCGTTCATCATCATGTGTTACTCTGTAATTCTATTTACATGCATATTGATGCTATGATACATGCATTTGCTTGGACAACGTCCCCTCCCCCCGCGTCAGCAAAACACAGTTCTAGAAGGAGCAGTGTCTCTCTTCGTAAGGTGCGTGATGCTAGTTGGATGCTAATTTTGTCAGAGAGCGAACGAGATATAGGCATGCGTACAACCACGATGAGGATTCCGATGCATCATCGCGAGTAGAAACCAGCGCGGTCCTGCGCGTGATCCACTCCCGCTCGAGTATTGCTTCACATATGAATGAGCTTCCCCTGCACCTCAAGTTGCTGGAGACAAGGCTTTTCGCAGCTTGCCGACTACGATGGCGACGTCGAGTTGGTCCTGGAGTGGTGGAAGTCGAATGCTCTTGAAGTACTAGCCCGAAGGAAGAAGAGTCACCGAGGATTCAATGTCCTACATGATTATCTTGTGGCGTTGGGCGACATTGTTGCCAATGTCTGAGGTGGCAGCTTTGAATTCGATGGGTATGTTAAAAAGCATCATCGGAAGCGGAATTGAGGGTGGGCTATAAGAAAGCGTACACATGGCGGTAGTAGAAAGCAAGAATCGACGCTCGTAACGATACCCTTGTTTGGATTACATAGTATGCACGAAGGCGAGAGCCCTGCATTGTCACGGAGAGCTACGGAGGTCCAAACGATTCGACTGCCCTTTTAGGAAGGCGTTGATTAGGATGGATGCGTAACGGACACCGAATAGTCGGACAGGTATTAACGTTAGTCAAGGATGCCTATAACTACCTATAATCGCCATGATAATTCCAATAACTTTTCACGACCGCACGACATACAATGACGATTCTCAGGCTCGTCACGGAACCGACATGTTCGAACATGACGAACTAATTGAATAAATAAATACTCGGGCTCTACAAAGGAAACAGAGATAGGCAGCAACCAGTAGTACAGAAATGAAGCCATTATGATGAGACTATCTGTTGACCAGATGCCCTAGGCACAGCGCAGGTCAATCTTATACCAGTCGAAGTGCCGGCAGTCTGGCGGACTCTTCCTCTGCAGCATCCTCCAACGAGTCCTCGTGCTCTTCGTCGTACCTTGCACGCTTCGAATCCCTACTAGTCTCTGCTCGAGTAGGAGACTGCAGAGCCTCCATACGCGTAGTAATCCTACTGACGGAAGTCTTCCCGTCGTTGTCGTCTGCTTCATCCCGGTGGTGTTTCCTTGTCCTCGGAGGTGCGAGTTTGGAGTCGAGGGAGAAGCCGGGATTGGATGAAACGGTAATAGTGGGGGGACGAACGAATGAGGTGTGCGTCGGCTGGAACTCGAGATGTCTTGAGGTTTTCTTGAATATTTTCACAAACAGAGCGGAAAGCTGACTGTGGATATCCCCAAGTACCCCCTTGACGTTGACTCCGGAGGTATAGAGGCTAGCCTCCGCCGTTATGTATGCGTTCACTAGCCATGTGAGGGCTTTTCCAAGGTCTGCCATTATAGAAACAAGGTGCTTGTGTACACCCTTCGTGTGCTCTGAGAAGCCGGTAGGGTTCATGAGGGTAGCAGTTCTCGCTTTGTAGTCAACAAGAAGCTGCATAGCCCGTAGTTCAAGAGGAGGGTGTGTGGTAGTGGAAGTCGCAGTAGACCGTTCTCCTTCGCCTTGATTGTCTTCCTCCTTGACCACTTCTCCATGAGCCTTCCCCTTCGTAACCTGTTTTTCCACGACAGGCCTAGAAAGGAATAAATAGACCGCAAGCCACCAGATAGATTCTAGGTCATGCAGAGGATTGTTTACGAAGGGCGGAGCCTTCACCGTCGACGTCGAGCCAGATGAGTCGGTATCACTCGTCTCCGAACTCTCAGAGAGGGAGTCATCGTCGTCGTCTTCCATAAGTTTCGAAATCTGGGAGAAGTTAAGTTTTGGGTCTGCGGTGGTTTGGGGCAGCGTTGGGCCAAACATGTAGGTTCCATTTTCCACCTCTATAGGAATAAAGTAACGTGTCCCCTAGAAAGTACTTGGTTATTAAATTGGGTACGCAGAAAGGTAAAAGGAGTAGATATTTACCGTGCGTCCTTGGTGGACAGGCCTATTGTCATCAATGCGCTTGCAGAACTCTAGATCGACAATCTTTCCGGTGCCTCCTTTCACAGAGCCAGAGATACCACGACCTACAAGGACATTACCAGCACTAATGTCTCGATGAATAAACCCTAGCACATGTAATGTAGCTATGCCTAGATTTATAGCGATCAGCAGGACTAGATTATACGACGAGCTAAGCATGTGGGGGATCACTTACCGGTTAAGGCACCACCCATCGCATACCATATCGCACGCCCGGATGTCAGCGTATCGATAGGGTCGCAATCTTCCTCGGAGTCGAATACAATGCGATAATGAGATTTATTGTCGTATCGAAGGGTATTCAGCCAGTTGACCGTTGCTTGGTCTACCGTTACAAGACCGATAGGAGGCTTAATTACTTCCTTTGGTTCTGAACTACAATGGAGTTCGAGGAACTGCCTTGGCTCAGGGAATTCGGCGCCACGACGTGCTAGCTTGAACGTGTCGTCCTTTTCCCCATCGATAAAGACGTCGCCGTGCTGAACAACTTTCAAGAAGTGCCGTTCGATGTTTTCGAGGTGCTCAGGATTAGAAGAAGCCTTCGCTGCCTCAAGTATTTCGGCAAAAACATCGCCTTCCCGCTGCCTGTCGTCGTCGATCCAGCAATCCTTGATCACCATATTGTGACCGGCAGACCGTCCGTTCTCATCGGCTTTCTTCTCTCGCCAGACCCTCGTCGCTCGGCCCTGCAGGGCCTCTGCGCTGATATTCGCAACGACCTCGTCCGTGATGTATGTGGCTTCGTGACCGTCGTGCCCCCGAACCATGATATTATACTTGGTGGTTCTCTGATCCTTCGTCCTTTTGGAGACGGCAATCGTAGGATCGTAGCCAAGCTTTGATCTATCGGCGAACATAATCGAAAGGAAGAAATGGACGAGGGTTTCATGATTCTGAGACGGAGGGACAACGGACTAGGTATCACCGTCTTCAACGCCTATGTATGACTGAACAGACTTACCGTAATGAAGTTGAACGTATCAGAGACAATGATATTGGAGCGATTGCAGAACCAGAGGCGCATCTTCGTATCCTCGATGGTATATCCAAACATGAACCTGCGATACACAGTCTCACGCATCGCGTGGTGAAGAGACCATAAGAGCTTCGCGTTATTCTAATAAAATGTTATCGGATGGGTGGATAGTCATTAAAAACATACGTAATAACTCACATCGTTGGAGTCCGCAACTCTACTGCGTTTCTTTTTCTCTCCGGGCACAACGATGTCGTCCCAATGGGGGGCCTTGCCCTCGTCGGTATCGACACATCGTTCGACGAGTACACCATAACTGTCCGGCTTAGATGTGTTGTGCCTGTTGGTGGACTCTGGTGTCATTGTAGGGTTGCAAAGAAATGTGACCGTCTGCTCAGGCTCAGGATCCACACCGCGTTCATGAAACAGAGTCTTTGCCTGCTTGGCCACAGCCTTAGCCAGCCGAGCGAATGGACTAAACACTCTGTCTTCCTTGAAGTCGTAAGAGGCCGCGGGGTCGTCTGGAAACAGCGTCCAACGGCTCTCCGGGATTTCATCCGAGCCTTCTTCACTTTCAGGGTCGTAGATAGCCTTTGCTTGTCGAAGCTTGCCGACAACGGTGGCGACGTCGAGTTGGTCGTGGAGTGGCGGAAGTAGATAGTCTTTGAAATAACTAAGAGGAACGAGTGGCACCTTCAAGTCGATGTCTGTCATGATCGCGTTGCGGCCATCTTCGACGTTGTTGCTGATAGCTGAGGTGGTGTGAGCGGCCTTGAATTTGACGGGAGTGTTAGAAAGCATTGTGAAGAGCGGAACTGAGGTTGAGGGAGGCGTACACGTAGTGGTAGAGAGCCAACATCGATGTCCATACTGACGCCTTTTATATTAGCGTACACGTGGCTGCCTTGCATCAAACGGCCAAAGTCACAGCGAACAATGAAGGTCACTGTCACGGTTCAACGTTCAAGTTCAACTACCCTTTTAGGCAGGAGTTAATCGATATACGAGCGTCAAACGTGTTAAAAAGGGAAATCCCATCAAATTCGCACGTGGATTGGCGGCCCGACTAAACTCGACGCCGCGTCGACTCTGACTGGGACTTAAAGCTTGAAAGCTTGGGGTCCCGAAAGTTTGTAGCTGTCTCGTCTGCCTCTGGGAGATTAGCTGGGACTGGCCTTCTGGGACACAAGTCCTCACACTTGGGCCTTGAGGAACAAATTTTGAAATATACATATCATAAAGGACTCCCAGATATTAGCATTTTGACAATAATAGCAGCAAGGAAACTACATAGAACTAAAGCAATCAAATTTTTTCCGGTATTTGATGTCGATGTCAATGATTTCAGGGAAAGGACACACTGAAGGGTCAAGATGAGTACAAGACGAAGAGAACGGCTTTCAAGAAGCGCAAGGTAAAAATCGTTTGAGGGTAGATGCAACGAAGTATTATCGAAAAACCATCAATCAGTGTTCATTCTCCTTCAGTGAGAAGGCTTTGCTCACCTCAATCGGTTCCAGACTCAAGAATCGGGCGAAGTAGAAACTTGAGTAGCCCCCCGGCCTTGGCGTGCTCGCGAGGAAAGAACTTGCCAGTTTTCTTGGTATAGTCAGCGAGCTCGTCTACAGTCTCATAGGTAGGCACACGCCGTCCAGTACCCCGAGTGTCCACAAGGTCCACGAGGTTGACATGAGTGCATCGAAAAAGCTGGGAACCCGTTCAGCAGCCGCACATCCGATCGTAATGAGGCTTCAATGCGTGATCTCACCCGTTTGCACTCTTTCACGGTTTCGGGCATAGGATCTATATCCATTGCGATACACAACTCCTGCCAGGCTTCAATGTCCGTCTCGTTTTCGCCGTATATATCGTTGAACTGCAAAACGAGAGCAGTTTGGAGAGCTTTCTTTTCTTCCTTGTACTCGTCCTTGGTCCATTCTTCTTCCCTCGCCAGACGTCTAAATTGAGCTATCGTCTCTTGTGACTGGTCATAATCAAAGTCCTCGAAGCGACTAAAGTATTCTTCCAAATGAACCTAATTCTTCGTTGAGTAGAGATCTCGAATGCACTGATAGAAATCCTGCCTGAGACGAAGACATCTTGGAGGGGATATGCAGTTGCTAGGTAGGGGGAGGGGAGGTGTTAGTCGGCTAGTCGACCGTGCTGATATACGTACCTAAAACACAACGCTAGAACGGCCTTCTGCGCAATCATGTGCGGGGCAGCGCGTGGCCTTCGGCCAAGACCTCGTATTCCATGCAGCTGAATCCACACTGTTCGGTAGCGCCATGTGCTGTAGACATGTTGAAAACTCGGAAGAACGTCCGTTTACACACGAAGACTCCGGGCTCAGAGGCAGAGCAGGATTGACATGTCTGAAATTCATGTAGATCCTGCTATGCCACAAGAAATACAAAAGACCCACATTTCTTTTCATTATAGAAGACGACCGAGCCTTGAGTGCATGCATCTAGAGAGTCACATTTGATGACTAGAATGACCTGTTCAGAGCCCGTTGATGTTCTGATTTTGTTCTTATGTGCGCTACGTTCGTGGCATTGCAACTCCCTAGGTCTTGTCAATAACGTACTGATTTGTGGTGCGTAGACATTTCTGGACCAAGGGCCGGCAACGCGATTGTCTAGAACACCATGCTTCCCTCGAAGTTACGGCAGAGCCCTCAGCTTGGAGGCTGTGCCACACAATTAGTCAGTCAATCTGTATTGTGAAGGCAGGCTTTGCGTACTCACCTAACAGTTCGCAAGTCTCTTCACATTTCAACCAACTGTCGCCGCTCATACGAATTGGTGGTAGTGACTGTCGTGGCAAACCCAGTCAAAACAGCGAACAGCGGATCAACTTAAAGGCCATCAGCATCCCGCAAAGGAAATCTTGATGAAGTCTACATACCCAAGGCAGTCAAGACGGACGAACTTTGGTAAGTACCTCGAAGTTGAGTATTGTCCGACGTCTGCGTCTACCGTATTCGCCTTCTAAGTTCTTTTAAATTTCTCGCGTTTGAGAGGGTCATGCGGTGGACACAGACGAGACAATACTTACATTAATTCTATTAGTCGGACAAGGTGTCAGTACTTCAGTGTCAATGCCGCGGTAGGGAAATAATTGAGGTGCACCGTGATGGCATGTTGGAAGGTAGCAAGTTGGACTCCGAGGAGCTGATCATATTAAGCGCTAGAAACGAGTCGAATTTATTCCTACAGCCTATGTCGCAAACACTGAGTTCAGTGTCGTATCTAGACAATACGATGCTCTGGTAGTTGAAGTGATTGATCATGATGCACAGTGAAGCTTGAAGCTTTGAAAATCGAGCAACATGTACTGTTCGAACAAAAATGTAACATACACTTCATAATACACACAACTGGAGCGAGTGAGCTTGTTAGAAACTTTCATTCCAATTTCAAGATGTCAAGAAATCGAGTAAGTGATCAAGATGATGATTGGGTACTGGGGAGAATTGCCGTGAGGCTTTCAAGAAAAATGGTAGACATATATTGCGTGGAGGGTGGGCACTGGGGCCCCGGGGGTGTGGTGTGCTAGGACTGAGACGGTTGGCTCTTAGTAATTAAGTTGGCTCTATGTAAGAGTAGGTCTTGCTCACCTCAATGACGGCCACCCGTCCCAGACGCGAGGATCTCGCGAAGCAGATACTTGAGAAGCCCCCCAGCCTTGGCATGCTCACGAGGAAAGAATTTCCCGGTTTCCTTCGTGTAATCAGCGAGCAGGTCCACCGTCGGGTAGGTGGGCACACGACGCCCAGTTCCCCGAGTGTCTACCAGGTCCACAATATTGACGTGGGTGCGTCGAAAAAGCTGGAACCCATTGAACTCCACATCTGGCATGTCACGACTTGAGTGCTTAGACTCACCTTCTTGCACTCAGCTACAGTTTCCGGGATAGGATCTATGCGCATCGCACGACACAATCCCTGCCAGTTCGCTATTTCTGCCTCGTTTTCACCATAAGTATCGTTGAACTGCAGAACGAGCGCAGTTTGGAGAGCCCTTTTTTCTTTCCTGCGCTTTTTAGGAGACCAGTCCTCTTGCGATGCCAGACGGCGGAATTGGCCCATCGTCTCCTTCGACTGATCATAATGGAAGTCTGGGAAACGGTTGAAGTAGCCTCTTATGAAGTGCTGATTTTTTATGAGTTTTAGTTCTCGGATAATTTGTGAAAGCTTACCTGGGACGAAGACATCTTGGGAGGAGCGCGAGGGTGCTAGGCCTTGGGAAATGGTGGGGGACTGCCAGCTGGAGGTGAGTACGTATACTCGAAGAATAGCGCTAGAACGTCCCCCTGCACATGACTGCGCAGGGGCTCTCCTCGGCTAAGATGTCGTCGTGATTTGGTTGCCTGATTCTGCCGTATGAGGGCATCATATGATGCTGAACATTCAAAAGAAGTTTACGTGGACAGCATTTTACTAGCACGACTCAGAGGCAGAGCAGAATCTACATGTAGCTCATGTATGTCCTGCTATGCCACGAAATCTCAACAGACTAGACTCACTCTAAAATTTTGCTGCTGGTGCCAGCCTTCGAACGTTGACTCGGAGTACACGCATCTGGGCACCCCGTAGTATAGCTAGTAGTCAACTTACTTCACTCGATAGTCTCAACGAAGCAATTGGCTAAAATTGGCCCATTCAAGGCTCGTTTATATTCTTCACAAGTTTCCGGTTTCGTTCTTGTGCACGAACCCTTCGTCACTTTCGTAACGGTACGATTTTTAGGTCCTGCCGATATTTACTTTGTTTGTATACTCGATCGTCTGGCTACCATGTCAAGCATTGGCAGACCGTCCAGCTATATAAGATATCGTGAAACTATGGTCAGTAAATCTATAGCATAGAAGCAATCTATGCATACCCACTCAACAGTTCGCCTATCGGCCCTCGTACTCCCTTCAACCAAATTCAAATGCGTCATGAGATAGTCAGCAAGAACGAATATTCTTCTATGCCGCTTCATGGTCAGCATCTTGCATATGTAGAAACCATGTCAAGCCAGTTGTTGATTTTCAATGTCGTGGTAGAGAAACGAAAGTCGCGGTCCGCCGGGTGCGCATCGCGACGTTGACTTCTGATTGAGCGCCAAAGTGACAGTGGTCGAGGGTAATAATCAATTGCACATACTCTGGTACCTCCAAATTGCGATATAGGTTTATACGATGTTAGATAGTATTGATGATGTTACAATAAAATGATACGAATACACTGATTCACGTACAGGGAGCCCGAGCTCATATTGTGATGCCAGGAGCCCGGGAAACGAATAGACGAGGTATAAAACTGGGGAGGAAGAGTGAAAGCGCGAGAGAGGAAAACAGAGAGTAATGATACCATTACACAAAGGATGGGTTGTATGTTTGAAGTCCTGAGACAAATATGGCGTGCCCATCGGAGACAAAGCTGACCTACTCAATTTCTCGTGAGCCATGAGTTCGAAATCACCATTTGACCTCACGCGCTAGTGTGGCGAGAACGATTGGTGTGGGAGGGACGCCTATCTCCCGTCCGAGTAGTCTTCCTATCCGAGCGGCCCCTACTTGCTGGAGTTGACCTTGATCCCAAACGGCTGCGCGACGAAGGAGCTGTTGTGGGGGTTTAAAGTGCAACATATATCATATGGGAGGTGTAAGAATCATGAGAATATGAGTGATTAGTACTCCTTCCGTCGATAATCAGAATGTTTCGCTCACATTGACCCCTCTAAGACTTTAGAATCTTGCGAAGCAAAAATTTGAGTAGCCCTCCGGCCTTTGCGTGCTTGCGGGGAAAGTACTTTTCAGTATTCCTCGTGTAAGAAGAGAGTTCATTGACTGTGGGGTATGTGGGCACATTATTTCCAGTTCTCCAGGTGTCCACCAAGTCCACGAGATTAACGTTAGTGCGCTGAAAAAGCTGAGCACCGTTCATATTAGCATAGAGCATTTTATGACCTGAGTATTCAGTCTCACCCGCATACACTCTATTGGAGTTTTTGGTATGGGATCTGCTCCCATCGCACGGCACAGCGCTCGCCATCCTTTCATTTCCTTCTCGCTCTCCCCATAGATATGGTTGAACTGCAGGACAAGCGCAGTTTTGAGGGCTTTCTTTTCTTTCTTGTACTCTTTTCTCGGCCAGTCCTTTTCCAATGCCAAGCGTTTGAATTGGGCCATCGTATCCTCTGACCGATTATACTGAAACTCCGGGAAACGGCTGAAAAATTTCTTTATGAAGCACTATCTTTCAATGAGTATAACGATCACATATGATAATCAGAGCCTTGCCTGGGACGATGCCATCGTGGGGGGGTTGGCTAGAGGCGGAAGAGGTGGTGGGTGCGAGTGAGTTGAACGTGAAGGCGTGTATAGCGCCAGAACGCCCTTCTGTGCAGTCATGTGTAGAACGTGGCATGACATTCTCGGCAACGATGTTGTATAAATGAGTGGATTGATTCCATCGCACGGGGATATCACACAGGAATGCCAAGGTTCAGAAAGTGTTCAATTGCACTTACACGACTTCCAAGCTTCATTACTCAAAGGGAGAGCAGAATCTACATGTATCTGAACTTTCATGTACATCCTGCTATACCGCGAGAACTAAATAGTAAACGGACCCAACTCACAGTAGCCTCTCGCTGTGTTCATTTGCAGAACGTAACCTTCAACGACTGTTGGGTGCATGCAACCAAATTATCGGATCGACTGCACTAAGTGGCACTTGACCTCCTAGTCAAGCGTGTCCACATTATGTGCGACGATGCTTGGATGCGAAAATGCACGAGTCTCGCTATAGTCTGGAAGTCTTGCCCAATATTTGTAGCCCGTTTGTCTCTTAACCAAATTCCATCGATTGCCAAAGGCTGATAAAGTTAGTGTTCAGACTACCATGGCGCACCTCATAAAGGCTGCGTAACCTAACTCACCTTCATAGTGTTACTGGACATACCTATAAACCCTTCTTCGTCCCCTCAGAGTGCAAGCCACTATATCTTGTGGTGTGGCATCGTCGGAGCTCATGAGAGACGTTCGAGCTTATAACTCCGCGAGGAGCCTTGACTAGCTGGCCGCCTTTTACCCAAAGAGGCATACACACCCCTGGTAGAGACCCCAGATGATACCTTGATATCAGTTTTGACATCTTCTGGACGCCTTGACGGATGGCTGCATGAATGAGAAACGAAGAGCTGTTCAAGGAAGAGAATAGCATCACGCATTGTTGACTATCTATAGCGAGCTGAGGCACGAGACACGATCTAGATCTAAGTCTATGTCAAGCTCAGAGGACGAGCGTCTGAGACACTAGCGCTTCTGTCTCAGACTGCCACGTCCATCTGTCGTTGTGTTCATCCAACTCGATCGTTCCTTTCTTTTCAGCCTAGTTTTCTCCTTTAAAGCTTAATACTCATTCCTTCACTAATTCAGTCACTCATTTAGATTTAAATCTACTCCTAATGGACCCGCACAACGAGCCTGAGCCCGACTACCCCAATGTCTCCCCCTATAATGCCATTATACAAACGACAGTGGCTCAGGGTGGCTCGGAAGAAGACGGCGTCGCGTTCGCGAGAACGGTCTGGCAGACTGCGCGAGCTGAACGGATCCGGGAGTGGGATGAGAGGCAAGGTGGAGGTAATCCTAACCCTCCTCCAGGAGACGACAATGGAGACGACGACGGTAGAGACGGCGACGCTCCCCCAGCAGAGCAAGACGAGGAGCATGAGGATGAGCGCCGAAGGTGGGGCAGAGGCGGGTCTGCCCTCCGAGAGGCCCCTGGCGAGGACAGCGACGACGACGAGCCCACCTTTAGGGCTAAGGTGGTCAAGGGGCAGGCGGTTGGAGGAGAGGAGATGTATCGCCCAGACCCGGCAGTCGTAGCGAAACTAGCAAAGGGGAAGTTCGTCGCCCTATACCATTTCATCGACCGCATCTGCAAGGCCGCGACGTTGCGCCAGGCAGCGGCTAACGACAACAGCTTCTCCTTTAAAGTAGACGGGAAATCCCTCAGCCTCTCGAGTGACATGTCACCCGCTTCGTCAAAAACAGTTCTACGAGACGATGAATTGCCGTATGAAGATTTTCACCACGCACAATCCCTACTCATCGAGACCATGGAAGAATGCCCGAAGTACTCGCGAGAGCTTATCAACGGCTTGGCAGATATGTTCCACGCTCTCGATAGGCATGGCATCCGCAAGCAGGAGTTCGGTGACCTTGCGGTGCAGCGTTATGCTACAATTGTCAGGATGGAATGGCACTCGAAGCTAAAGGACAGAACCATCTTCGACATAGCGAAGATTGGAGATTTCCGCCTTCGCAGCATTCATCGTCGGATCGTCGACGAGGAAAGCAGCATTCGGTAAGTCTAAAACCCCTGCGACTATCAAACAGAAGCTGACAAGTGACTTTCACTATTACACACATGTCTTTTCCACCGATGGGTGTATGGGCGTGAACATGCGTATCGCGTACAATGCATCTGCGAACACCAACTCCACATGCGAACTGGGGATTGGGTGGGGATGCGCTTCGTAAATGTCTCTTAACGGGTCCCACATACTGCGTCGGGGATGCCATGGGTGACGGTCACGGCGTTTTAAACGATCGGCGTACTCATCAGAGTGACGGAGTTGTTGCGACGAGCGGACGATGTCGACCGCTGGAGGAGGAGCTTCGAGGGAGGAGGTTTCAGCTCAGCCACGTCACGTAAGCGAGAGCGCCGTGCGGAGGAGGAAGTCCAGCGCAAGAGGGGCAGGGCAGAAGAAGGCAGGGATGAGAAGGCGGAAAGACGCTACAAGGCGCCAGCGGAGCATGTGACGAGTACGAAGGCTCTATGCGCCATATGTTTGGGAATGCATTCTGACGTCTCGAGCTGCAACAGTGACACCCTCTGGAGCGGGAAGAACGCCAGATGTCATCGCAACGGAGAAGGAAGGCTTGTCAACCCGCAGGACAAAGTCTTGTGCCTCGACTGGCAGCGTTTCGGCAAGTGCAGGGGGAAGGGAAAGTATCACGTCCACGAGTGCTCAGGATGCGGCGACCTTGATCATGGAGCACAAGGCTGTGATCTACGCGAGAAGGCTTAAAGCCCACACTCCGCTACAGGCTGAAGCATGGAGGACTGCTCTCCGAGAAGCAGGACTCTGCCATCGATACCCCTCTCTCGTCAAGGACATTTCGACTGGATTTAATATCGGGTTTCCATCCATAGAGTCTACGTTCGCTCCCCTTAATAGTGCATCGTTCGAATCTAATATAGACAAATTTAATGTTATCCTAGAGAAGGAGCTTGCGGCAGGCAGATTCATAGGTCCACTATCACAAGCCCAAGTAGAAGAGTTGATCGGGCCATTTCAGTCCTCGCCATTGTCCATGATACCAAAGCCGCACAAGCCAGACAGGTTTCGTTTAATTCAGAACTTCTCATATCCTCGAACATCGAGCAGTGGCCGCGCATCGATGAATTCATACGTGAACTCTGATGACTACCCATGCACCTGGGGTACGTTCACCGCGGTAGCCCTCGTCCTCAGCCAGCTCCCCCCAGGGTCACAGCTCGCAGTCAGAGACGTGGCAGAAGCCTATCGGACAATACCACTTCATGAGTCGCAGTGGCCAGCAACGGTAGTGCGGGTATCCAACAAGGATGGGTTCTGCATCGACACCAGCGCAAGTTTCGGAGGAGCAGCCAACTGCGGGGTGTTTGGCAAATGTGCTGACGCGGCATGCGATATCATGCGAGCCAAAGGCATAGGTCCAATGCTGAAATGGGTCGACGACCATGTCTTCATTAGGATCCTGTCGCGCTACATAGCAGAATACAATCACAAAAGACTACGGTGGAGGGATAGCATTAGAAACAGTGGAGGACTCCACCAATCGGGAGGGCGAGTTTGGTTCGGAGGAAATATTCTGCCAGACGGTCGGGTCGAAGAGTTTGTAGAGGATATGGAGTTCCCCTTACAAATACTGGCGGCAGGACAATTCCCGTATTCTCTTCGTGACGTGGATGAGGTCTCGGACAAGCTAGGAATCCCCTGGGAAGGAGAAAAGGATTTGGATTTTAGCAGTGCGGCGGTGTTTACAGGTATGCTATGGGATATCAAGCACTACACGGTAGCCCTAGCAGAGGAGAAACGAAACAAGTACCTCAAAGCGATAGAACAGTGGGAAGAAAGAGACACTCACATTCTAGAAGACGTCCAGCGACTACACGGAAAGTTGATGCATGCATCCGCGGTCGTCCCAGAGGGTAGGGCCTACATCACGTGCCTCGAAAAGATGCTCGGCATACTCCGAGACCAACCTTTCAAACCACGACATCCTCCGCGCGGTACCAGTGTCGAGATACGCTGGTGGAAACATCGCTTATCCCATCCCCCTCTCTCTCGCCCAATACCTGGACCAGTCTCGGTCACGAATATCGAGGCATACTCAGATGCCAGCTCATCGGTCGGTGTGGGGATATGGATCAAGGGACAGTGGAGAGCATGGGCGCTCAAGGAAGGCTGGCAGCGAGAAGGCAGAGAGGACAGGGATATTGGCTGGGCAGAGGCGGTAGGTTTCGAGTTATTGATTCGAGCCATTGCACATTCTAAGCCTGCACACAACCACATACGGGTCTTCGGGGACAACCAGGGCGTGGTCGAAGGCTGGAGAAATGGACGAAGCCGAAACATTGCCGTCAACAACGTCTTTCGGAGGATCCACAGCTTTCTCAAGACAGTCGATCTTCACATCTACGCGAGCTATGTCCCCAGTGCCAGCAACCCAGCCGATGGACCCTCCAGGGGAATTTTTCCTCCCCGTCGCTTTCGCCTCAATGCCTTTGAGATTCCGTGCGAGCTCAAAAGCATCATCGTCGACTCCGATTCTCAACCCATCGAAACATGCCGAGCAGTTCGAAAGCTCCCCAGAAGCGAAACCGAAGGGCAATCCGCATAAACCGCAAGAGTTTCGCAGGACTCCAAAGTCATCCGCTATGTCGAGCGAGACAAATAAGTCACCAGCTCAGAACCGTGCCGTCAACCCCCCGGTAGTTGAGCCCATGACTACACACAGCGGAGGCGAGTTCAAGATCTTACGTCCAGATTGTCCAGCTAAAGACCGCCTCTTACTTTGGCGACCATCAATTCCATCCACCATCACCCCGTCATCCCTCTCCGACGATGATCGAGTCAGAGTTACACTATCTAGTGTAAAAGCTTACAATGTATCCACGCTAGCTACATACGGAGCTGGTCTTAAGCTCTTCATGGAAGTCTGCGACGCCAAAGAACTACCAGATCGAGATCGAATCCCAGCCAGCAAGGATCTCATCTCGGTGTTTCTGGCTCAGCTAGTAGGCGCATACTCAGCCAGCGCAGCTAAGAACTACTTCGCGGGAGTCCGAGCGTGGCACATCATTCACAGGCTAGATTGGCCAGACGAGAAGTTTCAGTTTCACATCCTTCTTAGCGCAGCGTCCGCTGACGAACCTCTGTCCTCTCACCAGTCCAAGAAACACCCGTATACAGTAGAGACATTGGAGAAGATGATAGCACAATTGGAGGACTCCAAACCTCTGGATGTGGCAGTGAGAGCCGTGGCGACGACCATGTTTTACAGCCTGGGTAGGCTGGGAGAATTCACGGTCTCGTCTCAGAACGCGTTTTCAGCCTCGAAACACGTACAGATTTCGCATTGGAGAGAAGAGAAGGATAGAAACGGTAGGCCAGTATGGAATCTGTTCATCCCTCAGACCAAAGCCGCACCTAAAGGCGAGACAGTCCAATGGGCAAAGCAGAACGGGATCTCGGATCCAGTAGAAGCTTTTCGGCAGCATCTCGCAATCAACAAGCCATCGGCAGGAGAACATCTATTCTCGTATACCACGGCGTATCGTAATGGGAAGTCAAACCGAGTCCCAATGACCAGAACAGCCTTTCTCACGCGCATCAAGGGCGCAGCTACAAAAGCAGGGGTGGAAAACTTAGCGGGGCATGCATTTCGTATCGGAGGAACCTTGGAGTATCTTTTGCGAAACGTTCCGTTCGAAGTTGTCAAATCACAAGGTCGTTGGAAAGGGGACTCATTCCAGCTTTATCTCCGCAGACATGCTCAGATAATGGCTCCGTATATCCAAGCAGAACCCGAGTCCCATGTTCAATTCATCAGCACCATCATGCCTCGTGTGCGCTAGTATGGTATGCTCGTCTAAGTCTCCTACAGATTTGGGAATCACAGTCGCTGATGCGTCGCTTAGACTCCTTAGGGATGGGGATCGCCGCTCCTTTGTTTTCCCCTTTCTCGTAGGCCTAGACGTTCATGTTTCCCTTTCGGCTCGTCGGGAGGCTTTCCCCCTTCGGGGGAGGGCTTTCGCCCACTCTCTCACCATTTGTTTCTTTGTTGTCACTCGCTGCTTCATATACGTCCTTCCTGTGTCATTGGTTCACTCTTTGATCCTGTACGCATGTTGACCACATAATCCATCGTGTTCTTGACAGTCTCTTGACTTGTCCCGCTCTCATGACAAACAGACAAAAGCGTCAGACATAGATGACTATCTATAGCGAGCCGAGGCACGAGACACGATCTAGATCTAAGTCTATGTCAAGCTCAGAGGACGAGCGTCTGAGACACTAGCGCTTCTGTCTCAGACTGCCACGTCCATCTGTCGTTGTGTTCATCCAACTCGATCGTTCCTTTCTTTTCAGCACCCACCTCTCCCACCCTGAAACGACACTATGTTCTCTGTCTGCTCACAGAGATCACAGTAGATTTTATCTTGTTACATGGGCTCAGAAGTGCCATCTCCGAGCTAGCGCAGCATTAACACTCCTTTTCCAGCCTAGATCCTATTAGCCGTTATCATGGTTGCCTACCCCGGTCCTTGTGGCACTTTCAACAAGGCTAGAAGTCATCCGACATATCGCAAGCCAAGCCAAGAAGCACGAACATGGTGAAACGCAGCTCAGCTGTGAGCGTCTCAAATTCTTTAAAAAAAATGAGTCAGACAAATCCAAGGACAAACCAGAATCTTCACAGCACTCACAGAATTCGCAATGTCCAACAACGCAGAGCTCGTCTCCTGGCAGACAATGCTCACCTCTCCCAGGCAGAGGCGACGTCGCGGAGGTCTTTCCAGCCTTCCACAGGGGCTGTTCGGTCACAGACAGCCTCCTCCAGCCCAACTGCTTGAGAACAACCAGATAGCCATTGTTGCGTTTGACCCCCCTGACCAAGATATGCGACCCAGAGCACCCACACCTGCACTCCCACCACAACCACCAGCCGCTCCAGATCCCGCACTTCTCCAAGTCCCCGCCCATCGGGAGACAGCAATCGAACAACGACCTCTGGAGTGGTGGTTCATGCCAAGCCCTAGCTTTCAGGAAGGCGCACAACCCCCCCACCCCCCAGACGAGCCCAGTTCAGAGTTTCTCAGGGGCGACAACTTTGATCAGTCAGACAGGGGAGTGGAGTACTGGACTCGTCGCGCGGATCCCGAACGCTATCCTCTTATCATGCCAGGCCAACATCTGCGGCTGAGAAAGCCAGATCAGCGTAGCGAGCCCTACAGGATCGTGGCACGCATGGGCCGAGTCGGCCCGGGGATGGCATTTTGGGCGGAGCCACGACTCGAACCTTCCCTCCCATTCGCAGCTGTGTTATATCTCCCCGCAAATGTCCAGTTCACTCATGACTTGGAAAAGGCACTTGACGCCTTGGTCATAAACACTCTCGACCTAGCTCCTCCATCCTGAGAAGGAGCGCGCAACTACCCCCCATCACCGCACCAGACTCTATTTCTAATGACGCCTGAGAGGTGAACTCGATAGTTAGGCCAATACATAGCGTTCGGGTTGCAAAGCCCTCCCACCCTCGCCGCTCCTTTGTTTTCCCCTTTCTCGTAGGCCTAGACGTTCATGTTTCCCTTTCGGCTCGTCGGGAGGCTTTCCCCCTTCGGGGGAGGGCTTTCGCCCACTCTCTCACAGTTCGTTTCTTTGTTGTCACTCGTCGCTTCATATACGTCCTTCCTGTGTCATTGGTTCACTCTTTGATCCTGTACGCATGTTGACCACATAATCCATCGTGTTCTTGACAGTCTCTTGACTTGTCCCGCTCTCATGACAAACAGACAAAAGCGTCAGACATAGACGACTGCCAGCGTTTGATATTTTAACGAGCGCGTGTGCACGTGACCGTGTCGTGACAGACAGTATTACCGCTATGCAACTAGTTGCCTCCCGTAGATCCTTCGACTCGGACACTGCTACGCAAACAACTCCTTGAAACCCCCGTTGACCGAACAGAGCTATTAACTCGATAGTCTACATATTGCCAACTTTTGTACATACGCTAAAGCCTATTTCACTCGAGTTCGTACTACTTATATGATAGTAGCAGCACTACAATATTGTTACCGCTTACTCAGCGATTGGACAATAGGTAAAGAGATCGCTGCATTCCGGCTCGTAAGCTTTAAGTACTTGCCGAATTCTATCTTGATACATTTGCGGTATAAGATATACCGGTGGGAGGATGAGCTCGGCCTTGTGTTGATCGATGAAGTCACTCAGCGCAGCTTCCGAAATATTGTGCCTAGCAGCTCGTCAGCCAGGGAAAAATAAAAACGGTGAAACAGTACACTTACTTCTCCTTCAAATGACTAAACACCACCTCTCTGGGCTCCGGTTTGGAAAATTCATTGCAGAGAGTACAGCTGTATGAGGGTGACCCGAACCACTTCGACGTCTCTTTAGCCAAGTTCTTCGCCTCTGATTCCGTCACTGATTCCTTATATTCTGTAGAGGCAAGTTCATATGTGGGATTGGGGTGGTGGCAAATCATATGAATACCCGAAGGGATGTGATAAGCCTATAAAAATACGTTCGTTGTCATCATTTCAATAAAGCGACGAGTGAAAGCTTACCGCCGTTTTCCAGTTCATGATCGGGATACACTGGAGCACACGCAAGCAGTCAGTGAAAACGAATCGTAGATCACTATCCTTGTCGAGATCCTCGACGGTAGCGGTATTTAAATCGAATCCACAAGCCTTGATTGCTTCAGCAGTCGGTTTGAGCCGAGCTCGAAAGATCTCTGCATCCCACACTTCTTGGTAACCTGGATTGCTGGAAAACCAATCCTCCACTATGTAGTAATAGTCGCCCAACATCCACTCTTGTAAGGGAGGCGTCGTCCCCCAGGGATGTTGGCAGGTATGATGGGCAGCATTGCGACAGGCGAAGACTTGGCGACATAGAAAGCAGGTGAAATAGCTCCCAATGGCGAGCGAGAATGGGTCGGACGATCCCTTCAAACCGGTCTCTTCACGAATCATGTCTAGAAGTGCTTTCCTGGCATGGCCCTCGCGCTCTTCAAGATAGTTCTGAACCAAGAGTTGCAAGGTAACCCGCATATCCCCCACGTTAAAGCCCTCATTCTGTGGATCGACCAGATCATAGAATTTGCGGGAGGAAATCGCTATTTCGCGTGGCGTCAATTGAACATCTTGCATCTCCGAGACAATTTCCTGGATTAATTTGTTCGTGACAGTGAGCCTGTTGCGGAGAGTATAGATGTAAAGGTCGTGCAGACGCTTTGGGCGGATTTCTAGCATGAGCTCGATTATTCGGCCTCGGATAGCGTTCCAAACTGCAGATAGAAAACACCGGTCAGTTGTTACCGACATTGGGCAATACTGAAGTACATACTACGTGGGGTCAACGCCTGTGGTTTCCATACTCCTGGGAGATCCATGAACCGCTGTTCATCGCTAGTGTCGCTCATGTATTCAACCTCTGGCCCCCACCCATCTTTTTTGAGATTCTCGATAATACTAGATATATTTGTCGCTCAGACTAGCGTGTATATGTTAAAGCACAAAGACTCACGCATCCCGCCTCGCCTCACGGATATCTTCGAGTTCGTCTGCTCTCGATCGACGGAAATCGTCGTACCATTTTCTTAAAGCCGGGACAGTCTATCCAACATAGAGTTTAGAATCAACCAGAGGTATTTTGACTCAATAGCTCACATTGACTATAGCTACTGTTGAGTGTACCTGCTTCTTTATGAGCTGGTCACGACTTTCTTCGGGAGTTGCCTTCCAAGTCAGTACAAACTTGTCCAATAAAGGCCGATATTGAATCCAATTAGCTATATCAACCTAAGTCAATATAAAACGATTATTAACACTGAATTTCATCATACCATCGGCCCAGGACGGTTCACCAAGAGGTGGCACAAGTACAGATACTGTATCCTGATCATTAAGCAGCCTTATCGTGGTATGATCATATAGATGGTAGTTCTGGCGAGAACGATAGTCAAGAGAAACGGAGCTTCAAGTAAGGTCAGCTACTGCTATCATCCGGGAAGGTGATCATCTACGTACAGTTCATTATAGCACTTCTTGCAAAGCCGTACCCGACAGCCCCAATAAACAGAATGGCAGTTTCTACTCGGACAGTTCTATGATTCCGTATATAAGTGGTAGGAAACATTATACAATTAACGGATAATTGATCACTTACATGGCAAGATGGGTCGAAGAGGAGATGCGCATATGCAAGCTCGGTAAGGTCGTCAGGACACGATGGGAGGCGGGGGACATTAAGTCGCGCTGCCTTCCATATAGGCTGCGTCGACCGACTTGTAAAAAAGGCACGGAAGTCCTTAGTTAACCTAGACAAATGAAGCATGTCTTTGGTTTGAAGATGCACGCATATCTAATACCGCGTCAAATCAGGAAGTAATCAAGTGAAGTCAACAAAACAACTCACCTCCATTATCACGTCAAGGGGCATTTCAAGCATCTGAAAGAGCATCCCTCGTTTACTCGGAGCACGAGCGACCGTTTCCAACTTAGCAGCGTCGTCAGAAGGAGACGTTTGAGTACTGGGGGTCGGAGGCTGCCAGTTTGCCTTGAATGCTTGGCCACGCCGGGGTCGAGACAGAGTAGTGCTTGCACCTCTATTAGCAGAAGCCTTAGCATCTTGAGACCGTTTCTTTATCCTCTGAGATCTTCTGAACATTTCAATTACAGGGGTCTGATGCGAATGGGAACCAGAGTGTTCATGGAAGAGCACGGCCAAGCCCGCGCGTTTTATAACTAGCTATGGCGCTGATTACGCACGTGACCGTATCATCCAGAATCCTCCCCCAGCCGGCCGCTCGCAGCCTGAGCTATAGGTAGTACGTTCGAAATTCTAGGAATTCGCCTTACATACGCTACAGACCAGTAATCCCGCCATATGCAATTCAAAGAGTAGATGGACAGCTTACTTGATGTTAGTAGGTCATACATGCATGGTTATCTGGGTTCGTCAACGTAAAATTCGAAAACCGGCTAGCTTGAACGCAGTATATTTGTAAGTATAGTACGTAGTGCTGGACTGCAGTGCCATATCCTAATCCAAAAATTAACTCTCGGCAAAAGACGTAGGTCTGTCCGGTGACTGGTGAGATGACCATACTGCGACGACGAGCTGCTTACAGCCTTGCCATTTTGTCAGATGTGGAAGTCGATCGAAACAGGACTGAGTAATACCAACCCAGTGACTGAGACGTTCGAAATACAGTAGTACGAAGGGTCCAGCTTTGTTCGAGTGGATATAGAAATCAGGCTGACTGAGAAGAATAAGTTTAGATTCTAAGTAACAACGATATCCGAGACTGGTTACCGGCGGTCCCACATGTGTTATGTACACGACGGACGTTAAAATTTATAAAAGATTTAAAAAAAAAAAAAAAAAGACTGGTTACCGGCGCTGGGGGCCTACGAAATGAGTACACGGACGTAAGCAAGGGAAATCATAGTAGGGTGCATACGGCATATGGGCATGGTGCTGAAAATCATACGGCATATGAGAAGTGTCAGTGCAAGGAGGGCGTTAAGCAAGGGAGGACATGGCTAGGCATGGGATGATATGACTTTCACCGGATATCTAAATAAGTCAGTTGGAGTTAGTTGGTTCGGCTGCACCTGCATCTCATGCATGCCACCGTAGAGCAGCTAGAACAGTGCTAGTATATAATACAAGACGCATGTAAGCCTAAGATCACGAGATATGATTGATCACATACATAAACAGCAGAGTCTCCACAGGCGCAACTTGAAGACCTTCGCTTGGCCGAACGAAGACTCATCCTCCAGTCATGCTGGCACTTGTAGCGCTGTACCTCGTATATGAGTCGATCAATATGTTCTTCTAGCGCATCAAGCCGTCGAGTATCAATGGTAGAGCGAGAGGTTGTGCTTTTTGGTGAAGCTGGATGCGTCAGTTCCTCCTTGTGCTTCACTCGGCGTTCTTGGGCCTCGATACCTCTCAAAACAACGGTTTCGCGAGCAGGGATATAGCCTTGGAGTTGGGCTGGAGCACTGCTTCTCACTCCAGGCCGTCGCTTCGGCGGTGGTTCGATGGGCCGCTCAGGAGGAGGGTGAAGCCAAGTTTGGCGGAACCTGTCTGGTCTAGGAACGGGAGGAAGTAGCGGTACAGAAGGCGGTCGTGCCGCATCATCTCCACCCGCAGCTCCAGTGGTCAGACGACCTTCCTCCCAGAGCGGGCATTTGCACGTCTTCCACTTCGTCCCACAACGGTAACAGAATTGCGTCTTGCATGCGCACGTAATGTGGAAGCAGCCGCTTTTGAGCTCGACCAGCCTATCGCACCCAGGGCACTGCTGCGCACAACCACGCTGTACAAGACGCCGGGGGACGTTGTCCGGTCGACACGCGTGCAGGACATGTTTCTTCACTTCGCATCGGCATCGACTGCAAGTACGTGTCGTACATCCGGATTCCGTGCAATCATAAGCATGAGGTGGTCCATTCTTGGATTTAGTTCGGGGACCGAGAAAGCGGTTACAGGTCACTCGGGCGCAATAAACGCGTTTCGGCGTGCTGAACTCCTGGGTCTTTAGTGAAAATAACCGCGACAGTTGTGTATCCATGTGTTTCTCAAATAGAGAGGATGGAACGGTATCTTGGCAGCACCGCGGAGGGAATATAGACTCATCCCGCGTAGAGGCCTTGACCAAGCTCAACAGACATGGGATGTCGTAGAAATGCCCGCAGGGTACTCGGACCGCGTTTGTGTCCATGACCATATGCTGACATGCAACACATTCATGCTTCTTGAAGCCATGGCTATCATGAAGAGTTATCAGTATGTGATAGTATCAATGAACTCATGATCGCAGAGAAAACGTACAGAGACCGCCGCAAGAAGAGCCTTGCAGCTGCTACATGCGATTTGCGCTCAGACTTCTGCGGGCGAGCAGGCGCTTCGATGAAGGTGAGATTGGTTCTGATGGGAGAAATTTAGACGATGAAATAAACGTGTGAGAGGTGCTGTACCTGGTAGGTGTTGAACTCAGCAAGCCACCGAGAGCGTTACTGGGTCTACTGGGGGTCCTGTTGACTGGAGGATTCCCTGTCCCACCCACGACGATAGAGCGCTGCTTGGAGGTGAGGTCTGCCCAGAGGTGAATATCGGTATCAGCGAGCTTGAGTGCAAGCTTGGCGTTCTGAACGAAGGAATCCCTAGGTCCGTCGTAAATCATCTTTCAATCCTATCAACGAAAGTACTCGCGCCGTTCGAGTTCCTCGTGATCAAGCAAAACATAAAAGCTGAAGGGATCGACTCAGCGGTTGAAAGGGAAGGACCAGCCTTTGGAGAAGTTACGAAGAAATGACGAGGTGGGAAGCGATGTGCGATTGTGATAGCTGCCAAGATACCTCTTTATCAACTTTAGAACACGTGGCAGCGGCGAGCTCGAGAGCCTTTGTACTCCTGTCGTCTGAACGACTTTCCCTTGGTGGAGCGTATGGATCGGTCGGTGCACGCACCTGTCACCGGTTCTATGAAAGTCTATATGTAATCAGCTGTCGTTGCGGACGCTTCCGGCGTGAAAAAACCTTCCGTAAGCCATACCTACATGCATTGATAGGATGCTCATGTACGACCATCGTCTTGCCCCACGATATACGATGTTCCTACAGCTTGGATGTCCACATTAATCGGTCGGGGGGCCAAAACAGAGGCTACACAGCGAGACATTCAGATTGGGTGCCTTGAGGATTATTATAAAGCTCGAGACTGTTTTCGGGATCCCGCCCGTAAAGTTGAGGAATGAACATGATTCCGAAGTTCTGTTCTGTTAATCTCGTCAACACGATACCTCTACGGTTGACTCAGGGCCGAGCAACATACCTTCGCTTCATATAAGACTAGGCAGATTTGAAATATCATATCGGCAGAACGGATGTAAATGCGATATATGAGTGCAAAAGAAATCAAAGTGAATCACGAAGATCTGCGACTGCGCGATTTTGCAGAGTTGGCCTCCGGAAATGCACCAATATTGCCTAATGGTAGGAAGTGTTATCTCTTCGTAAGATGCCTTTTCTTCGCTGATGATAGGGCCAATCAAATAATCTCTGGGGAATGAGCTCAGTACCCATTCCGTGAGGTGGCCAATCAGAGCACGTACCTCCAACACCCGAGACAAAATTTGGCCTGTTGGGGCCGACTTTTCATAGTATTAGAAAGTCTCGATAGCTCATTACAACTTCTTAGTCGTGTACCTGCCATGGACGTCCCCTACCTGCATGTTGTACGCTGAGCGTAGTAGAAGATCTAGACATTGCCCAGAGATATTTAGCGCTGAACTTAGACCTTGGCCGGCTATTGCCGGTCCTCGCTCTCTGACTCTCTCCTTCGTCTAGCTCACACTCTCACTCCCCTGGTCGTATCGATATCTCTCGTAAATACGAATAGAAATGCCTTGCATATCTTTCTCGTCAAATATGCAGCATAGCGTAGCTAAGGACTATAAGGTTGCGCCAAAGTAACACAGCTTAAACCGGTGAGTTTTATTGAAAAGAGGCTGGTTAATAGGAACGATGAAAGCTTATGTTATTTTCCATGTAGAAAATACAAAGTATACCAAGAGTACATCGCATTATCTTGGAGTTCTTCCGCAACTACCATCAAAGAGATGGGTTCCTCTCAGACGGCGTATGCATATAAGTAGGCCGAGATATATGCTGTGCAAGGCTGCAAGCATATCAGACAAATGCAGGTATAGTACACAAATATTACGAATTCATCCTTGTGTCTTGATGGCTTTGGTTGTATCTTGGAGACCGTATAATAGACTCTAGTTTGCAACACCTTCACCCGACAACGATGGTCCTCTATGGCAATACACGTTGTATGCTCTTGTGCAATGGGAAGCATATAATCTGTCGAGAAAATCGCAGCGACGGTCATTTTCGGATCGGAGTACGACAGATTACTCCCGTATTCACTCTCACAGTCTGCGGGAGTTCTGCGCGATATCGTTCGCATAACGCTTGTGAGTGAATCATGATCAGCTCGGGCGACCTGATCAACCCATTTATTGATGCAGCAGCACAGCTCAGAACCGGCGTATGGCAGATCTGTGTTCTTAGTCTTTGCGATTGGCTACGAACACATATTGGAACCTGACGATCACATCAACGTCAATAATATTGCATCTGACTGTCTCGCCCACTTTCTTCGTCGTATCTTATAGGGCCTTCTCAATGTCAAACTCAAATTGACGACTCCGCTATGCATGCGGCGATTTGCCATACATATAACGGCCGTTGCATTGTAGGTGAACCTCGTGCTGCGCTGAGCACCGCCCCCTGTCATTACCCTTCTACCTCCTCACAGGGCGTGCAAGTAGCAAGACTATCGACGACTTCCGTTCAATTTTCCCCCTGGCTTTCTGGTTTAGCCCAGCGCCGTAAACAATGGCAGCCACCGTCATTCAGGGAGCCGCTGCAGATTTTCCTCTGGATCAACTGTAAGTCATCAAAGCGATCACTATCGAAAACCCGATGTTTACTCACCATATATAGCTATGTGCATAGCTTCCTGCATATAGTCGGCATAAGTGAGTGTTCGGTGAACATATATCATAGACTGCTCTAAGGCTAAATTCTGGCGCAGCAATTCTTTTCTACGATCACATCCTCACCTTCGGTGAAGAAATATCACGCATATGGGCATCTCCTGGATCAGGTGCCTCCCTGTATTTTCTACTCACCCGCTACTTTTCTTTTTTTGTTGTAAGGAGTTTTAAGGTAATCGGCGAGTATGACTTTTCCCTCTAACTATCGATTGCTTTGCAGACTATAACTATCACCTTTGGTAATTTCTCGAACTCGTTTTCAACGGTACAGGTACGACATGCGAGCATCTTTTGTGGGTTAAGCTAACTAGGATGAAGAGGTACGGGTAGCATACACCGAGTCGCTATAATGCGCTCAATTTCTAGCCTCCTAGCTGCCTGGATTATGTATTCTACCGTCAGGTTGTCTTGATGGCAACACAAATACTCGTCGGAAGTGAGTACTATCGTTTTAAGGCCTTAAGTGATATGCTTACTGGTCCGTTCACTGCTAGTTATGCAGTTCTTACGAACGTATGCGCTGTACTGCAAGAGTAAACGAATCGCCGCTCTCATATTTGGCGTCGGCGCTGTGCTAGTATCTCTATCAGTAGTAAGTGATGGTTTACTACAGAATCACGCGCAGACAGCCAGCTGATAAGCTGCGTAGTGGGCAGTCACTGGACAACAGGGAGAGGTATCACTACAACAAGGCTGTCATATGGCCTCCTCCAAGACATCGTACGTAGACTTTCTTCGTTCATGTACAATGCGAACCTCATACTCAATCCATAATCTAGTTCGATTCGTAAGTCTGATCTATCAAGAGTATTCGCACTGAACTTGGCAATAAAACGCCGTAAAATAGACATCGCGGTTGCATGGGAGGCACTGTTTACGTTCGACGCCATGATTTTCGTGTTGACTCTCCTGAAAACGTACAAAGAGCGTGCCAGCCACAGACTAGTAAGACCCTCGGATTTGGTATCTTTGGTATTCCGTGATGGTGAGTCTCCCCTTTGTAGTATGAAGCTGTCCATGCCTCATATTTTCACTTCGTTCCTGTAGGTGCGATATACTTCGGGTGAGATGCCTTCATAGCTCACCGACAAACATGCGTTTCTGACCGTCCGGAAGGGTAATGATGCTTGCACAAGGAGCCAACGTGATTACATTCTATGTGTGTACTTTCAGCCTCTTGTCATTTCTCTACTCATAGCCATTCTAACGATTATTATGATATAGGTTGCCCCCGTATGTATACTTCCATCTCCACCATATCGCTCTCCAACTTACAAGATCCATAGCCGGCACTTCGGGGCACCTTGTCCACCGCTGCAAGCACGTACGTACCCTGCATCGTTGCATTATAGTTCATCTTTTTTTCTTCTAAGCAAGCAATAAACAGTATATCCGTGACGATGATCTCCCGGTTGACACTCAACCTGCACAGTACGGCGGCACACTCTGAACACATCAACGCAACAACACTACCCTTCTCAAGCCACATCATCTCTACCCTCCAATTTACGATGCCTTACAGACCAGACGAAATCGCAGACGAAGAATTCGAAGACAAAGAGGAGAGCTGCAGTCCGGATGAAGATGGACGTGGATGTGCTTGAGAAAGACTCGGAAACCTCTCACATGAGACAATTTTAGCGCGTCGTTTAATGTGGTCATGGGCTCTCGTCTCACGGACTTTCCCTCAGTAGAACTCGATGTATCAATACCCTAATATCCTAAAGATAATAACTTCAATGCTGCGAGTTCGCGTTTTGCCCATAGTACTCTACACTGCATGGGGTATCGTTTCGATCAAGCATTCACAAAACGGCCAGTGCACGTAATGTATTCACACAAGCCCATGTACTAGATCTACGTACGCGTTAAGAAATCCATCCAAAAAAAACAAGACTTTACTGTATGTGTAGATTGGGGAGAAATGAACGACCAGCTGTACATACCAGCACAGTATACGTAAAGAACGAACAACGTCAACTTCCAGGATTATATCATCAGTCAGCGCGCTGCGCCAAGGAAAAAAACACTATTAAAAATCCGTATATAAACGTTGCGGGGCGAGTTAAAGAGTGTCTACCAGTTCCACTCGTCCTCGTCCTCGTCAACTCTCTTCTGCGAAGGCGATGGGCTGACAACGCTAGGGATCAATGGAGCGCTGAGAGTCAACGTTTGCCCTTCTAGCTGGTCGGGTTCTTCGTCTAGAAGTGAATGCGACGATACAGCTGAGAGAGGTGAAGGTTTCTGTATCGGAGAAGGTCCCGCTGATGGCGCGGGGGATGTGAGAGCGGCGAAGAGGGATTGGGATACGTCCGAGAGCAGAATGGAAGCACGTTTTTGCGACTTGGTGAATCTACCGTGGGCAATCGAAGTGATGTTAGTATCGGGATGAGATGTATATATACGCATTGTACGTACGTGTCGTTCTTCTGCATCTCCTCCCACTTCTTTCCAACACTAGAGCCTACGCTTCCCATCCAAGTCGATACAGGACTCGACGACGCTGGGTTTCCCAGATTGATCGAAGTAGGTCGTGTCTTGGTCTTGCCTGCAGAGCTCGAGACAACCGAGTTCTTGACATTGTCTGCCAAAGGTGATGGCGAGAGAGGCGAGCGAGCGAGCGAGTCTTTCTTGTCTTGCGACCGTCTTCTGAGGGTCTTCTCTGATCGGTTGGTTTGTATGGGAGAAGTCACGGAAGGCTCGTCGAGAAGAACTTCCGCAGACGAACTCTCCTCGGTGGGGTCCTCCAGAGAAAGCGAAGATAGCAAAGATGAAGCGGATGATTGAGATAATCTTTGACTGCTCTGAGTCGTTGAAGTTCGAGTTGAGGACGCTGCAGTGGAGACTGAGCTCATACTCTGTGTAGTCTCATGGCGAGATGTAAGCTTCTGGGACGCGATGGAGGCGCGCGAGATCGTCGCAAGGCCAGACATTGGAACTATCATGGGTGAAACCACCGATGAGGAGCTGGGCTGTGAGAGTTGATCTGGTGTTGAAAAGTCGTTGAGACCTGCTGCCAGAAGACGAGCGCCTTCTTTGAGTGCATCCCGAGCAGAAGGGATAATAGAGGAGACCGTCGATGTCGATGCAGGAGTAAACGAAGATCCTGGACTTGAATATGCTCGGTCCATCCCTCGACTTACAATCTTCTCCCACTTGCGCTTAAGTTGTGAAAGTTCAGCTTCGTGTACCTCTAGCTGTGACCGCAACTCTAGGCACTTGGCCTCCTTCTGAGCGATGAACTGTAGGAGGTCGGCATGCCTACGAGGAAAGCGTGTAAGTCACGTATAAATGAGATGTATGACAAACAGATCGCAGAAGCTATCACAGCAGGTGAGTTCGTTTCAGCTTGATAGCCACTTCGTGAATGGAAGTACGAGGAGTCCAAAGGGATCAAAGGAGTCTATCACTCACTTTTCAGTTAACGTCAGCGGCCCATGATCCACAGCAATACTGAACACGGAGGCTGCGATTTCTCTACTCCCAGTCGTCAACGCTCCCATACTTCTCCTGTCTCTCTTTATCGTTGCAAAGGCACCCGCGACATCATCGTCCCAAAAACCGACAGAAGCGGTTCTCCGTGGTAATGGTCGGCTGAAAGGACTACTTGGGGCAGTTGGCGAGCGAACACCAGGAGGCCGGACATAGTCACTGGGAAAGTACGAGATGGAAGATTGCCTGCGAGGGTTTCCCTGCTGGAAGGTGCGAGCAGACGGAGGAGGGGTCGACAAACCGAGCGCTGAGCTACGCGGAGATGTCAATGCGGAGGCGGAAACTGGAGAGTTCAGCACAGATGGGATGTTGCTGTCTAGCAGTTGAAGAGGTCGTTGACCCGTAGGAGAAGTCAAAGAAGGAGGTGCAGTGACTGTGCCGGTGCTCATTTCATGTAGATTTCAGTTGTGGTCGTTGCGGTCGCGTACGTGGTGAGGATCGTCAAGGGCGAAAGAAAGTTGACAGAAAGCAGCCAGCGGGTTGCATTTACTCTGCTGAGGGTTGTGGCAAGAGAGTGGGGACGAAAGGAAAGACAGTGGTTCGCAAGGCACTGGTGGTTAGGATGAAAGTTGTAGACTCGCTCTAGTAACTGACGCATCAATCCCGCCGTCTGGCCGAAAAAGGCAGAGAGATCGGCGATATGTACAGTATCCTCTTTACAGTGTTTTGCAAAACAAATGAGAAAACGTCAGAATTTCGCGAATATTTTAAAGCCAAATCAATTCCCTAATATAAGGAAGGCGGAGGTAGTCTTGGACCGGACGGTGTGCAACACTAGCAAGCATGCCTGCGGCAAGCTTATTCACGTTATGGCCCGCACACTGGGCGCTGGGCGCTGAACATCTGAAATCTTGAACTTTTGGGTGCCACAGTCACAACGCCTGAGGCCTGAAGCTGAAGGCCTGGACAGTTCATTATAACATTACAGTACTTAAATGTCGTACAACGCCCTATCCGCAGACTTCACAAACCGCAGTAATCTGGGCTGCTCAATTATTTTGTTTGTCTCAATAATCTGATGAAAAGACGTTACCAAGTAATACGGCGTTCATGCGCGAGCTGGAAGATGGACATGTTTGACATGTTTGGCTGCGGTGGTCGTAAGACTGCGCTAACTACGCGATAACTGCGAGTCTGCAACCTACTGCATGCTCACGTGCTGCGGAAATATTCATTGAGGGACTCTTAAGAAGCGTTTGACTCCTGAGAGGGCTGCTACACGCCAACGTGACACTGCTCAGCTTAATGGCCTCCAAGGAAAAACTACTCAGCCTCCAAGGTGGGCTCACCCTTGCGTACGAGGAGGTCGGAGACCCCACCGCGACCAACATCTTTATGTTTTTCCATGGTATTTTTAGCGTCGGCATCGCCTCTGAACTTCCTTCCGCACTCGAGCAGAGGCGCTTTCACTTCATTGCTCCGACACTGCCTGGTTGGGGAAATTCCTCTCCAGTGCCTCCGAATACCTCCTATCATGAATACCTTTATCAATGCATTACCGCCTTGCTTCAGCACACGCATCCCGACATGGCTGGTCTCAGATTGTACTTGGGAGGAGGGTCGTTTGGCACTGCTCCAGCGCAAATGCTGTATGGTGCGCCCTACGACAAATTCCCCTACGGCAAGTGCATCGTTGCGATGCTCCTGCTCGCCCCGTTCTCCCCATTCCATTGCCACAAAGAGTACGCGAAACGCATGTCTTGGATCAGCTGGATTGGCGTTGGCCCACCATCGCGGTTTATTCCATTCCATATCCTTCCTCGCCTTGGTGTCCTAGGGATGAAGAGCAAGATTAAGACTCCCGAGGCTGCCAAAGCCTTCATCAACGACTTCGTCTTCAAGAACATGAAGCCTCAGGAGATGGAAGCGTTCAAGGCATGGAAAGAGAGGAAAAAGCTGCGGGATGGCGAGGAGTTGGATTTCATGGCGGACGGCGTGTATCGCAGTATGCAGAAAACGTCGGAGGGCTTCATCACTGTTGCAGATGTTTTGCACTCTAGTTGGGGAGGATATGATCCAGGCAAGCTAGATGCCGAGCACGCGAAACCCGTTCTCCTCGTGCTCACGAAGGAGGACAGAGAGACTCGGTGGATGGGAGAGTGGCTGGCCGGAAAAATAGGAGCCTCTTCGATTCGGTACGAGGGGGGAGGCCATGTTGGATCGTTGTTCGTTATGGACAGCATTTGGGAGGATTTCATGGCACGCTATCATAACTAGAGCGGCCTTTGCGGGTTCGTTTGTCTTCGTACGGCCTCACTGGCTATAGCTAGCTATTGGCAGAATCATTAATTCAGTAACAGTTCTTGATCAACGTATTCAATCCATGTTGTAAGCCTGAGATAGTTGAAAGCTATCGAAGCAGACCGTCTACTTGCGCGCAGCACGCTATTCGTACAAAGGCGACAATATTTATAGCGGAGTCACAACTATATTTTGGCCGTCTCTGACGCGTTTATCCTGCTTAAAACGCGTTATTTGACTTGAAACACGTTAAGGGTATACTTTAACTATGATTCAGGACATTATATACTCTTTAATAACGACAAGTCAGTTTCTTGTTCTTATTTCTTGAGAATAATGCGTGTCGGAGATTGAAAGCGCACATCGTGGGAAAGTTGTAATTGCTCGCGTCGCGCATGAGTTGCTTGCAGCTCATTACAGCTCTCCTCACTCTCCTACTGCAACAGGGAGTGACCTGCTCGAAAGCGCGCGACCTGCTCGAAAGCGCGCGACCGCGAGCAATTGTGATACCATGTATGGCAGTTTCATCACTCAGGACCTCGGACACTACGTGATCGAACTCGACGTCATCATTAGCGCTGTTCCACGTCGTCGCCGGTCGACTTGCGACGTACTCGCGACATCGATACGGACTCCCATTACCAGTGCTCGCTCGCATCTTCGCAATCGCGGTTTTCTCTATTTGTCCACCGTGAACCATGGCTGACCCTACCATTCTCATCAAACGAGATCCTGTTCTGTTACCGCGCGCATGGGAAACCGCTCAATTCTTGACCGTTGGATCCTGGCCAAACATCCTACATATGAAACACGATGATTCCATGTTCACTCGCCTATGCGCGTGACACGTGAAGATGCAGATGATCAGTGAGATGAAGAGTAGGGATTATTGTGATCTATGGGTATGTTCTTAACATTGGTGTAGACAATTTCATATTGTCTGAGTACTTGGTCATGGCTCTTTCAGACAGACAAGCTGCAGATGTGGACAGAGTGGTGCTTGGGTGATGATGTGCCCTTTTTAGAGGCCGTTGTCATCTTCTCAGAAGCCATGTTCATGCGATATGTGCTAGCCACAGATCTGTCCAATGCACAGATCGATCTTGGTGTCGTTCGATACCTAAAAGCTCAGAATGACAAAAGGTGGCGTCTTATAAAAGCGGTGAGCTTACTGTATTCTGAATTACTTGCTTGTTTAACATTATGTTGGTCCATTGATAGAACCCGCCTCCCAAACTGGGTCTGTTCAGGAATCGTTGCGCACAATTGTATGATGCGAATAGTCAAGTAACTGGAGATGGTTCTGATCGAAGCTCAGAAGAAGCTAGCACATACCATGATGATGATGATGATACACACTTTGTGGACCAGGACAATGGCTAGTACAATCTCACTGTCATATCTAACATCTGTCTCTTTACTTACACTATTTCTCAGAGCCAGTAATGAAACGCAAGCGGCCGAATAAGTGGCGTCAAATTCTTGCGAGTTCTCGCTCATTAGAAGAGATTTGCACTCGCTGGAATCAGTCGTTACTCGATTTTTTCTTTGCTCCCGTCAATACAGCTTCTCAAGCAGCTCGTGAAACTGACATGGATGATTTGCTTTCTGATCACAACGAGGATGTTCCCCCACTGCCAGTAGATGATGTTAGCATTTCATATATACATGGCAAGCATTGCATCTGACAACCATTTTATTATAGCTGCTGATACCTTTACGCGAGGCATGCAAGGATGCTGTCAGTGGTATGCGATCAGTTCCTGCATCAGTATATAAAAGTGAAAATTGGCGTACTACTATCTGGGTATGCACTCTGATGCTTAATATCAGGTTCTTTTCTTTCTTACTTACCTTTGTACTGGTAGACCTCTGGTTTAGATTCCTCAATGTGGAACCTTGCTCGTCCTGGTGCAATCTTTCAAATGCATCAAGAGCTCATAGATACCCACAACAGTGGTGTATGGACAAACATCATTGGTGAACTCATACACCGATGGACTCCTGCTCATGCATTAAAAGCAGACATTCCTCTTGCACCACCACCTCCTGTAAGTCATAGCGTTACTGTACTATGATATGATCTCTAATGCAGGTTTCTAAATTTATTCAGCATGCACAGCATCCTAATAGCACTCCACCAGCAGACAAGTTTCTTGATATTTTATGCAAATATCCAGACTTGATTCCAAATGCTGGTAATTCCTTTTCTGTTTTTTTCTTACATGACAGCAAGCATTTTTGCACATGCTGGAATGAGTGGCTACTTCCTGGTTTGATCTTGCGTGGACTTACAGTGAGTGGCTAGAGTTCTGAATTCTTTTTGATAGCTTACATATGAGCAGGAGGCTATACTATGGGATCCTTGTCGACTCTATCGAAGAGTCATGCAAGCATTCCATGGTAATGAAGACATGGTAGAAGAGCTTCCTGATGTTTTGAAGTGTATTGTTCACAACACACTTGAACACAAAAAAATGGTCAAGATGTTCAATAAGGCTGTTTATCATCAGCATGAGGGAGCGGAGACACGTCATCTGTTTCACGATGGTTAGTTTTCAGTTAATGACTTCATTCTAAATCTCTTCAATGTTTACTTATTAAATTTTGAATTTTTTCAGACTTTAGTCTTGAAGAGGGGGAGATAATGGAGGCTGAAGATGGACAAATTTGGTATGATAATGTTTAACTAGATGTGGATGGAAATTAAATTGAGATTGATAGCATTGAAGATGAGGATGAGGATGATCAAGATAGTCCAACTCCCTCTACTAGTACTTGCCCAAATTGCATCAATTACCCACAGGATGAACAGTGTGTTCGCACTGTTTTTGTTCATGAGCATAGCATTGGCAAAAATCTGAATGGATGCATCATGACCTTTGCCCCTGAAGATGATAGGGTCACTCCAATGGTATGAAACTATTTTGTCACAGAATACATTTTAAATTCACATATTTAACATGTAGCGGGCTTCTGGACCTATAATCTATCGTTCTCCAGACGATGATGATCTGCAGTTCACTAGAATTGTCCATCGTGAAGTTGTTCACAGACGGTGTGGAAGAGACGTGACAATTCTAGTTGATGCAGCTACTGGTGAAGCTGTAAGTTACTTTTCATGATGTCTAAGACTATTTTAAACTCACAGCATTATTATTCTAGATTGGTGGTGTGTCATACAACTGCTTTACCCAGGATGTCTTGCAGGCCATGATCAAGTCACATGATCAAGTCACAAAGAAAGCATCTGTGAGGCGTGGTGGTACATTTCAACTGTCAGTCAGCAGTAAAATGGTTCCTGTTGGTGCACGAATTCCACAGGGAGGAGCAGCTGGAGATGGATATGCACCTTATGCACATATGAAAACTGATACAATACAGGCTATTGATGCAATGATGGCTCATGGACGAGTAAGTATACTATTTATCTGCTTAACGTATCCAAGTATTAATTCTGTATGTTGTAGGATGCTGATTTAGTCTTGACAGCACTCAAGCCTTATAATCCTAGTATTGTTCGTGCATATAGAAAAGCATATGAGGCTGCAGGACTGAGTCGTTTGGGTGCTAATGGAGTAAACATGTACTATTGCACAAAGTACACTGCTCCGATACATCCAGACGAAGATGTTGGCATATCACTATGTTGTCAGCTTGCTAAGTCTGGAGGTCAAGACAAGGATCTGGATTTTGTATATGCTCAGCATGGAGTATATATTGAGACCAGGTCTAATACAAGCTGGTATGTGTAACTTATACTTCTGTGGTGAGTGCTTATAATTGTCTTTTTATTTAGGTGGTTTCAAAGCCAAAAGCCACATGGACCTATTATGCCTGCTGCTTCAGCAATAGGTAACATAGTTAGTAATGGAAGCCATCAGGTCACTCGTAGAAAGGATTATAAAAAGGCAGCTCACTATAAGAAAGTAAGAGAGGATTTACCAAAGATAACAGCATATTGGTCACAAAGAGGCACACTTTAGAATGACAAAAACTAGATAGTTTGTAAAACTTTGTATATGTGAAAGGCTGACGTGGCCTCACTCAGACAGAAAACAGAATTTTATGGATTTTGTATTATAGCTTCGAGCCAGGAAAGAGAATGTAAGTACAATGGGTATCGCGTAAGTAAAAGGGAACTATACCTTCGAGCCAGGAAAGAGAACTGAAGAGAGATGACTTGTGTAACCCGCACTACGAGATTTCTCCTTATTCATTTTCTTTTTCTTTATTGTACTTGACGCAGCGTCTATCTCTGGAGATTACGGCTGAGTCGGGCCCCGCGGAACGATGGGACGATCAGCCTCCGTAACGATTAGATTAGTGCTGTACGCGCGTGGACACGCGAATGCCTCATGTACATACTTAAGGGCGTTACGTCCTAAAGGATTGACTATCATCTACTTTACCCACCAACTCGCTTCTTTGTCTGAGCACCAGCTCAGAACTGCGAACCGGGAGTGTAGAGATCAGAAACATATCTAGGGAACTCGTACTCAGTAAGTACGAGTGTCCCTCTCTAGTATTTTGTGCTCGCTGCCGCTCGTGGTGCAGCTGCACACCTTCTGTTCCCTAGCTCATCAGGCTACAGTGTCGACTCCTTCGTGTGGCGCCCGCCGTGGGTCACAAAGGTAGACACACTGGGAACTCGACGACTCCCTGACCGGTTTTAAGAAGGCTTTTCAACTTTCGTATCAAACACGTCCGGCGTTGTGAAACACGGATAACACGAGGCGAACTCATGTAACGAGTGTCCACCACAGCCCCCTCGAACACCAAGCAACCTACCAAAGCCCAACGTATCAGAGAAGATCCCTCTCCTCGTTCCGACACTCTTAAAACGCACTCGAGCTGCCAGCAAAATTACGGAACAAGCCTCAGAGCAAGGAGGACGTCGAGCATTGTCAGACGTCTCCAGACGTGCCTCCATACCTGGTAGCTTTGCTGAATCATCCATTCTTCTCGACACGTCCAGCCAATCCTTCATTACTCATGCTCCAACAGTCATTCTCTCACACGCGATGTCGAGCAGCCTGCTTTCCCAATCCAGCCAGACTATTTCGTCGCTAACTAGCCTTAGCTCCACCCAGACACAAGGAGGTACACGAGATCTCAGTCCCGAGAGGGTCGAGACTCCAAACGCCTCCGCTACTCCTGCACATGCTGCGGGCTTGTACGCAGGATATCAACGGCCCACGCGAAGGACAGAGTCGCTGGCCGTCCGTGCTAGGAGGCTAGTATCTGTTGACCCCCTTAGACCAGAAGACATCGTTGACCATGGTGTTACGAACGTCGTAATGCACGTGACCTGCACATGACTCAGCCAGTACATTTTTCCTTATCTATTTTCCCTTATTTGTTCCACCTTCCCCATATGCACCTATTACTTGAGTTCCAGAGTACGCCTCATGCCCTTTCCTCCATATGCTCCGCAGTTTCTGCAGTACGGCACAACCCTTACTCCCAATCGTCCACTGCACTCCGCGGCCCTTCCCTTCTTCCATTGGGCGCAACCCCAAGTAGTTATATTGCACAGTCCGCAGCACAGGTTCAACCTTTGTACCGTTGTATTACGCAGTCCGCAGTAGTCTATTCTTAGGCGCAACCCTAAGTAGCTAGCTTAGTCAGTGACTTCCTGTACAGTATATAGCCGCCGATGATCGAGGCTTCCATTCCTCAGATTGTCCACTTTGTATTCATATTCCTTCTATCTCTCACGTCTTATCAATCCATTCTCAACTTCTATTCCAATCCTCAGTCGCGACCTAGCCTCTAGTTCCTGATATTGTTGAGCTCTGATAATCGCCCAGCGATATCATCGAGATCCGATAGACGGTCTTAACACATGGGGTGGACCGCAACTCGTATCGCTTTCGATTCAGCATCAGGGCCTCTGTAAACTGGTTCAGACTCCGCACGCTGAAACTGTTACCCCAAAAGGCGGAATAACTGAGAAGTTACATTCTCAGCCATTGCGGAGTATATATGTACATGCACGCTCGGGCGCCTGTGCTAACCCTGCGCCAGGGTTACAGCCTCGTTCTATTCCCAAGCATCTGACGTAGTCCGAGGCTTACAAGCCCTGCTGTACGCTTTGAGTGAAGAAGTGCCAGAGAGGGCAAGGAGCAGGAAAGTGTACCGGTGAGACACCAAGCCGCGCCCTAGAGGGACAACCTACCAACCTTCTAGCCCAAACAGGTGATAACAAGGTCGGCCGTAGGCGCGGGAGCGTATGAAAGTGATGCGAGGGGACTCTTTTGTTCCCAAGTAAGACAATCTGCCCGTGCGCAAACGCAAGAGGATAAGTCCGCAAGGGATCTAACGCAAAGCGCAGATGGAAGGCTAATGGATTGGCCTTCTAACAGTTAGCACGGGAAGGAACTGTACAGTACTACGTCATAGTTCTGGAAGATTCTAGACAACACGTGCTAGCTTATGTAATCAAGTTCTCTATATTTTATGAAGGAAACTGATAAGATAAACGCTTGGGATCAATAAGATAGACATGGGAGATAAGATAAGATAATGAAAAAGAAATGAAAAAGGACGTGTTCGTGACACTTCCACACTGGGCGAGCACAGATCACTTCCACAATAGCGCGCACCACCTTCTCGAGGCGCGAACCGTTCTTCCTGTGGAGAAACCTCGCAGCCCATTCAAGGCAGACAGCGAGAATAGTTGCCAAGGAAAAGCTTCACTTGACAGCAATCTACATTTATTTTACGGGTGCATCAAAAACCCAAGTACATGGGAAAAGCTACCGTATAAAGTGTCCATTCTGGATCAAAACTATCTGTCTCAGTCTAAGTTTGCAACATCCTCCTCATCACCGCCTATCTCATCTACTACCTTGTCAGTTATCTTATCCCCAATATCTGCTTCCTTAGCTGTTCCAGGGCTGATAGCATTCAACTCTGGGTCTTCCTTGTCTTCAAAGTCCAGTGCCGTCCAGTTTTCGTAGTCGGTAGGAAGATTAAAGAATTGACAATACCGATTGCACTTGTGCTGCGTCTCGAAGGTCTCATAGGCATTTGGTAAGTTCCCAGAGGCAAAAATTGGACCCAGGGCACTATGTATAGATAACATGTTAGGAGAATAAAAAATACCAGCTTAACACATACGGATGAGTAACGATTTGAGGATCAGTCAGTAAGTTCCAGCCACCTGTTAATATTGAATATAACACAGCCATGTTAGTAAAGGTCTGAACATAGAGCTTTATCTATAATACCTTGAAAGTCGGTCACAAAGGCCATTTTGTGAGTGAGCCAATACTGGTAATGCTGGGTAAATGCAAGGAATAAAGCACGATCTTGTCTTCTAGGATCCAAAAGATCTACCGGAGCTGCAGAGTTGTTATTGATATACTTGCAGAAGCTCTTCGAGTGACTCTCGATGCTTTCCTCGAGCAAATACACTCGTGGTACCACTGTACCTTGAACTATCTCTTTTGCCAGCCATGCTTCTACAAAACGCATCTCAGGAATGACAATAGGCTGATCATCTTCATCAGTGATGCGCTTGCCAAGGCGTCGCTTATCATCAAACCTATCCCTTGCCCATTCCATAGTGACGTTGTGCAAGGTTTTTGCCCATACAAGACATTGGACCTCTGGAAGAAGCTCGCGAAGCTGTCTTCCACCTTCATACGCCACGAGTTGACCCGTTTTGAGAGTAGTGCGAATAACCTGCTTTGCACATATCTCACCAGTGTCAAACGGACATGGCTCGCATTTTCCAAATTGTGCAACTTTGAACCTTCCAACTCGCTGATCCGTGGTACGTAAGGTGAGTTCAAAAGTTGACTCCTCATCTCCAAGAAGATATTCTGGAACCAAAGCTTCTTCGGCATTCTCGGTAGCAGCCCGGATGAGGGCGCGTACAGTATCGAATTCTTGAACATGTGCAGCTTTCACACGCACAAATGCAGTAGAGGTGACTATATAGTAATAAGACAAAATAGAGCTACGATGAAGAAAAATTGACCAACTCACATAGTCGCCCCAAAACGTTATTTTTGATTGTTAGCTTGCGTTGACCACGTAGCGCAGTTGCTAGCTGTGCAAGGTCATCGTCGTCCAGTCCAGATGACTTATACTGTTGCTTGTCATGATTGTTCGAGATAGCATCGTCATCATGATCACCTGATCTATGCGCATCTAAACTAGGATCTACTGCTTGCGCAGAAGGTACAGAGTCTAGATCTATTTGCTCTGCGGTAGAGTTGGCACTAAGGTAATTCCACATAATTAGCTTATAATTGTTTAGGATAAGATAAAGAAGGTTATCATACTGAGCTGCATGATGCTGTCGCTTTAGGGCACGGTAATCATGAAATTGGCTACCAGAAGTCGTATCGCTGAAGGATTCAGAAAGCTGACATTTTTGAGAAGTCGCATGCTGTACATTTGAGATGGCTGTTGACGGCACATCATCATCGACTACAGAGGAAAGCTAAGCCAAGGTTTGAGCTGATATTAGCAAAATACTGAAAGACGATGCATACGAGAATATCTACCGCTGGTTGACTAAACTGTCGTTGGATGCGGCCAGACCTTTTTCGAGATGAAGCGTGCGCTCTTCTAAATTCCTTCTCATCCTCTGCATCCTGGTACTTCTCCCATGCATTGAAGACCTCCTCGCTGATGATGGCGTTAAGGACATAAGGCACACCTTTCTTGAAAACAGCCTGCTGAGAGGCGACTGTAGTGTTTTTGCCTTTGCGATGAAAGAATTGTTCAGAAATGATGTCGCGATCACCCTTCTGAATCGGAGCACAATGCTTATCAGACATCGTGATGTCGGTGGGATGAAGTGGCCATTTCCCCTCGGTAAACCGATTCCAAATTGGAAGCACTAAGTCATATACCAGAGACAAAAGCTCGCTGTAGCCGATGTGAGCTGAGACGTGATCTTCTACAACCCACTTGATTCAGTTGTATAGCAATAATAGCGGTTTCAACTTCTCAGTACTTGAACGATAGAGCATACATCTGACAGGACACTCACGTCGATTGACTTGACTTTCTTAACCCCTGGCACTTTTCTCACCACGTCCACTCTCAAAAGAATGAAATGACCACTAGCTTCCTGCAATGACTGTCGGATTGCTTGATCTCGTTCTCTATGATAGTGAGCGTGATTGGCAGTATATCCCTGGGAGTTTGCTGCAAGTTGAGGTGTACGAGAGGGGATGTAGCTAGGAGGTGGCATTGGTGGAAGTGCGGGTCTTGCATTAGGCATAGCAACTCGTACACCTGTGTACAAATTGCCTGATACATGCGTTCCTATGGCACACTGAGGAATAGCTTCTGAAACGGTATTCAGCAATTAAATGACAAGAATTGAAATGAGCCTACCTCCTCTTTGTGCTTGAGCAACATGATGCTGTATTTGACCTGACTCAGCATGTGACCTAGGCTGAGATACAGGATTCGGAGTATGCTGAGGTGTTTACGCAGAATAGTCTACCGTTAGAAAGAAAGTATTAAGGGTTGTCAAAGAAACAGACCGTATGCCTTTCATATCTCTTCTCTTGCTCATCCAATGAGTGGCTCTCTCGTACAGCTATAGATGTTCAAGTTCAAAGAGATTCTGTTAAGTTCAAAAAAAATCAGAGCGTCAGAAAGACTTACCACTGCGTGAAACAGTCCCAGTTTTACGCTGATAATGAACCCAACACTCTGAGCATACTGAGAGGCCCTCACCCCGACCATTTGGGTTTAGAGCATGGACGTAGTACATCGGTGTCCCAGGTGGAAATCGTTTTCTGGTGCAATTTCCTCTTTCGCATTCGACTACCTTGGCTTGATCTTGAGTGGTAAAGACTGCCGCAATGTCATCGTTCACTGACGACATGACGAGGGTTTCAAATGCTTGGGATAGCTGAGGTACTGACACAGTGTCGAATGGAGAGTGGGGTCGAAGGAGCAAAGCTTACTGGTACGTTATTTCGCAGCTGAAGGGAAATAAGCGCTGAAACATTTCCAGACGTGACTTGGGTCATCAACCGTACCTTGGCTTACTTCTTGTACTTGAGCTTCGATCACAGTCTTCAAGACTCCAATTAATAGCTAGAGGCATAAATCAAGATGCCTAATCAACATAAAACACGTCGTCAGTACACAATACTCTTGACTTAATCACCCTGCTAATATCTAGTCTTGACTGCACCGACACACCTTGATAGCTCCCGACGAGTGTATTAAAGAATGAGCAGAGTATTATTGGGATCTTGGCTTACCAGACACAAGGATTGTTGAGTTACTTCAAGCACATTTCGACACATCTGTTTACGGCCTGAGGTACGTTTCCTAAGGGGTTGTCAGTCACAGTTACTTTGATACTAAGATGTAACGTTCTGTCATACCATATAAAGCCTCTCGACATTTCGTAGAATGCGTAGAACTTGGGGGTTTTTAACAACGCGCAAGCAGAAACATACTCCCGAGTCTATCGCAGAAAATGTGGCAAAAGTCAAGCAGCGATTTCCGAACATGGGTGCACGTTCAATGGTTGTTACATTACGCCAAGATTACGGCATCAGAGTGCCTGAGTATGCTTCTAGATGTTGTGTAAAGAAATCATACTTAACTCATGATATATCTTCTTTAGGAGAGTCGTTGCTGAGTACTTGAAGGCAGTGGAATCCAACGCGGTTGCATCAAGAAAGGGGAGGAATTTCAAGCGCAGAGTCTTCTACGCAGCTGGAGTCAATGATGTTTGGGCTGTTGATCAGCATGACAAATGGCAGAAGTTTGGGCTTTATCTGCATGTAGGAGTTGATCCGTTTCCAGGTGATATTCTATGGTTGCGCATATGGTGGACGAATCGAAACCCGCGTCTTGTCACCAGTTACTATCTTGATGCTGCAAGTAATCGTGGAGGTAATAGCTTGTTATATGAGATCTATTTACACGTTAATGATATTGCTTCAGGTATCTGCCTTGTTACTCAGAGTGACCCTGGCACCGAGAACTATGGCATCGCAAATTGTCACACTACTATACGACATCAACTTGACCAGTCGCTTGTTGGAACTCTACAACACAGATTCATGAGAAAGAAGTCCAACATTAAGCCAGAGATTATGTGGTCTGTTATACGACGTACATGGAGCGAGGGTTTTGAGAGTATCCTACAGTATGGGGTGTTGAACGGATTGTATGATCCATCAAATACGATTGAGAAGTAAGCACAGTATAATCTAAGTACTTGTCTCTAGCTATTGTACTGACTTACACTATCCGTGTTCAGGCTTACCTTTCTTTGGCTTGCTGTCCCATGGCTACAGGCTGAGCTTGATCTCTTCTCCCATCGTTTTAACACGTCCAAACATCGTAGTGATAAACACAAAGTTACACCTCAAGGCATTCCACAGTTGATAGCAACACGTCCTGAAATTTACGGAGCTCGAGACTATAAGGTATAGCTTTTTAGAATTTCTAAGCAAAAGGCTAGATTGATCTCACAAATTGATACGTAGATTGTCATACCTCCCGATATGCTTGCTGAAGCACGACAGCAGTGGGCGCCACCAGATGATCCAGTTTTCCAGCTTACACCTCCAGCATTTGATTACGTCGCTCAACAAGAATATGCACAGCTTGGTTCTCCTGTGGTAAACGGTAACTCATTTTGGACCATTTACGTGCAATTACTTCATGGTATTCGAAATGATCCACACACGCCTGACGTTACAGACATTCCACAGTCAGAGACAAACGTCGACGCAGAACACGCACGAACACAGGAAGACCCACCTATGATGCTGTTACCTGGACTTCAAGGTTTGCGATTTGGGCAAGAAGCTGCTGGGCCACAAGTTGCTGGGTTGATCTATGCAGGAGGGCTAGCAGTGGTGCCAGAGCCGTACAACTATAGATCTAGAAACTTTGAGATGACAGAAGAGAACGAAAACGAAGACAAGGGTGAGGAGGACGAGGACGAGAGTGAGGACGAGGGTGAGGACGAGAGTGAGGATGAGGGCGAGGACGAGGATGAGGGCGAGGACGAGGACGAGGGTGAAAATAATGATGAATTCTATGCACTATTAACAGACTTACGTGAAGATGCATAAAAGTTAGAACTGATCTAATGATACTTCCTCCATAACATTAGGACAGATGAAGAGCGAGAGTCACTGATGCCAAGTAGCGGTGGAGCATGACTGACTGAGGAGAGAGAAGAAGAGAAAGAAGCTTGTGCAAGCAACGTAAGTGATGATTGTGCTTGCATTGCCAGCCTGAAAAGAAAAACTAATTAGAAAGGTCATTCCTGACAGCAACGACTTCTGATAAGACTCACAAGTTTTCAAAATCAGCCTTCGCTCTCTGACACTTCAGGTGATGACTCGGATGCAGGAGTCGTGCACTATTACAACCTCTCTCACCCCTTTGCATGAGAGACAGGAACCTGGGCTTGTCAAATGTGTGAACACAATGGTTGTGTGGTAAGGCCGATGTTGTCGTACATCTTGCATCCGTTGGTAAACTTACATGAGAGGTGGTGGAGGCGATCCTGAAACCATCTTGGCCATGGTGGAATCGATATGGAGATGAGCTGGTAGTGAAAATGAAGGAGGTCGAGGTGGTATTCGTTCCAATTCCGAAGCAGCGCAAGTCAAAACGGAGCCCTGTGAACGAAGGTGGTACCTCTGAGGTCTCAGCAAAAAGCATCATACAGAGTCCAGTGTATCAGCTCAGGCACTCACTTCTGCTGCGGACATGTATGCAAGTCCTTTGCGCACTCTTGTGGACACGTCGGTGGCCCTAAGCCCTGCGCAGGCCTACCCGTGACCCCTTGCTTACCACACACCAGGCGGCGTAGTATTCACACACAGGTCTGTCTCCTTCGTCACACCACCCTCCTATTCCTTCCATCCCAGTATGCCATCTCCTATGCATTCGAATACCATACCATGGCATGTACCATCTGTGGCGGGTTATACTTTCAATAGCCCACCACATTGGCGGCATGTGCCCGAAGCAGCGCGCATGTACACTCCACAGACACACCTTGGCTGGACACCTTGGCCTGCTCCTCATGGCCATCTCCCTCCCGAAGACTCGCAGAGTTCGTCCCAAGACTCCCAACACATACCACATCCATATCCTTACCCAACACCCCACCTCCCGACTCTCAGTTATCCTCCTCCACACCCCTCTATACAGTAGACTACGCACCTTTGAGTATGGTGATATATTTTGTACATCCTTGTGGTCTCCATGTTGAGGCAAAAAAAGTTCTATTAGTACACTTTGACATTAGACGAGACGACAAGTGTGTGTAACAAGGTCGAGGTGGTTGAACAGAGCTCGAACGCGCAATTTCGCTAAGTATAGATTCACACGATCCAGCGCCTAGAGGGGGGGGTCGGGTTTCACGGTTCAGCTGTACCAGCCGCTTACGCATCAACGAGGCACGAGCGATCCGAAAGCGGCTGGGGACGAGCGTACAGATGGCCAGCTCTTTTGGGACAGCAGACTTCGAAAAACATTTTGACGCGTCAGCTTTTTCGAAGTCCGCTGGCCCAAGGGAAGGAGGTTCGGCTCCTTCCGAAGCCTGGGCACGAGACTGTACACAGCCAAGGACCTAGTGCAGCCCACTGAAAAATGATAAAAATATTACATAATCATCAAAACAGACGCCAATGTCATCGTTGTCGTCATGAGTTCCTGGACTTGAATGTTGCTTGTGACAAGCCGCAACAACCTAAAAACATTTTATGAATGTTTAAAGCACAACTAACTATAGTACTAATCAGCATAGTATGCTTGTAAGACTCTGTAATGAACCATTAGCCTTGTAAAAAATTGTACAAGCACCAAAACTTACGTTGAAAAGTATGATGTCACAGCAGGATAACAGCGTAAAATAATTGACAAGACCCACACCAATGACACAAAGCCCAATCGCGGACGAGGTCACTGGTGCATGTACATTGTCGCGAGGTAGAAGACGAGATCGCACAGCGAAATAATGAGTGAAGCCTGAGGCCTGAATTTATACTCAATGTGCCTGTACGCCAAATACATGCAAAGAAATAAACATGCTCACGTGACGAAACACGGCGCGCGAACATGAAACTCCGCCCAGTGTCGAACAGGTACTCGAGGTCCTGATTGATCCCACTACCATACGGGGAGAGTGAGCAAAAACCGTCGCGCGCTTTCGAGCAGGTCACTCCCTGTTGCAGTACTCTCCTCACCCTTCTACCACCCTCTGGTGTTTTGTCTTATTCTTCTGACAGCCTTTGACGCGTAATACTTTGATCTGCAGTATGTCTGATCTCTATACTATCCTACGTGTCTCGCCCTGGAAGAAGCGCACCTTGCCAGAGGACGACGACAACCTCTTGACCCCCAAGCGGCTCAGAACCGAGTGCGTATCTACTGTAATCTTCTCCGTGATATTACACAGTCTCATAAAATACTCTATCTCAAGGCTTCCTACATCCCCTGCAACAGTCAGTCGTAAGACTGTGAAGGGTAAAGGACTGCCTGCACCACCTTCCGCGATACCTCTACCCATACATCTCAACCGTCTCCATAACATACAAATTGCCCTGCAGCACGCTCTTTCACATGCACTCGCGACATGTACCACGTCTCCTTCCTCGGACACTGGCATTGTTCGTAATGTTCTTAATCACCTATCCCTTGGTACATACACCGGGTTGACAACGAAGTTCGGTATTGATGATCCAGACGTCTCTGTTGGCTGTGAGAGTGGGGTGAGAAAGCTCTAACGCTAAGTGACCCTGACCCTGACGTGTCCGACTCGAAAGGAAAAGGTAAGGCCAAAGTTCCCGTAGATGACGACGACGACAACCCTTTTCTCGACGATAAGCCTAACTCCTCTACCCATACGAAAAGACTGAACGCGTGGTGCGATGGGTTTTATCATCACGTAGACTACCCATTGCTCCAAATCCGCAAAATCCCGTGTACCCGCGTACGGTATAGGCATCGAAGTCGAGATGGACATCGACAAGGACATGAAGAGAGGTATGGCAGCCGCGGCTCGTCGGACGGCTGCCAGTGAAAGTTGCAAGGACTTCCGACAGAGGCTAAAAAGTTGGGTAGATGTAAGCATCGTCTATGTTAATTTTCACCTCGGTAAAAGGTACTGATTATTATACACCAGCTTCACCAATTCGTAGACGTAGTTCCACATGTTCCAATAGCTCAACTTCTACCCCTCCCAACTCCTATAAGCAACCTTCCAGTCTCACTCGTCTGCTCTCCTCCTCCCCACCTAAGTCACCCTCTTCCGCTTCCATCCTTGCCACACCTACTTCACCAAGTCCACTTGCGAAATCTCCTTCCAAGCGGTCTCAGCGAGAATTTGCGATCCCTTTCCCTATCACGCCTTCTAGTAGGGCCAATAGTACTACGAAGAGTCCAACTAAGAGCTCTATTTTGTTCCCCTAAACACTTACTTCGCGTGGGCGTCACCTCGATCCGTTCTCGACTCCCACATCTTCCCGGACACCTCCTACCTCATTCTGCGATACCCCATCATCATCGTCTTCTATCCCTCCACTGCCCAAAACACCCTCCAGCTCCTGCCGCGCTGCCCTCTACGAACGTATCTGTTAACGTTCCCTGAGCACTACTACACCCACCAAAGCCAACCCCTTCAGCAAGAACCTCGCACCCAAAGACGCATTACTCAAACTCTCCCAAGAAGAAATGCGTCGGCGATGTCTTCTCAGCTGTCTGAGCGGTGTAGCAGAGAGTGTTTGGATGGTCTTCTCCAACCCAGCTGGTTCGTCTACGTCTACGCCCAGCACAAGGGAACGACGTGCGTTGCCCAGTTCGGGGGTTGCCGCTGCAGTATTCAAGTCAAGTCGAAGGCGGAGGCGCAGAAATCGTCGGATTTGCTCGTTCATTTCAAAATGCCTCTAAATGCCTCTAAATCATTCTATGGCTGGTATCACGGCCCAGAAACATAAAAACTGTATGACCTTTCTGAGCAGAAATTAGCACGGTATACGCGTCTTAATCCACCATATTGGCACACGTTTTGAGCAAGACTACACGCTGCCGCCATCCACGACCAGGTGCACCATTTAAGAAATATGTTGTGTATTTTCCTGTGAAGCATGTTTAACAGATGTGGAGAAGCAAAGGGTGTCTATATTGCGTGGTTGAAGAGTTGACAGGCAATGCTAGGGGACCATTGTTCTAGGAGCATGTTTTCACCAACACTCTGTTACTGTCAGTGTTTTGACTCTTTCTCGGCCTCCGCAATGAAGTTCTTGATGCTGTCAATCCTAGTGAGTTATTGTTGAACTGTCTTTCGCAGAAGAAGAGTATGAGATACGTACAACTGCTCCTCCTCGCTGCACACGATTTATATGCCTTGTAAGCCTAAGATCAAAAGTACGAGACATTAGATCACATACCTTGAGCCGGCATTGATTTTCACAGTCTCCTTAACCTGCTCAATCGTGGGCTTTCCAGATGTTGTCGGTACAGCGTCCTTCTTTCCGCCAGTCATCGAGGTCGCCAGCAATCCGGTCAAACCGAGAGTGCCGAGGGCGAGGTACTCATTCTTGATGGCACGGCCAAAAATAACGCTGTTGCATTAAGCTAGTCAACCACGAGTAGGCCGTCGAGTAGTCTGCAAGAACTCACTAAGACATGGCAAAAGAGGTTTGGTGGTCGAGGACGAACGCGAGCCGCCGACGAGAACGTCTGCCGGAAGTATCCGTGCGACTGATGGCTGGGGTTAGGGTTACGTATGACCGCCCGGGCCCTGACCTTGAGTCAAGTTCGTGTTTGTGTTTGTGTTCAAGAATTAAATTGTGTGGGTACAGAAATTACGCAGAGCTCTCAGTTCAGTCAATCATTTCTCTGCCATCGCGTTGTGTGAAGAAAAATGGCTTTCTATCGCCTTATTCTCCAACAACACGTTACAGATTGAATTGCTCACCTTCCCACCCGTAAACATGAAGATAGAAATCAATAGTACCGACTTGGAGAGCCGGTATCTCATCTTACCCCAGAAAGTACCTCAATACCGTAACTGCGCGTTCAAATGAATCAATGAAGGGTGGGTGGATGATAGGATAGTTGCCTAGCACAGAAGAGATAACAATTCGCGTTGTTCGTTGCAGTCAAATGCTTTTACCCAAAGCCGCTCGACGACGGACAAACTTCCAAGCATCCAGCGACGAGTACCCAACGTCCACCAAGTACAATTACCAGTGAATTCTGACTAGCGGCTAGTGCTAGTAACTCCTACGTTCAGCCAGGGGTGTTGCGTTGCACGTTACCTGCCATATTGGGATAGCATGGTCACAAAATCACTGCTACGAGTAACCGTAGCAAGTAAGAGGGGTTAGAGTTCTAAACTATCATGTCTCAACCGAGATTACTGGAACTGTAGCAAGCACATACTGTATGTGGAATATGTCGTCTCGCGAGGCGACTATTGTTGAGAGTTCCGCCGCCTCTGGGAGTGCATGCATACTACTCACATCTTCGGCTTTTGCCGACGCCCGGCTATCCAGAGCCTCAGCTACAGCTCTGAGCTGTTGTTTCCCTACCTCGACCTCGACGGCGATTTAAGGACTACTCCCTCCCCGCTCGCCAGTGCTCAGCGACGAAATCACCCTCAGAACAGCCCCTACACCACGCCTAGCGCAGCTCACTCTTTCGGCCGCCCATTTAACGTGACACTACCGCTCTACGTGCACCCTCTTTCTAGCAGCTCTTCAGGTCCGTCGATACCTTATTACCCCTGCGATCGTCGAAGACGACGCGCAACAAGTGCGTCTTGTAGTCCTGTATGTTCTGTCTACGCTGACAGTAAGTACGTCGGCCTTTATCAGCGTTGGCGTTATATACATCTATGCTCTACTTGATATATCCAGGTTCTCTACACCACGATACCCTCACCTCAAGCGTTGATCGCTGTCATATATGGCTACGATGATGGCCTATCCTGCTCCCCAGCAGTACATGTGGAACGTTCAAGCATCAGTACCTCACAACTGGTCAGGCCCTTGGCCTCCAGGTGCCCCTGCAGTATATCCTGGACCTCCGCCCGTACCTCACGGAGTCGATCCAAATGCGTGGAAGTCCGGTCAATGGACATTCAACCCAATGTTCGTTTCCAATCCCGCCGTAGCGGCTGCCGGGCAGGCTTGGGCACCGCATCCTGTCTGGGGCGCGGCAGTACGCGCAGCTGCACAGGCTCAACAAGCACCCGATTTCAATCCATACAAGCGGCAGCCAGTCCCTCCCAGTGAAGAGTACAAGGCTCAGAAGTTAGTGGCTAACCCGTTGGGTCTCGAGAACATGATTCCGTGCGTGTTGATCTGCCACGACTGAACTATAAATTCTAATTACTGATTATCACTTCGTATGGATCGTAGTCGGGCTGAGCTGGAGAAGGACCCCAGTTTAACATTACCACCGACCACTCCGTGGTTGTGGACTCCGAAGGAGCTCAACGAAGAGGACAGTCGCGTCAAACCTGATGCCACAGATACACGAGATACCCGGGATCGCGAACGTCGTGAACGGATAAGTTCATCGCACATGTCATCCGCTTCTGCCAGTGCCAGTGCCAGTGCTCGGCAGTCACAAAGCCAGCAGTCTGCACCACAACCGCCACAGTATTCCAACAACCAGCAACCACTACGGCGCTCAAGTACAATGCAATCCTCACAATACCCTGGAGATCCCAACTCTCAGAGATCGCACGAGCGATCGGCGCATAATTCACGTCCGCCCGATCCGCGTACTCCTCCTGGCTCTGCCCCAGTGACAACTTCGTCGTTCTCTTCTCATTACCAGCAGCAACAGCAGCAGTCGTCCCACTCCAGATCGCAATCTCAACACCGATCACAATCTCGAGAGCCGTCGTCGCAACCTTCTTCACAATACGAGCCGGAACAGCGACAGCAACAGCCATATCGCCAGCAGACCGAACCCCCGGTCATTCCCATCCAGCCACCTCGCACACCTGTGCATGTCTCCTCTGCCTCTGCCCAAGCCCGTGACTCTGAGCAGAAGCGATCAGAGGCGTTCAGTTCGCATGAGACTCTTCGTCCAACATTCTCACCGAGCATAGTGCGTACGCCAGGACACTACATTGGCACGCCCATAGCGTCCAATAGCGTGAATGGAACGCCTTCACGCCGGTCTACCACCGATGACATCAGGGATGACCGAGACCCATCTCGGAGGTTAGCTCGCGAGGGCTCGATATCTCGTTCTTCCCCTGCACGGCGCGATAGCACGCGCCGTAGTGGAAGAGACGACCCGAGGAGTCACTATAGGGACAGAGAATACGAGCGACCTGGAGGGGATGACAGCGATGTCGACTCCCCAGTTCGCCCTCATTTCCATGGCCCCATCTATGGGCCGCCGACTCCGACTCCTGGGGCTACGTCCCGTACTTCCACAAACAACACAAGTCGTTCGAATACGTCTCCTCCGATTACGAGTAGAGTTCCATCTCTGACAACCTCCATGTCTACCCTGTCCGTTGACACGGCCCCGGATTCGGCGTCCAGCAGTGGTAGTAATGGGTTCTTGGGCTTGACCGGTTTTTCCGAGGAACCGGAGGGTATGCTCAGCCCGTTGATTGTCGGAGGCAACATGCCTTCGACGAAGTCAAGTCCACGAGACCTAGGTAGAAGCCAGACTTACCCCAACATACCCTCACAGTCAGGCAATGGAACTCCGACATCTCAAGAGAATTCTCCTGCTCCTCCACTTTCTAGGACGTCATCGAAGACGCCACGAGCGTCGCCATCGCAGCCGTCTGCAGCACATATTCGATCTCCTAGTTCTGTTGGGCGTAGCCGTACATACCCAACTTTAGCTAACGATCCATTGGCTGGGGAACCGCCTGTGATTCCCCCCAAGCCGTCGTCGATATCTCGCCCACCATCGCCGCATCGTCTATCCGCGAGGTCGCCTAATCCACTTCCTCAGCCTCCCATGCCTATCAGCTATTCAACGTCTGGCTCTTCAGCTTCGGCTTCAGCCTCAGCCTCCGCGGCTGCCTCTCAGCAGTCCTACTCACGATCACGCACACAATCTCAGTATTCTAGTCCACCTTCATATAATCGTCACTCACCTTCGGCAGCTCCTCAGCCATCGCCTTCTCGCTATTCCCCACATTCATCTGCCTCGGCTTCTATACCGGCTTCTTCTGCGTCTGCATCGGCTGCTGCTTCTCGTCATGGCTATAGCTCCTCTACGTCAGCGCCATCTTACCCTCAGGCATACTCTCAGTCTCGCTCTACCACACAACCACAGCCTCGGAAGGTGCGACATGGCTTCTGGAATCGTAGGGGCGATCACCTGTACTTTTCGTCTCATTCATCAAGGCCCTTTATCGTCTACGCTCCTCGTGCTGTTGCAAATCCCGAGGAGTTAGCACAATACCCAAGCGCAACTGAGGGATTCAGAAACCACCATGGCGAGTTCAAGAGGTACGACCCTTCTGTGCCTGAACTCCCGGAGAGCTTGCCTGCGCATGGTGAACCGCCTCTCAGACCATACGAATCTGTGAGTGGCAATGCTCCCTTTCTCCTGTTTCTGAAAAGGTTAATGACGCGGGTTACAGTTTGTACACTATATTACCATGTGAACCCCGTTTGTGTGGCAGCAGTTTATAACTTGTTGTAGTCGTAAGTGTCCGTTGGTACCCCCGCCTTTCCTAACCTCCTCTTTTTTGTTCTGATTTTTTATACGCGTCGCTATGTCTGTGTTGCCCTTGTGTTGTGTGTTTGGGCAACACAGGTAGCTTGTTGAGCTTCTGCGACGCGTCATTTCTGTTAGTCGGTTATTAGTGCAGGCTGGGAACCAGATTTGGAATCTGCTGAACGGATGGATGAATGGACGCACAATCGCACACTGTATGAATACCACTTGCATTATCTGTTTTTGTTGTTGTTGTATGTCGTTGATGACTATGCTCCATCTCGTATCTTCCTCTCTCTGTGTGTGCGGGATGCCGTTGGGTTGTTTGGAGGTAAGTCGAGCTTGCTGACGAAAGGTTGGTCTCTCCGAGCAGCTTCCGTCTCCTACTTATGAACCCTCCCCATAGCCACATATGTTCCGTACACGTTCCTCGTCCCCTTGTCGGGCACCTATCCAACTGTAATGCACTACTCGGATGAACTCGTCCCATTACAAAGAAATTATCAAGATAATCTTCTATGGATTCTTGGGTGAGCTCCATCCGTTCCCTGTTTATCCGGAAAATAATCAAATTTCGTGTAGGGTTGTGTAATTCACCCTGCGGACAACCCCGACATGAGCGATAGATACGTGACTTAGTCACTGGTTGTGGCGAACGCAATTCCGTTTGACAAGAAGCCTGAACCCTGACGCTGAATACTCAATTCCTACTTTCCAGATATCCAGGAATCCGCAAATCCAGGAACCTCATTGATTCCGAGTCTGTTTTGGTCCCATTCAGAATATGGATCCAATACAAACCTGGATATCCATCTAGGCTTGCTGATATACATATAGCTGATTATACGGAATTCCTATGGTGCAACGTGAGCATGCTAGTCTCTTTTTGTGGGTATCCGATAATTTAACGTACGCCTCGTGACCTTGAGTCCTCGGTGTCCGTCTTCGTTATAATGCTACCAACACTGATTTTACGATGCAGAAGACGAAATCTTTCTGGCCTAATAGCTAGATCAAAGTGCATCCAAATTACGACTTGACAGAAAAATAGAAACATGCAAGCCTCGTACGAAGAACCCGTCACCCGGGATGCCAGCGTTCACGATAATTCTCCAAGTATCCTTGAAGTTGAAGAACACGGGCCTCTTGAGAGCGATTTAACATGCCAGACAGCCACAATACTATGGAACGCGGCAGAATGGGGATCATCGAAAGAGAATCCCAGCAGGGTCTTCCATCTTTATGCATAAGCTAGAGTCTACGAACAGGACAGACTTGAACGTATATGAATCACGAGTAGCTAACCTTCAAGAGAGTAGTAGTAGGCTACCTCAACGAAGCTTCTTCTACTAACCCATCCTCACTGCCTCTCTCTCTCATTTCTGCTATCTTTGCTAAGCGTAGCTCTTCCTCTCGATGTACTTTCTTCCTCGGCAGTGTAGATCAAGCCACCTTTTGAAGGTGATCCATAGCCAGGGGATATTTGGAGCTTCTTCGACGGGGGTACCTCATCACCAGATGTGACACTACCGCTGAGGCTGCGCTTTGTCCCCACTGTCGGTGATGCATCAGAGTACGCGGCGGATTCTTGACTGATGAGCGAAGGTAGGGCATCTGAAGCACTGAAATATTGCCGTGAGGTAGTCGGCTGAGCACAAGTAGCAGAGCCTTGAACTGATGGCTGCAGTACATTCTTATCTCGGTATAGCTCCGGTTTACGTTCCTCCGTATCCACAGGATGACCGCAACTCGCATCGATGCCCTCCACGCGATCCATAGACTTGCTGGATTCCTGTTCCTGAGCATCCTTCATTTCTTCCCCGGACATGTAACCATCTTGGAGCTCTAGAAGGCAGGCCAGAGTCTCGTCATCCAGCATCTCTTGAGGATAAAAGTCTACTGGCGAGACATCATTCTCCGCGGGCCAATCCTCCCGATGGTACACGCTAAAAAGCTTGTTCAGCCAGTACACCGGATTGAATAATACCTCCTTCATCCTATCAAATTTTGCTGACAGGGATGTAATATCATCACTTTCAGACTCGGATGGCGGAGGTGGAATACCAATCCTCAAAGCAAGGTCCTGGCTAAAATCCTTCTGCGGCTGTTGATTATGACACTGGTACGAAAGAAGCCCAACTTCGTCCTTTAGGGCGTAGTATTCCATCCACACACCAGCCATATCATGGACAAGATAGGTGAGAGGAGCACTGACGAAAGTGAGTTTCCTCCGAATCCCACGCAAAGCATCCCTCTTGGATACGCCGCCAATAATAACAGTAGTCCCATTCGCTAGCTCAACATCCCCCTGATAATTGAATATATCCATGCAAATCTCGCATCTCAACTGTTTGATGAAGTGCATCGCGCCGTATAAAAGGGACCAGAATACCGATTCGTAGTCGTCAAGGACGTCGTGGCCTTTTTCCGGATCCTCCAGTGTCGCAATAGACATAAACTGCCATGTTCCCTGGAAGACGGATAAATTTAGTAACAGCTTGATATTGACATGTTAGGTGCTCACGGGTCGGTAATTCTGATGACTGTGGCCCGTGCACCCCACCTTGCTGGAATAGTCCCAGTCTGCGAGGATACCCACTGCGTTTCCGTTTTCCTGTAGCATCAGCATGATGCTTCTAATGCTCACATCTCTGTGCAATATATTGCAACGTTTCCTCGCTAAGGCCAATGCTAGTGTGAAGAGTTGAAAGTTAGTGGCGAGTGGGTAACTCGAGGGCGAAAAGACGATGAAACGTACTTTCGAAACAATCGAAGAATATATGCACGTATTCTTTAGAATTCAGGGCACTTGTCACGGGGTATGCAATGTCTTCTAGTAGCCTATGCTGCTGAAAATCCCGCAGTGGAATCCCGTGGCCTCCTGCAAGTTTCAGTTCAGTGGCCCGTTTTGAACATTGAGTCCTCCCCAACTCCTTGTTATCTAATACGTCTCCTCCGCAAAGTACTCTTGGGATCTCGGTGATCCCTGCCGCTTCGAGGTCTCTATAGATCGTCCGCTCCGGTGTGAGGGAATCGTGAAAGACTCGCCATGTGTCCTTCAAGAACTTCAACTTCTCCATTCCCAGATGAAATGCCAGATAGCCGCGAGTACCGCGGCCTATGGCGATGTAGGCGTGGGAGAAGGGATGCTGAACCAAGACTTTCACCAGCTCCTTGGTGTGATCGTCCTTGATCGTAATCTTGTACACAGGGCAGCGTGGATTTAGAGCATCTGCAGCATGAGGCAATCTACGCTGCGGGTGCTCCGGGTTGTCCATGTTTGCTAGGAACTGCTTCACAGCCGCTTCAAACTGGATTCGCTCATCTACGCTGGCAAGACTAGCAGTGCTGTCCAGCCCTCGTGCGGAATCCGACATGTAATTGTAGTAGAATATGAATTTCGCCAAGAGTGCAGAATCTTGAGTATAGTCGAACTCGTCCGAGACGATGGCACCAGAGTGGTCCCAGAGTAGGAAGCGAGCACGACGGCCGTAAATAAGTAGCTGGATCAGATGGACGCGGTGTTGGTGCGAAAATACCTTGGAGGCATAAAGAAGCAACCGGTCGCGAACTGTGCCGTGGTCTTTTCCAGGTCTCTCAAATGGAACGCATTTCCTGCGTTTGGTACCACGACTGCTGATATCCACAGTTGATAGAGAACCTATAGCGTTCTCGATTTCTGGGCGCGTGTAAAAGGGGTCCTCGGTGGAGGACCTTGTGAACGTTACCGTAAGTCCGCAGGTGTGCCAGTTGAAAGCTCGCATGTCGTCCGTAATTGCTCTCCTGTTTTCCTCTCTAGGTTCATCAGCATGGGTATTATGTCGAATATGTCTCGTATCGTGGAAATGCGCAATTTGGGCGCTGGCGCGTGGAAAATCCTCAAAACATCCATCAGGACGGGATGGAGACTCCGTCAAGTTGTCCAGCGAATTCTCCAAATCCTCCGCTAAAACAAAAAATTTGAACTCTGGGGAGACTTCGTACTCCCTGATAGCACTCTTCTACAAAGTCAACAGCCCCGGTAAGTAAAACGATATTTGGTGAATCAAACTACAGCGCATAGAATCCTTCCCACTCACAAATGCATCGCGAACGCGAAACGTGCGCTCGGGCGCTCTCCACTCGGTACGTATGGGAAACGTAAACTTGACTTTCTTGGAAAGTTCGCCAAACTTCTCTAGTGCATGCAGGTTTGTAACGGGCATGAACTTGTCTATAAATTCATTCGGAAGGATAGGGCCATAATAGATGCCACTCATGTCTCTGTACAGTAGATGAGATTTCAAAGCCGCCTTGTATTAATTGTTAGAGGTTGGGAAAAGCAGATCTAAAAGGGGTGAAGTCGTGAGCATCTGTAGGGGACATTTTGGTGATAACGGGGGTGTGACTCGGAGGAATATGAATGAGGATCAATAACTTACAGATAAAAACCGACGCGAGTCTCCCTATTCAGCTGTTCAGGAAGCGGTGTGCAGGGAAAGAGAGTGTATAGTATCAGAAAGGGAGGTGACTGAATCCGTGAAGGGAATAGGGGTGCTTCATACAAACTTGAAGTAGCCGAGAAGCGTCTACATCACGTGCCAAACACCAGCATCTTTGAAAAAGTCTCCGGCCCACTCACCTACCCAACTTTGGAGCTTTAAGGGTAGATACTCTTAGAATTTTCTATCAAAATGTCAATCCATTTGCTGAGAATGATAAGTCATCAATTAATGAACAATACCCCTCGTTCCTCGAGCATCGGGAAAGCTGATTTCAACGCAGCTTGATCCTCTTCACCAAACACACGCGTCCTATGTCCATGCCTCGCAATCCTAAACCTCTTCACCATGCTCAGCCTCGTAACAACATCCTGAATTCGAATCAACTCCACTGCACATGTCGATGCGAGGTACTTTCCCGGGTCGCGTCTCCCGGGATCATGCAACCAATCGTCCAACACCAGAGACAACGTGATGTCCTCCACCAAAGAATAAGAACCAATCAAGCTCTGATTTTCAACGAGCGTCGAGAGTATATTGGCAACAGCCAACATGTCCGCACGGTTTTCTTCATCTTTGAAATCCCCAATCGCGTAAAACATCAACCTCAGCTTCTTCAGCGCCACGAAACCCGAGAGGTCCAGGCGGATATCCCGACGGGCTGCCAGCGAGAGAGGGTGCAGAGCAGAATCAGAATGGAGCTTCCAGGACCGAACGAGTGAGGACATTGGCGACTCACGCGCGATGAACCATCCGACATTGCAGTGGAACTCTTCTAGCCGTGGAGCGACAAGTGTGAGAAATTCCACGATGTCGCCCTCGTCGAAGCGGCCAGGTATGGCGTTGAGGTTGAGGCTGAGGCTTCTAAGGCCGTGAATGCGGAAGGATGGTGTAGAGACGAGGAGTTGTGTGAGGCTGTGGATACATGTCACGGAAGATAGATCGAGGGACTCGATGTGCAGCTCTATGGGAGCTTTCACGAGGGGAAGCGACGGGCGGACTCCAAACAATCGCTGCAGAGATACGCGTTTGACGCTACCGAGCCAAGGAAAGAGGCAGAGAAGATCCGTCACGCACATGTCGAAAGGCGAGCGGTGACGAAAGATGAACGAGAACCTGTTCAGGTTTAGGGCGTGCTTTGGAGGAGCAACCGCCTGGGATGCGTATGGTTTGAGAAGAATATCCTGCATTGCCACTTCTTGTAGTCGTGGAAACATTTGAAGGACATCGCACAACAGTACCAGGTTGTAATATTGCGAGTCATCGTCCGGAAGGTCCGACGCGAATGCTTCTGCCATGGGTACCATAAAGTGGACGTCCTTGACACAACTGCAAATCCATGGCACGGTCTTGAGCCACGTTAAAGCATCGCCTAGTCCCTTTCCTCTACCTTCGGGTGTCACCTGAAGTCGAAGTGTGTGAAATAGGAGTGGAAGCGCGATTTCGTGCCAAGTGCGGCAGACGAGAGCGCATGCTGCAATGTCCTGCGTGCTGGCGAGTTCGTCGTGTTTGAAGGCGCTATAGGTCTGAAGCCAATCGAGGGCGTCTGCCTCACTGTACGGTTCCGTCGAAGGAGCAAGCTCTTCGAGTACAGAACAGATGAGCTCCGGTGGGAGGTCCTCGATCGTTCGCGGCATACTTTTACGATCTGCATAAAATATATCTGAGTTATGTTATTGTGTCGCGAGAAGAATACCCACCTCTCTCGATCTACTTGTTGTTCCGCCTCACTTGTCTCTATCCGAGGACGTACGCAGTCCGCACGTCGATGTACCTGGAGCTTCACAAGGTTGTGAGGAAAGCAGTTGGCAGCAGAAACGGTCACTTGCGTGCCGTATATAAGCCTACGAGGTTGGCCTGTTAACTGTGCGGCAAAAGCTGCGAGGCAAGGGGGTAAGCAGGCGATAGGACCATGCTGCGGTAAGTGAAATATGAGCGGGAGTGGTGGTGGTATTTGTCCAAGGTGACGGCGAGCGCTCATTCCGACAAGATGACCCTACCAGCTGAAGGAGAGCGCTGGTCTTCACGGCTTGCTCTCTGCCATGATGCATGGTGAGTACCACCGAGTGCGTGTATGACCGTTATCGCTGTCGAAGCTGAGGCATTCTTCTAGAGTGAGTATACTTGCTTTCTGCAGTTCTCCGTCGCCGAAATTCGTGCGGCCATTCAAATATTCGCCGCTATAACCCTCTGTGAGCTGCGTCATCCCGAAATAAAGGCCTCGTGTTAAAAATGAGGTATCCGTTGTTACCTGAGCCGCACGGATACATGGATATGACATGTATCGTATGTCTCGTTCAGTGTAGACGATCAGCTATGCGTGGTAAGTCTAGTGTTACAACGTCTCGATAGAACACTCTACTGATAGCTGTGATCAGCGCGATAACACAGAAGTGAACAGCATCTCTCAATATGACTACGTCCGACGATAGGAAGTTGGGAAACATTGAGACTTCGTACTTACCCCTGCCCTACATGTTATGCCAAGCAGATGGACGGAAAGAGGACCCCGGGGCTCCCACGACTCTACTACTCTCCGGGACGAGCGAATCGTGATCGCGTGCTATGACAACGACATGTACAGGTCAGCCTCGCATCTTCTCTGCATTCCATATCTTTCGGAATGCGTCATATACCGCGAGATTTTTAACACATGGAAGGTGTACAGTGGCCCCTGAGGCAATAATCACTACCAGCTCTGGTAAGTTGCTCGCATCTCTCCTGCTTCTGTGGCCAGCCACCGATTCAAACGACAAAGGGGTGCGCTGCTTCTTAAACACGTGAAGAACACTTTGGACTCCTAACCCACTCTTCAACCAATCAGTTCACAGAGCGAAGCATTCTTGCGGATTTCAGACTTCTCAAGCCTCGGTTACATCCCAAAGTAGGGCTGGTCCGTTTTCCTCCAGAAACGTATAAAGATCCCTTCCAAAACTTCCAATGCTCTCTATCTCTCTACTCTGCTTTACGGTCTGGTACCGTACCAATAGTCTCTCTCGTCTCTACTCTTTCTCTTCAGTCTTTCTTTTCTTCTGCTCCTACATCACCATGCGTCTCTCTTCCTCCTACGCGTCCATCGCTGCTCTAGCATCATTGGCTGGTATTGTCGTCGCTGCACCCTCTCCTCTTGCAGCTGCCACCGACAACACACCATCTACGATCCCCCCAACAGCTCCCGCTCTCCCTGCCGCTCCGGATGTCTTATCTATCCTGGGCAGCGCACCTTCTCCCCTCGGTCGCAGAGCTCCATCGTCCTCGGAGCCTCTCGAATCTCGCCAACTCGGCGACCTTTTAAGCGCGTTAAATAGTCTCGCAGGTCCCATTGTCGATCAAGTTCTCACTCTCCTCGGTCTCAAGGCAGCGGGTCCGTCAGCCTCTGGCGCCAACGTACAATCCCTCGCCTCCCAGCTCACCCCCGATCAAGTCTCCCACATCACCGCCCTCGTCAAGAACATGACAGGCGGAGACTCTGGTCCCCTAGCTCCCCTCAGCGGAGCAACCTCTTCACTTCCGGTAGTGGGCTCTGTTCTCCCTCGGGAGGAGCAACATTGAGCCCTTCCAGTCCTAGGGCGCCACCGGCGATCTTCACCAACGGCTGACATGCGGATCTAATCTTGTCCTGATTAACGATCCGACGCAGACCTACTGTCGTCTCTCAGTCAGCCTCGTTCGCCCATCGCACCTATACTACCGATCTCTGCGCTTCTTCACCTAGAAGTTGGCCGCAGAATTTATATATACCCCTCTACTTAATAACACATTATGATGTTCATCCCCCATCGCGCATTCATGGCTACTGTTGGCTCGGACTCTGAATATAATTGCACTCTCTTATACCCTTACCTATACCTCAGTTTGAGAACAACGTGTGGCGGATTATATACTCTAGTGAAAAAGTAATAGAGATGAATTTATAGTCCAACTGAACACGACTGGATTCAATAAATATAGTCTATATATAGAGAGGGGGTAGCGTACACTAGTGTACATGCATTGGCCGTCATAGCCGACCGTCACCAAGATCGGCAGGGATATAGATAGAGGTACACTTCCAGAGTTCGCATCGGGAATAATCTACGTATTCATCAAAGAAGAAGAAGAAGGAAAGGAACAGCTAACTTACAACCGAGATGAAGCATGGAACCACGGGAGAGGGGGGGGAAAGTGAACGCGTGGGATAGGTTTAACCTACAGCCCGATACCACCGTGAGTCTTGCGCATATGATCGTAACACGCCTCGCTCTCCGAAAACGTCTCGAGGCATACCCAGCAAATGTGCGTACGACAGCGCGTACATGTCATATGGTTGCACCCTGCTTCGCGTTCGATAAACGTCTTGCACCCAGGGCATCTCTTGACGTCGCGACCGACCGACCACTCCTCGAACAAGCGAAGTTCTTCCTTCTCGGGATCAGGGCATCTCTTACCCTCATGATGTTCGATGTGACAGTTCCCGCAGATACGGACGAGACAGGAGGGACATTGTAAGACGGTGTCAGGTGGGGCGGTACGATAGACTTGCTGACAATCCGGGGTCGGGCAGTAGTGAAATTCTGATGGCCGTGAGTGGATGTACGCGAGGAATGAGGCATGTATGACGCGTTGGAAGTCCTCGGAAGACAGGAGCCTGTGAGCAATCTTCAGCGGTATCTGACTTGAGCATCGTGCTCCGCTGCCCAGACAGTTCAAGGGGAAGGACTTCGTATCAATGGCAGCAAGCAAGTAGCTTGTGAGGCAATTCTTGCACCAGGTGTGCCCACAGTCTAGAGTAACCGGAAGAGAGACTTTATCCAAGCAGATAGGACAACTGTTCTCTCCGGGGTGCTTTCGGCCACACTGTCGCCGGGCACGCTGAATAATGAGCGTTGCAACCTGTACCGCATCGTTATTGCCTCGGACCTTGAGCGACCAAGTTCGTGAGTCAATGTAAACGTTCTCTGTTCCGAGCTCCTGTTGGAGCTTGAGTAGGTCAGAGTTCATGAAAATTCCTAGCAAGTTTCTATCCAGAGGGAGTGAGTGAACCTTCCTAGAACGGAGCTTGATCATCTGTTCCTGAATAGCAGTCCTAGCGCGCCATGTACGATGAGGGGAGCCGAAGAGCCGAATGCATGACTTGACCAGGTCAATTTGAATGATAACCATGGGATGGCTCGCCTCGAGTGTTGCGATAAATTCAGCCCCCGATGAACGAGCAAAGAATGAATCCCAAGCGGCCCGACCCTCGAATCTCACTACTTCTCCTCGGAGGATTCCTTCAAATGATGACTTGAGTCTCGTCAGCGTCGGAAGTGCCTCAGCACTGAGCTTGACACCGACGGATCCGGTCTGTGCCCTCAATCGCGACTGGAATATGATGTCACAACGATGAGCGGTGGTGTATACACAAGAGCGGAGATATCGCAAGGTATCCGAGAGGACATCGAAAATGCGGTTGGGGAGCTGATAGGTTATGGACATGACATGTTGCACCTTCACGGTCCCGTGCCCAAAGTACCGGGGACGGCGGAAGTTGAAATCCCTACAAGCCTCATCCGCTGCGGTGGGTGTGGTAAAATGCGCCCAAGCGCGGACCGTTTGGTTCTCGAAAGGTGGTGAGATGACCTTAACCGAGATCAGCTCGCCATAAATCTCGAGCCTAGCCTGTAGTTCCTTCAGAGCGTCATCCAACGACATATAGTTTGGTCGGGTGAACATGACAGCGTTATTAGGCCCAAAAGCTTCCATTTCAACCGTTTCGGTATCAGGAGGAAGCCCGCGGAATTTCACGTTGTACCGACCAACTATGGGAAGGCCAGAGTAGATCGACGCGGAGAGAATCGAGTCGCCCATCTGTGCCCTATACGCGGTCCTTGTAGCATGCTCGGCACCTTGCAACGTCGAGTAGCCAACATAGGCATCTCTATGCGGTGCAGGGAACTCGAGCAATACATCGCCGTCGCGCACGGTACCCTTTCCCAAAGAGGTAGACTGCTGAGATGCAAGGATAGCCGTGATATGAGCTTTAAATAAAGTGCATCCATCTAAAGCACTGGCGGCAGCAGCAGCGTTCCTGTGATTCGTGAAAGTAGCTTTCACCGTTTTACCACCCTCTGCAGGACGATTCTCGGGCAGGTGTATGTTCACTACATCACCGAAAGGATCTAGCGTTTTCTTGATCATTGACGACGTAACGTGGGATGGAATATTCTTGAGGATAAGGACTCGCGATTCAAAGCCAGTTACGACCTCTTGAATGGCAAAACCGGGCCCGAACGTCACCGTCACAGAATCTTGAACGCGCAACGACATTGTAGAAGGAGCGTCCGGGGAGGATCCTTCAGTCATTCTTGTAGGCGTATTTTCCTAGAGAGTGTATTAGCCAATACGACATACCAAAGAACTGTCAGCGTCGATCACCTTAATTTTACTCAGCCCAGGCGGCACATCAGGAACAGTTCGCTGGGTAGGGGGGAATGCACGGCCATCTTGCATGAGATCATTACGAGTTTGAGAGGGAAGCATCTTCGACAGTTCGTTAACCGACCATTTCAGCATAGAGATTAGCCGTTGTGTCTAATCCGTGGTGTGAATAACTTGCAGGACGTAAATAGTTAGGTGAACATACCCCCTCTTCTCCTGATTGACTTACTCCTCCTGGCTGCTCGTGACGATACTTGCATTGAGCACGCCGACATCGTCCGTGCTGAAAGTCCCAGCAGATACCTCCTACTCGGATTTCATCATTTTCCATGCCAGAGCGATCTAGGTTGGGCTGCTGACGGATGAGTACTAAGAATCTGTGTTAGAGAAATAGCTACGCACAGGATTATCCTTTTGTACAGATGGGAGAGAGGTGGAATCCGCTTGTTCGCTCGATTTGGCGGTATCCTGCTTCATCGTTCGAAAAACTTCAGTGGGTACTGACCGGACAGCTTTTATCGGGGTATTCTCCATCATTCTTCCTTTTCCTTTGGACTGTTGACCTGTGGGCGTGCATGAAGCCGTCGCTACCGGCGCATTAGGTTTGCTGACCCGGTCTGTTGGCTGGAAGGAGCGCTAATGAGTACCGCATTGATTCATAATTGATACGGGTACGTACGGCAGGGATCTCTACCTGCTGAACAACTGTGGCACCGTTGTTCTTCGTTTTAACAGACGTCTAAAGCAATCTAAATTTACTATGCACATGACATAAGAGAAATGACTGACTGAAGTTTCTTTTGTCGTGGCCAGTCGGGCCGACGATGAACGCTTCCCCTCAGCCGGAGTCGGCTGCGGGGGATGTCGACGTCTACAATTTTCTCCCAGAAAGCAACGCCCTTCAATATATTCCTGGCAAACCTCCTCGCTCCGCGGGAGGAACTAGAGCAGCATGTTGATTTAGACACATTCATAAAGAAAAATAAGGAATTTTTACCTTGATCCATTCCCAACGGGGCGGATGGCTTCTCTGGCAGCGCGCGCCCCATTTACACTTATCTTCAAGATACATGAGACATATTTCATTGCCAGAAGCATCCGTTGGGGCCTATCAGAGTTGTAAGAATTTTACTACTTGGCCATGGATGAAAACTGTCCACTTACCAAGATTCTCGTTGAATGCTTGAGCGTAGCGGAACGATCAAGATCAAATTTCAGAGAATTGGGAACACTACCTGTGGGTGATGATTCCGAGACAGCAGGAATAGTGCGTGAGTGTAGGCGAGGTGTGGCTGGAGGTGTAGATTCTGCAGAGGACGACGAATGTCCAGAAACGTCGGCATGATTATCGACCGATTCAACGGTAGGTCTAGGAAGATGGAGCCTTTGGCATCGTTTGCCTAGTCCACACCTGCCGCGTGAGAAATCCATGCATTCTTCTTTCACAGGAACATGAGGCCGTGGACATTTGAGCCCAAGACGACAGATACCGAATTGATAGGCGCGGCATTCTGAAGAATCGTGAGGAAGATGAAGACGCTGACATTCGTCGCCTTTCTGACACCGGCCGAGGATAAAGTCTATGCATTCTTGTCTCGGTTTCTAAAATATAGATAATTAGACACAGTATGTTATTTGAGCAACAACCTTACCTGCCGAGTAGATGCCAATCGAACGGTATTATTCCTGTGAGCGATAGGGGCCGTTTGCGGAGACACCTTAGGAGGCAATGAGCTCGCTAGAGAAGCTGTGAGCACAGGCTCTTTCTTAACGTCAGTGGGGGGAGCACGAGGAACATCAGTAGAGGTAAGCTAATGAATTAGTAAGCATAAGAACGATGGTAAGGATGACCGACAACTCACAGTCTCGCATGATGAAGGCTTCGGTTCAGCCTTGCGACGCGATTGAGACTTCTTCTGCGAAACCGGAGGGATCGTCTTTGTGGCGGAAGATCCCTACATATGTGAACATTAAGCACAGAACAACTAGTTTAACATATGTACACACCTCCGATTTGGCAGTAGACGGCTCAACAGTCGTCGACAATCCGGCCGCACTTACTTCGTTCCCTGAGTTCTGCTTGGCGTTTCTTCTTCCCCTCCTTCCTTTACCCCCGTGGTTGTTGTCGGAGTTAATGCTGTTAGAGGGTTGCTTCTCCGTTTTCGACTCGGTATTTGAGGGGGACGTCATCTATGACCACCAGAGGTCAAAATCGAGGGAGGGGATGGGTCCAAGTCGCATACACTCACAGAGGGGTGTTCCTTAGTTCCTTCAGCGCATCCCCCGGCTGCGTTGGACTTATTAGGAGCCCTAGTGGACGCTGGGGCGCTGAGTAAACCATGAGTTTTCCCGCTTGCATCTTTACCGGGCTGCGTCATCGCCACTGTAGCTTTTGCGCTTGAGGGTTCACCGGTTAATCGTGAAGAGTGCTTTCGCACAGCGTTTGTAGGCATGTTTCCCTATGTTCATAGAGGAGTGCGTAGGGCAGGTCGTGGGAGAACGACAACAAGGATGACTGCGGTGGTAGGGAATTGTGGCCGTTGAACGTTGACGTTGAAGTTTGAGTCACGGAACGTTGCGAGTCGGAGGCGAATCTTAACCTAGTCAAATGATTTGATCAATGACGAGTTGTTATCGTGCATTAAAAGGCAAGTAAGTAACCCGTGAGATAATCTCTAATGCGCCACTTACCCAATAAGTGCCTGGTTTACTAATCTTAACAAGCCTTCTCTAGCCTCATGTCTACCAAACGCGAGTCTCATCCCGTCAAAATCTTTGCTGAATTTCGATCTCAAAAGCAAAGCGTACACAACCTTGAAATACAGGAGATGCATTTTGTGGGGTTATAAAACTATTGTTACATCCATTTGGAAATAGTACAAAGCAACCACAGAAACTGTGGGAAAACACGCATTGCGCGAGACTCGGGCAAGTAATTCCTGATGTCCAGATTCCAGAAAAGAGTAAAAGCGCATAGCCACCCAGAGTACCCCAGGAAGCCTAAACCGTTGGGGTCCTGCAAAGGCGGTCCGGAATGCGGGAAAAACGATCCTGGGTACGCCGAGAACAAAGGCTAGGGTGCGAAGTTAGAGCAGGAGAACAAGTGGCGAACTGAGCCCTAGAGTAGAGTGGCTTCTCTTGTCTTGAAGAATGGCTTATAGTTCCACGGTTAGATGCAATCAGGAAATAAAAGATATTTTAGACATAACATCGTACCACGTTGCTTCCCTGAGGTCGGGGGCTGAAGACTCTTTTCGAGAAAAGACCCAGCACCTCGAGGATACGACCAGTAGTAAGGTACCCTGAGAAATGTCAAAACGAGGATTTACTCTACAAGTCGGGTCATTCCTTTACTCACCGTTAATGATGCCATTCCAGTGTATATTATGTACCAGAGTGCACGGCAAACAAAACCAGAGAAACGAAGAATTGGAGAACTGAAAATATGGTCCAAGACGTCGGGGTCCACTGCGCATTGTAAGACACTGGTACCAAGATGACCTGCTGTCGGTGGACAGCTCTTACCTCTCAAAATAACCTGTAACAAGGATTGAAACACATATCGAGTCCATTCATCCCATTGTCGCCGGTCTAGGAAACCGATTTGGATGCTAGACGCAGCTATCCACTTGTCATGTATGGCAGTCGCAGTATCATTCATCTTTGCCATTTCGGAGTGGGTGAACGTTGTTAACTCTGTGAGGACTCGGCCTAAGCGATCAGCTGCGTTAGTCGCCTCAAGTTGGACACGGTTTGCGAGAACAGCCTGGTCAACATGCGTATCAAGTACGGAAACAGTATCGGCAATGCTATGCGCAAGAGAAGATACAGTCTGATGAAAAAGTCAGTGAGTTGTTACATCTGCATGAAACCCCCTTACTAACCTCCTGCATGTGGCCGAATTCGACACCGACCGCGCGCCAATTGCTTTGTGCTATAAACTAGGAAGATGTCAGCCGTGGTCGGAATAGATGCGGAGTACGCAACAGACTGCAACATCATTGACATCTTGAAACTGTCTTCTGGTTTCTTCGAGTGTGGGGGCTAGTTGAGCCTCAAAGGTAGCTTGAAGGCTAGGAACAAGTAGATTCAATGCTCCGGCATGCTATGTACGCATAATCCACAATGGTATCAATCAGTAGTTCGAGCAAGACGATGTGTATCAAAGGTAACAAACATCGTGCACGATACCTCGCATCTCCTCGGACAGCTACAGAAAAATCTGTCGGCGAGAGACGAAGGCAGTCGGGGCGCACAAGATGACACACCTCATGAAACAGGGAGTGATACGTGTCTGAGTGTATTTCTAACGCTGATGTAACCGTGTGTTGGAGAAGAGTTACGACCTATAAAATTTTCTGCAATAAGACGGGTATGCATCGCCATGATTGTGGCAACTTGCCTGTTCATTCTCGTCCTGCATCCTGCGAACCACACCTAGAGCTGATTCGCCCATGTCTGTATTGATTTTGTTCATGTCGTGTACCAGGTGACGTAAATGCTATTCCGAGCTCTCGCATCAGTGAAACTGCGAGATTGGTTATCTCGGGCTTACCTGGCTGATTTCGTCGATACCCTTATAAAAGTCATGTTGTCGGTTTTCCGCGTAGTTTATAGCGCGAAGGATCGAGATTGCTTCTAACGAAGTATTTCTATAGATGTCTTTCGCCGTATCTGCGGAGACGCAGTATGTCAAAGGTTAAGAGTACTAACCGAGGATGCCACACTACTTACCGATGTCGTTCCATCGTCGGAATGCATGGCAAAGCTGCGCTTGGGGTGGTTTAGCTGTGACAGACTTGCTCATATAATGACGTCGACATACGAATCTCTCGCAGGTATCCAGAATAGCTTGACCAATACTGCGCACTTCTTGACAACGCTCTGGAGTCATATCAAACTTGAGCTCTGCTTATACAGCGTAAATGGCATGAACTACTTACTCGACGCATGAGTCGGCGCGTAATGTCTGGGACGTCGCGGAGGGTTCGTCTGTCAAAGGAATGACCGAAGAGCATTCTAGTGGCGGCGAGTGCTTCGCAGTCGCCAGTTCACAGATTGTCATGGAAATAGCGGCTGATTCCCTACATCAATACCATAACGACAGTGTGAGAAGACAAACCGTACCTTGAACCCGCTCGTCTTCGTTCATATCCAGATCTCCGCATTGTACGCGAATGGAGTCCGTAATCCGCCGGAAACAATCCGGTCTACGCGCATATGACTCGAGTTTATCTGCTCAAATTGTCAGACAGACTTCAGCCGACTTCACACTAGCATATATTGACCATGATTGTCGAGAACGGAGGAGAGCTCTCCGGAGCGCCATATGTCGGGTTCTACGGACATTTCGTGTGAAAACGCAGTTCTACTCGTAGGGAGTAGGCACTCACCAGAATCTTCAAGGTACTGTGGATTTAATGAGCCTGATTGCCTCCCAGGCCAGGACAATGCATGTACGGCGAAAGTCGTACTTGAAATCATCCGTAAAAGCAAAACAGCGCGCATTCTGCGGATTTAAACTATAATAAAGTGAAGTTAGTAAGAACTTCTTTTTGCTGAGATGCCAGCTTGTGTGCACATGAAGGAGTATGAAGAAGAGTATGTACACTTGCTAGCGCCCGCGCGGAGCGTGACATATGTGTACGCGTTAGTCACAGCTTGAGCGTGATTATATGCGTTGGTGATGTGAGTGAAGCCGGCATGGGGTAACTATGCCGCACTGCCACTGGCAGGTGCTGGTGCGCACAAAGGCTATCTGAACCTCTTTCCCTCCCAACCGTCGACAGCACACCAGCACGTAAGTCATTTCTCCCCTCCTAACACATTCAAGTACCTGAACTTACTTTTGTATTTGAATTTTGAACCGATAGAATGACATCCACGGAGCCACCGAAACTGGTTGTTCACTACTTGGATGATTCACGTTCCCAGAGGATTCTATGGCTCGCAGTAAGGTCATATTTCCCCAGAAAAAAAGGAACGTAGAATCTGAAATTATGTGCAGGAAGAACTAGGGTTCCCGTATGAAATCAAGCATTGGAAACGCACGCCTGACCGGCTCGCCCCAAAGGAGCTGGCTAGTGTACACCCCTTGGGCACTGCGCCGATCATAGTAGATGGTGATATCACAGTGGCTGAGAGCGGTGCGATAATTGGTGAGTCTGTGTCGTTCTCCACTACCAAATATCAGCGTGCTCATTCGACGGACCAGATTATATCATCAGAAAGTACGGCCAAGGAAAAGTCAGCGAACCCGCATCTGTGCTTGATGATGTATTTTGTGAGATTTTATTTTGGGGATAATTCCTCGTCCTCGCACTGACTTAAACGTACTAACCTTATAGATACGCACTATTCCGAAGGAACTTTGATGCCACTGCTTGTGAACAAGCTCATTTTTGGCATAGTTCCTAGCAGGGCGCCATGGATTGTCCGCCCATTGCTCCGGTACGTGTTCAACAGCCTTACCGACCTGTTGGTCACTCCAAGATTAAAGGTTCAGGCCCAGTTGGTACGTCGGTGCTCCATAATTCAAGTACTCTCTGTGAAACATGGATCTTACCCTTACATCTCTGTGGCTCACTTTCTACAGCTAGAAGACCATTTAGTAAAGGGCGGGGAGTACCTCGCAGGAGGACAAGGACCCACATTCGCTGATTATATGATGATTTTCCCTTTGGAGGCTTGGGATCACGGTGATCCAGACGCATTAGGACCAAAGACGAAGGAATACATCGAACGCATCCACCGCCGGTAAGACCAATCATCTCTACGCAGATGTGCATTTCTCATTTTCTTTCTTGTTGAATGCCCGATCACTTGATAGACCTGCGTATCAACGCGTAAGTGATTCATCTAACATTCCTTACGGCAAACTCTTCAAGATTCTGACGGTTTTACAGGCACTATCGAAAGGTGGTGAGTACGAGTTCGCGAAGCCGCTCCCTGAGCCCACAGCAGGGTCTTCGTGAGAAATGGAGTGTTCTGGATTAGGCAGGTTGGATTTTGGGTCTGGATCTCAGTCTAAATATGTACTTCCATAGATGGATTGGAATGGATTTTGTACGCTTGTTTATCAACTTTCCGCTGTAACGGGCTTAGCGTTTGTATGTGTACCCTGAGCTGTCTCATATTCTGATGATTTTTTTTTGCAAACTTTTGGGATGCCGTGTACCCTGGTTGCAAATCAGCCACACCTACTCAACGTGTCACAGGGTGTACATGTAAAGGGTAAGGATTACATGTATGCGATCATACAAAATTAACTGTCGCACTTACCCCACAGCTCTTTGAAACTCGGGCCCACGCCAGATAAAAAAAACCTACACACGCAATATATTACGCTTTAAGATACAGGAAAGAAAACTAGGGATACAGTCATGGCGCGTAAAAGCGCAAAAGTCCGGGTTAATGTGGGTGGTTGGCCACACAAAATATAACAGATACAAACGGATGCGAGTGGGACAATGGTGAATGACAGTAAGGGGAATTGAATGAATGCGGATGATATGTACTGAAGAAAAAACACAGAAAAAGCCAAATACAAAGCGAAATACGAAAAGACAGACAGCGTTCCAATTATTGAGTAGAATAGACTCTAGGGTACTCACAGACCATTTAAGCTGACGAACGCATCCTTAGCGACGTTCGTCAGCACGATGCTTTTTTGAAATGATGGCTCCTGATGATGCTTTTGCTTCCCAGCGTGCAGGGCCTTCACCTTCGATCCACTCTCCCATGACGGCGTCACGTTCAAAGTCGCCGTCTCGGTAGCCATAACGTTCCTGAAGTAGCTTGAGGAGCGGGTTGCGAAGAGCGGGGTCCATGCGCACGCTCTCTCCGGGATGATAGCTACCGACGCCATGACGGGCCAGAGACTCTTCGAACAGCGCTTCGTCGTAAGTGCAGCCACAGTTAAGGTGACCGGGAGGCGCCATGCGAGGCGGGTGTGCTCGGCGTTCGCGACGAGAGTCGTGCCACGCGCATAAAGCGTTGCCTGCTCTGTTCAATGAGCACAACAACTTTACTCGCGCGTCGGTACGGGCACGCCAAGACTCGTTGAAGGATGCTGAAGTGGCTGGGGATGCCATTGGCGTTGGAATTCCGTTCGGAGATGAATGAGAACCTCCGTAGGCGATTTGTTCGAGTTCTCGCACTCTCTCCCGTGAGACCTTGTTCACATGCTCAAGCTCACGTATCCGATTCTTGAGCATCCGAACCTCATCATCAGAATGCTCGAAGTGAGCGCGAGAGGTTCGGCTGAGTGAAATGTTGGGCGTGGCGGAGGGAGGCGGGGACAACACCATGGGAATTTCCATGCCCGGAGATCCGGATAGAGAGGGCATGACATGCGAAGCGGAGGCAGCGCGTGACTGGGGATACTGGAAATGTTCAGAGTATCCGCCAGGGGAAGGAAGACCATGAATATGAGGAGGACTAGATTCGGATGTAGGGTAGTAATTATTGGTAGAATAAGGTATGAAAGAGCTTGGAGGACTGTCTGCATTAAGGGGCGTGTTGGGGGTTGCGAGATAAGGAGGGAGGTTGCCCTCGCCAGGGACAAGGACGTAACCTTCTGACATGGCAGAGGTCGGTGAAGGCGTCCATGCCAAACCGGACGGAGACGCGTTGGGGGGAGAATGTGAAGGCATGCCAAGGTCTCCCATGGCACCTGAAAGGCTCGACGGGGCAAGAGACGCGCCTGCATCGGGGTGTCTGGCACTTCCGCTGCGGTACTAGTATATGAATTGGTTAGACTCTAGTGGACCATAGTGGTTGCACACGAACATACCGACTGCGCGTAACTGTCTTGAAAGGCGAAGGCCTGCTGATCTCCACTTCCACCTCTTCGACTTGACGCAGTGGACTGTGCTCCACTAGAGTAACTCCTGGATCCTGGGCCTTGCTCGTTCTTAAGGCTCGAGGATGACCAGTTACCGTACGGATGCGTCATGACGGATAATTCACTTCGCGAAGAAACTTTGCGTCGGAGGCGTGAGGACGAACTCGAATGTCTTGCGCTCGAGGACGAACGAGAGGAGGAAGGAGGAGAATGCAGCAGACTGAGACCCAAGTCAGGTTCGACCTTGACAATGGTTGGATGAGTTGGGTATGCCCCGTAGTTAAAGGTTTCGGGGTGTGCCATATCGGAGAGGGCGGTGCAGACCATGGGGCGACAATGGTGGTGAAGAGCACGACAAAGAGTCGTGTGTTGGCTGCCTGGACGATGAGTTGAACGCAACAGACGGCCAGATCAGGGTTGTGAGGGACCAGTAATCATGTTCTCTCCACTGATCCAACGACCGTAGATATAGCACAGGTTCCTCATACGTACGATCAAATCTTCTAAGCGACTGGACCAACGTCCATATCTGAGGTTTTCGGGATTGAGGACGATTCCCAGGCCACTCAAGCTGGACTGGGATATCATTTGCTCAGGTACTTCTGATGCGCTCGACCCTCAAAGACCCCGGTGCCGTAAGAAAGACACTAAGAGTAGTGTTGGCTGGCAGCTGGTGCAGAAAACGTGGCACCAGCTGACAATGGCCAATATTGACCCTGATAAATCTCATAGTTAATCGCGCTTTCCACGGAAATAATTCAAAGAACCTTTTTGTCGTTCTGGTGTTTTTTATTTTTTATTTTGAGGATGGTTCATGTAGGCCGTAGGAGGTGGACAACCCGGTGCCAGCTCGGACAAGTCGCAACGGTGGCGGTTCGCGTTTGATGCGGATGATCTGAACGTCGGCAAGCTAAAAGTCGATCACTGTCAAGACATATAAGCCCACGGCAGGAACGCCAGCGTGTTCTCCCGCAGACCTCTCACCATTCGAGTATTAAATATATTACTTGGTTATTGAAAGTAAGTATTGACTCTCTTGCCGTGGTCCAGCACTTGTGCTGGATTACTTCCCGGTCTGTTCAGTTCCTTCTGGGAGAAGGGATACGCCGTTAGACGGTCATAAAGATGTGACCACTGATAGAGGTTGGAGCGATAATACCAGGAGGACGAATTCGGGAGTAGCAATGTGCATCGCCAAAGTGTGATCCTCAAAGGGGGACTCCGAAGCACTACTCAGCACAGGGCCAAGCGCAGATCAGAAGAAGCATGCTATGCACTCGCAATCATTCCCGAGGGGATGGCAATGCATGACGCTGCTTGGATACAGTACCTTATCGAACCGCTCACTTCATTATGATCATACACACGAGCCACTGTGGGTAGCCACAACATAGAACAGCTGTTGAAGACGGACTTGTTCAACACACGGTGACGGATAGTGAAAGATAAGCCATCAACGGGGGACACTCCATGCCATCATCGCCCACAAGTAACCTCCGAACGTTGGACATCGTTGAACGTTGAACAATCGACGAAGAACTTCATCAGAGCCTTCTCGACAACATGGCGTTTTCAGCAGCGTTGATTACACTGATCAATTGCCCGTGTGCACAGATGATAGCGAACCGCCTTCGATCAATATGCCTTGCATGGCGGATACTTCAAACATTGGGCAACATACTGATATCGATCCATGTGCCCGTGGTAGAGTATGACCTGATCGGAGGCTACTGGCATTGGCGTGAACTGATAGGATAAGATCAAAGAAAGAAGCGTACCTCCCGCCAGAGACCATCACCACAGCTCGTAACACCATCGCTCTTGTACGGTGGGAGCTTCATTAATGATGCGTACAAACGCTGCTCGCGTCAATGCGGCAGTGATCACCACGACCGCGCTCAACAGCGGAAACCTGATTCGAGCGCAGCGATGAACAATATTCGTGATTGCTTTGAGATGATCAAGAGGCCTCGACTGGACCACTGCGGTCAGTTCCATTCCTGGTCCTTGTTACGGAATTGGACAAGAGAACTTAAACCCGTGAATAGCTTAGCTGTGCACGAGACACTCTCTTTCTTTTCAAGGCGTTTGACAATGCATGTAAATCGAGTGTATTCCAGTAATGAACGTTGAACGTCGGCTTGAAGCATCGATCCATCTATCGAGGTCGCCTCTTCTGTTGCGTAATCTAGACACGAGATAATCACTGGCGCTGGTGACAACGTGAGGTCAGCAAGATAAATGCACAATTGCATGACAACCACTGACTATGTGCTCATTATATCCAGCAGTCACTAGACATTCCACCAGACAACTGGAGAGCCGGACTTAGACGTGGCTATGTCCTAGAGATCATAAAGCAATTTGTTGTCATGCTGGTACCGGTGATATACGTGTATGATTTGCTCTGCCAATGTCAATGTCGGTTATCACCAAAATGGCCAACTACTCATGCACATGCACAGGCGTCCTCATGCCTGGTCATTGGAATATCTATAGACATCCCTCCACGGCTTCCCTTTCGGGAGAATCTGACTGCTTGGGTCAACTGGTCAGTGCTAGACTCTCATCTAGTGGAACCATCACACACCTAGCTTCGGAAGTCATCTTCACCGCACCGGTACCCTCGTCCGTGTCAACGTAACGGGTTAATTCAATAGCTGGACGACCAGGACATCTGTAGAGGCGTGTATCGATTAGTACATCGATCCATGCGCGTAAATAATCAGCACTGAACCCACGAGTTTACCCCCCTCGTTGATGCATATACTCACATTCTGAATATTCGAGGAACAGGCCAGCAATGAAATCTCGGTTTGCCATAGTCGTCAGATTCTTGGTCGCAGTCGTACTGTATAATTTCAGCTAATCGGCATTTTGATTTTTGTGGAGGGGTTGAGTTCGCTGTGCTCGACGGAGAGGAAGACATGTATTAGGCGCCGACTGTGCACACGGTTTCGACACGCCCTCAAAGCGTGGGAAAACGAGACTCTAAAAAGCCGTACGATTTTCCGAAGGGCTTTCCTTCATCTCTCTCCTCTCATCCACCACCTCCACCTCGTCATCATGGTCTTCAAAGTTGCTGGTGAGTACTAACAATCAGAGCCGTTGATCAGGAAATTCTCAAAGACGTACAGATGTCTCTCTCGCCGCATTCGGTCGCAAGGAGATCGAGATCGCTGAGGTATAATCAGTCGCCTTTGTTAGAGATGCAAAACGTTGAATGCTCTTTTTTATAGCATGAGATGCCAGGATTGATGTACATGAGGGCAAAGGTACGTTCTCGATACCCCCAGATGTTTTTGGCATTACTCACGCTTTCCGAAAAATTAAGTACGGTCCCACTCAGCCCTTGAAGGGTGCTCGCATCGCTGGATGCCTCCATATGTCAGTAACAAACACGAATTCGATTGTTCCTGCAATATCTGATCGTATTTACAGGACCATCCAGACTGCTGTGCTCATCGAGACCTTGACGGCTCTCGGTGCTGAGGTTACATGGTCTTCCTGCGTGAGTAGCGCCGATCTCACTCATCAGTTTGCGCGCGTCTGATCCCGCGATTATAGAACATCTTTTCCACGCAAGACCATGCTGCATCCGCGTACGTACACATCTGATCAGCTTTAAAGTTGTGGATACTGAACAGTTGTTTTTAGCATCGCTGCAACGGGCGTCCCCGTCTTTGCCTGGAAGGGTGAGACTGAGGAGGAGTACAACTGGTGCATTGAGCAGACCCTTGCTGCCTTCCCCGACGGCAAGCCTCTCAACATGATCCTCGACGATGGTGGTGATTTGACCACGCTCGTTCACGAGAAGTACCCACAGTACTTGAAGGGTGAGAATCGGCAGTTATACATTGTGTGAATGAGGCCTAAATTCTGTTTTAGACATCCGTGGTCTTTCTGAGGAGACTACCACCGGTGTTCACCATCTTTACAAGATGTTCCGCGACGGCAAGCTCAAGGTTCCCGCCATCAACGTTAACGACTCCGTTACCAAGTCCAAGTTCGACAACTACTACGGATGCCGCGAGTCCCTCGTCGATGGTATCAAACGTGCCACCGATGTCATGCTTGCCGGCAAGGTCGCTGTCGTCGCTGGTTTCGGTGACGTTGGCAAGGGTGTAAGTGTTTGATCACTCTATTCCGCGACTCAGCACTCATTTCATCGGTCTCTTTAGTGCGCCGAGTCTCTCAGGTCCTACGGCGCTCGCGTCCTTGTCACCGAGATTGACCCCATCAACGCCCTTCAGGCTGCTATGGCCGGCTACGAGGTTACCACTATGGAGGAGGCTGCTCCCCGTGGCAATGTCTTTGTCACCACCACCGGTAACAGGGACATCATCACCGCTAAGCACTTCGAGGTCATGCCTGAGGACGCTATTGTCTCCAACATTGGTCACTTCGACGTTGAGATCGACGTTGCCTGGTTGAAGGCCAACGCCAAGACAGCTGTTAACATTAAGCCCCAGGTTGACCGCTACACCATGGCCAGTGGCCGTCATATTATCCTCCTCGCTGAGGGTCGTCTCGTCAACTTGGGCTGTGCCACCGGTCACCCTTCGTTCGTCATGTCTTGCTCATTCGCCAACCAGGTCTTGGCTCAGATTGCTCTGTGGACCAACACCAAGGCGTTCCCTCTCGGGGTGCATATGCTTCCCAAGGAGCTCGACGAGGAAGTCGCTCGTGCCCACCTCGAGCAACTTAACGTCAAGCTCACGACTCTTTCCAAGGAGCAGGCCGAATACCTCGACCTCCCCGTCAACGGTCCTTACAAGCCCTCTCACTACCGCTACTAGACGCGGAAGTCCATTGACTTCTGGCGAAAAATAATAATATCTATGCAGTGTGTATGGGCGGCCTCAACAGCCTGATAAACCGGTGACATATGATGGATGACAGGATCTTAACATCCCATCCTTCAAGAAGACAGGATCTCAACGCTTCCTGTATGAGTCAGGTCCGGGCGGCGGTGTAGTTTTTTGCTTTCTCTCGAGGGCAACATGCACTGCGATGTGGTGGTCGCGGGCGGGTAGATAGGGAGGGGCCTCAACTGCCTCGGGGTGTGTGCGCGTATCTTGTGGTAATGCAATGTAAAAGAAATATTATGAATACACTTTGTTGCTGTCGTTGATGTTGTTTTATTACGCTCGGGATTTTTCGTGGTTGGGTTTGTCGTGGACGAATCATTTGAGGTATTGGCTCAAGGATCTCGGGCTCAATGAAGCTTGAAGTTCCGTATACCCATTTGGCGCTCTTAGAGCGCTTGATCATGTTTCAAGCTGAAGGCCCCGACGATTCGATTTTCACCATAACAGCCTCATTACAAACCTTCATATGCATATGGCACACATAGTGAGTTGAGTTGTAACGCGTTAAGTCTCAACTGATCTGTCTACATGCTTAGTCTAGAAATATGAACGTTCCTACGGATACAGTGATTAGATACGATATGATAGGTAGCAATACTATGAGGTCTCAGAGGCTCTTCAAGTGAGGACGGCCACTTCCCCCGAGTTTGCCAAGACACTCAGAGGTATACAACGTCTCTACTGAGTCAAGTAACCGACGTTTACAACATCTGAGGACACTGGGAAGCTATGCCTGAAGTATCTGCGCTCGGTCCTGTCGATCCTTCTTCCGTTCCAGAGGCGGAGCAAGAGAAGGCCGCGCCATGGGTTGTTAGGAAGTTGGTTGGGGTGAGTCGGTTCTTAAAGATTTCATTGTCCTTGAAGTATGATGGAACTTTTTTCTCATGATGTTTCTAGTCAATGACCGGACGAATCGTTTTGTCCTCATGGGAGACATTGAGAGCATCTGGGACAAGTATCATTTGTCTCTCACCAGTACGTGTCTCATTCTCTATATCTTGTGATGCATTTCTACGGTACTCACGAGTGGTGATTACAATGTAGTGGGGTGACTCGTCACCGCTCTTGTTGCCCTGCATCCGTTTCAGAGATGTAGCAGTCCACACAATCATCGCGGCTACAGTACGCATACCATGTCTATCATTTACCCTCCACATGCTCCCGACTAACATTGTAAACGAACAGGGAGGGATAGCGGCCGTGGCCACGCCTGTCATGGGTCCGGTGTCTGACGTGATTGTCTCCACCCTCGGAGACAGCATTCTCGTCGAAGTTGGAATGCACACCGGCTTCGAGTTGACTACCAAGGTTGCAAATGACCTCGTCTTTGACAAGGCTATCAAGGCCGTTGTACCTATTCACTCCGATAGGTTGAACACGACGGGTGTCAAGGAGCTTTTGATTACGTTGAAATACAAACATACGTTGGAGGATGCGGGTTTAGGGTTCTATCGGAGTGGGCTCCATAAGTGAGTGCCGTTTCATATGTATGTCAAAAATTTGTGGAACCAGCATTCTAACCACGTCTGTCCGATGTAAAGGGATAATTCCTTGTTCTCGACAGTGAAGGATTATCTGGCAATTGAGAAGGGCTGGTTCTCGCCATATCTATTCGCAAGCGGACGAAGACCTGCCATCCCGCGGTCGATGAAACCGGATATTGTGTTTTGTCACGGCCCTTTCCTTCCAGGTACGCTTCACAGCCTATACAGTGTCCTCAGACATCGCTGACATTTAGCTGGAGGCGACTACAGCTTAGGCGAAACTCTACTAGCAGAATCCGCGTCCGTGATCAGCTTCTCACCAGCACCCCCACCTCCGGTTCCAGAAGCAGAAGATTCGAAGCATCATTTCTCTTTGTCCATTCCATCCCGAGCAGATTTGCCCAGCCTTTCCAATCTTTTTTCCAGATCACGAACGCCGTCTCCGGAACCTTCTCTCACGCCTTTGCCACCTCCTCCTGTTCCTAGGCGTATGGTCATACTTGTGGTTGGACTCAAACCACATCGTGCCGGATTGTGGACTACGAGCGCGAGGCCGTCTGAGAGCGTGATGTACTATCAGCTCCTCAATGGCTGTCCTGCAATTGTTGTCCCCGTAAAGGTCGGCGCACCGCTCGTCGCATGGGATGCCCTCACGCTGGAGCAGCTCTGGAAAGTCGAGCTTCCCAAGGAAGACAGCTTGTCTGGTGATTCCAAATTCAACGGGATTGTCAGTATCATGTTCGAATACTTGGACCTCTGCATTGACTGGGAGAGGTTGGTGCTTTCGACTGAGCAAGGAAGCACGGACGTTTCTGTGGTGAAAGATGGTGAAGTTCAGGTTGATTTGGAAGGTAAGAAGCGAACGGTGAAGGATGCTGTGACGTTGCTCGTGGCGGGTGCCGTGAGGAGTGGGGAAAGTAAGCAGGTCAAGGATAAGGTTGATAAGGAGAGGAGCGGAATCGCAATGTGGAGGATACCATAGTATATGAGGAGGCCATGGTGCAGAATTGTACTTGCTCAGACATAGTGCTTGTAAATCTGGAGATTCAGAAAATATTCTGCGCGTACTCAAGAACTTGCAAGCCTGAATGATGGGGTTTAAAGGGTATTTATCTGGCTTTTAGTTCCAGTCACGAATGATTGAATAATCAATAGTAATTGACATTGCAGAAACCCTTGTACCTAATGGATCCTGAGTACTGAGTACCAAGTGCTAAGTGACTGTCCGTAACTCAGCTTGCGACTCCTCGGGAGTCGGTACTCTAGTACGTGCACTCAGCGCACGTGATCAATGGCGTGACACAAGTGTCGCGTTACGAATGTGACTATCTGCATGACGTGCGTCACTGTGTGTCAGTGCTGGGCCAACCGCGGCGCAGTCTCCACTCTTAGCAGAGTACTTGTACCCTCCTCGCGGCGAACTCAACGCTTGCAACACATTTTACCTCTTCACGCGACTTACACATAATCCCCCCGACTACAAACCGACCGCCATGCCTGTTCGTGGATCTGACATCTGTATCATTTTGGTGTGTTCAATATTCAATAGTCTAGGTCAGATGAATGCTCGGATTCTAACAGCTTTTGTAGGTCGCAATCCTTTTCCCTCCTGCTGCAGTAGCGTTCATTAGCGGATGCAGCTGTGACTTGCTCATCAACATTCTGCTCACCATGTGAGTAAAGTTTGGTCCTTGGGCGATATCGTACCCTGGCTGACTTTTCGATAGTCTGGGTTACTTCCCTGGCCATCTCGTGAGTCGATTTTCGAAAGCGTGCCTTCTGACAGTTACTTAAAAGGCCCTGGTAGCATGCGTTCTGGCTGATCTATAGGAAGATGAAAGCAGAGGAGCAGTATGGACGGGGTGGTTTCCACTGTGCGTTGTTGCCTGCTCACTGTTTACGGCACCATACTTACTTTAGAATATAGATATTGGAAATGGTACCTACGAGCCTATTTATGCTCAACCGGGTTTGCCTCCTGCTCAACAACCTGTTAATTACGGTGCCACTGGTGGTAACTACGTCCGGTAAATCTCGGTTGAGTGAAAGTCATTTCTTTATATATCCCCTTCCATTGTGAACGTTGGAGTTACTGCATTGTGTTTTTTGTATTATTCAGTGACCGTGATTGGACAATGTCAACGGCTCATTTGTCACGCAGAGAAGCTATGTTTCCCAGTAATACTCGAGATTTTAACTTCCGTTATCTCGTGTACTCCCATCCTTACCTCACCGCTAACCCCGATTCTCTCTATCTGGTTCTCTATCTTCCTCAGGGAAACGCAGATAGGCCTAACTTGGTTGAAATGTTGGAGATAACCGCGAGACCGCGTTGTGCTCTACGACTGTCAGCGGAAGAACGCTCTTTCGTCTGAGAATCGCGGCCGGAAGTCTACATTTTAAAGACTCGCGAGTGCTGTTCGGTCCATGGCGTGTAGCCAATAAACAATGGCATGCCCTCTTGGTTGTGGACTTTAGGATTTCTACTACTTGTTTCTCCCGGCACCTTTTTTGCATCCAGATCCTGTGACTCTCATTTTACAGGGCGGGCAGAACATCCGAGTGGCAAATTAACTTGCACACTGAAACCGACACTCATAACTACATTTTCAGACTTCGTAGTGATCTGCTTAGAACAAAGAGACTTTCAGCACGCCTTTTCAAGGAGGTGGATGTGAGTCACTGTCGGGAACGGATGTTTCCGTTTTGGGATTAGCGTTTTGTGGCCTCGGGACCAAACAAATGCAAAGCGACGCGTCGCGCTCATTAAGCTGACGCCTTCGCTCTTTCAGCGTCATCTCACTTTCCCCCAGCTGAGCGAGGTCATCGCAGGACATGGACCACACTAAGCAGCCGGGGTGGCTCGCAGAGCTCGCGAAGAAGCAACTCAATTATCCTAGCGTTGTCAAGGTAAGCATTCCCCCGAAGATATGTGGCCCGAACAATTCGATGAAAGTGGTTAATATTGTTGTAGGATAAGACGACGCTGGCTGCGTATACCATGGAGCTTCAGAATCACGTCGACCAATGCCCGAATGATACCAACGTAAGTCGCATAGATTGCTTCGAATTGTGTCCAGCATAGATTCATCCCTACTGCCACTCAGTTCTCCATCAAACTCGAGCCCAAGAAAGGGTGTAAGTAACTGTATCCGTCTGAAACTTATATGTAGCTGACATTATGTTATACACAGTCGGTGTTGTGACATGCCTGGAAAGCGGATGCAGGAAAGAGAGGATTGATTTGGTGAGGCGAATGGGCCTCGCGGATGGTGGCAAGTCCATCGGCCTAGGGTCTTTATCCCGCTATAGGGTACGAAGTCTTCTTTGTATTTATCATCGCCAATCCTGATTCAGTAATCTCTCCATGCGATAAAGGCACACATAGAATGTTCCCCAATGCACGTCGAATCTCGGAATGCACGCATAGCCATTCACGGATCCGGTGGCCCAGACACTCGTAGTCGCACCCCGGTAAAGGCGCCTGCAACGCCTGAACGAAAGGTGCACGAGTTCTGGGTTGCTGCTCTCGTTGTATGGTTGCTGAATATTGCCGTCCAGAGTTTATCGTTATCCCCCGAGAAGCGTCAGCGAATAGCAGAGAGCCTTGCTAGTTCGCCGTACAAGTCGAAGCCGTCATCGTCTCAACCTACGCACGTTGTCAGTGCCAGGACACCTCGCCCTCCTGTTTCTGCTCCTGCACCGTCTCATGTGTTCCAAGCTCCTAGCGCATCAGCAGGGTCGTCTCGCCCCCCTGGCACTCGTGGTAGACTTTCGCTTCCTGCAGCGCCATTTGAGCCTTTGTGTCTCCCCCCTGGGCCGATCAGGAAGCGTAGGTCCTCTGTTACGCTCAACGCACTCAACTCGGAGGCGAAGCGGGATACAACACCCTCAGGACTTACCCTACCACCGACGAAGATGGTCAGGGTTGCGAATCCCCCCAGCAACCCAGGCGTAGCACCGCCAAGTAATACCAATGATACCCTTCCTGCATCTTCGTCTAATGTGAAAATCGAGGACACCATTGACACTGAAGCGATTCGAGATGAGCTCAATAGAGTCGAATATGGCCTACGGGAGGTCGAGCAATATCTGCACAAGGTTGAAGACAGAGAGACGAAGACCAAGGCTGACATGACAAGGATGATGAACCTCACGCGCACGCGCGAGGATCTCCAAGCCAACAGTAACAGGCTTAATGGAATGCTAGAAGTTGAAGCCACGCGTACGCGCACATCCATGTCCATGGCTCATCCATCTGTCGTTTCTGGGTCGAATGTTCAACTTTCCGCGTTCAACGTTGAACAAGAGTATTCGGCGCTCGGTAACATCGCACACGGGCTTCCTCAGCTTCAACATCAACCTCAGTCGGAGCCTCTGGCCTCCGGCTCCAACGAGCAATTGGTGGTATCGCGGTCAACGTTGGCCAGGACGCTTGATGGAGACGCATATCATGTTGGGACGCATGCTCCTCATGGTGTGTCTCCGTTGGCTCACGCTAGGCATCGGCTCCCTGTCAGTCCTGAACCTACGGCTCAGGGAGACGTATGGAGCGATGAGCTGCCACCAAACTTGCGCAATCGTGCACAATTGCCTATTGGATTACGTGCAAACCAACATGAGTTCGTTCTCCTTCTTTTCTCATTGGTGCGAGTATCGCTCATTCTGTTTGTCTAGTATAAATCAGTTTCTCCTCGCTGCTGGAAACGCTGAGTCTTTCGATCAGAGCTCCAGTGTCACCGATTCTCTTCGAAAGCTTGGATTGCGGGATATCTTCCAACCATTGTCCGGAATGAAGGTTGCGTTAATGCCGCATCAAGCTATTGGTGTATCATGGATGCTCGAGAAAGAACTTGACAGGAAACGGAGAGGAGGCCTCTTGGCTGATGAAATGGGGCTTGGGAAGGTGCGTATGCTCTGAAGTTAGCATCTGCGGAATAAATACTGATCTCAGGATGGTACATAGACCGTACAGATAATCGCACTCATGGCGAAGAACAGACCTCCTGTGCAGGCCGTTGAGAAATCGACGCTCATTGTTGCACCTTTGGGTCTCCTCCAGCAGTGGCATAGAGAGATCATGGAGAAGACTGACATGGGATTGAGGGTTCTGATTTATCACGGTAAGCTCTGGATAATGGTATGGCTAGCTCTCTCACTGACATATTTATTCTATAAAGGCACTAATAGGCCGAAGACACCCGAGGTACTCCGAAGGTATGATGTTGTCCTCACCACATACCAAGTACGTGATGCCTAGTAACGTATCGACCAGTATCACGCTAAATGTGAATTGTAGACCTTGCTAAATGACTGGCCGTACTACATATATCAGCGCCGCAAGAAGGAGGCCTCTAGTAGACGTGCTAGTTCGGTGGGTTCCTTCATTGTCGATGATGAAAGTGGCGAAGAAGAACCGAAGAAGAAGCAGTCTCGTACTCCTCTGCTCTACAAGATAAATGTATGTGTTCATTCCTGTTCGTGGCTGTTTACAATCTGATTGGGGTTGTTGTAGTGGTATGTTTTTCTCCGTGACGAAATTTAAACAAGCTCATGGTAGCATCAGGTTCCGAGTCGTACTGGATGAGTCACATAATATCCGTAACAAGGACGCTCGTAGGTGCTATAATCTACTGTCCGACGTGCCGAAGCTGAATGGGAATATTTAGATACATCGGAGGCTGTGGCGGCACTCGATGCTCAGTATCGGTGGTGTCTTACAGGGTACGTATCTCGCGTGTCGTGATTTCAATGATGATTGGCTTAAATTCGGTCTTACACAGAACACCCATAATCAATACTCTCGAAGATACCTTCCCTTATTTCCGCTTCCTGAAGATTCGTCCTTGGAATGACTGGCATACATTCAAGACCGAGCTGCTGCGAAGCGGTAGTAAGAAGGATCGTAAGTATATTCGCCGCAGTCTCAATTCCTTTCAGCAGTATTGATTGTCCATGTGTCTTGAATGCAAACAGCTCGTGGGGCCATGGGACGGCTGCAGGTTGTTTTCAAGACGACGCTTCTTCGGCGCTTGAAAGATTCTGTGAGATGAGAACGATGTTCATTTTGGCTGTCAAAGTGCTGATATTCGTCGACAGAAATTGAACGGAGAACCACTCGTCACTCTACCTCTCAAGATAGTGGAATTGATTAAACTTGAATTTTCTCGGGAAGAGCGGGATGTCTACGACATGGTCGAGACACGATCCCAGAGGATATTCAACAGATTTCTGAAAAACGGGACGGTTCTCAAGTGAGTAGATCACTGCGATGAAATTGTAGAGACTAAACGCTGATATGCGGATTCGATCTTAGGAACTACCTCAGTGGTACTGTCATTGCACCTTTCTTCTGAGCTGCAGCTCACGCTGTCTAATTTGCAGTTCTCGCCTTGCTCTTTCGCTTGCGTCAAATCTGTTCACACCCTGCTCTCATCACTCAAGATGGATACGCGTTCATTCGTCGCGGTGAAGAAGCTGACGACAGTGACCGGAACGCTCAGCTTATGAAGGTCGAACGAGTGGCTGGACAGCAGTTCGTGCGTAAGATGAAGTTTAAATGCAGAGAAGCGGCACAAGCTCGGATAGCTGCCAAGCAACAAGTAAGCAGTGGTCCTTGCTTTTTGAATGTCCCTGGAAGAGGAGTGAACGACGCTAACGTAAGTTATACAGCTCGCAGACGGGAATGATGCCCCAGCCTCGGAGGACGACAATGTCGTATGCTCTATATGTCTTGATAACTACGAGGATCCTGTAGTCACGACATGCTGCCACGTATTTTGCAGGAATTGCATTGGTGTGTGGTCAATTATTTAGAACCGGCCAGGAATACTGAAGCTGACACTCCTTATAGTCAAAGTTATAGAGAGCTTCCAGCCCACTGAAGGAGACGATACCTCGCGCCCCCGGTGCCCTGTGTGTCGAGCAGATAATATCAAGGAGAATACTCTTTTCCCACGAGCTATCTTCGAGCCGACACAGGCTGAGCTCCGAGACGAAGACGAGTCTAAGTTCCATTTGGAAGTATGGGAAAAAGTTTTTGGTCATCTTCCTCGCAAGGCATTGCCGGTTTTTCGTAGAATGCCGTCAAGCTCACAATCGGAAGAAGAGGAGGAGGGCGAGGAGGAGGAGGGCGAGGAGTCTGAAGAGGGTGAAGACTCTGATCAGGAAATGCGGGACTTCATAGTTGAAGATGATGAATCGGAGACAGAGAAGGATGCACAACGCGAGGCAAGGAGACGTCTTGTCCGCAAGCCTAAAGGCAAACGAGCGGTGCGCCGGATCATCCAGGACTCTGATGATGAGGATGGTGGTGGTATTATCCATGGCGCTAAACCGCACTTGGAAGACAATTTTACTCCAGAGCAAATCGCCATGTTTCCGGAGTTTCTGCCATCAACGAAAATGAAGGTCAGTAAAAATATACATGGTTGTTTCTGCTAAAGTCCGCTGAACATCTAACAGCAAATGATGGAGGCGTTGCGCAAGATTGCCCAGGAAGCCCCTAGAGAGAAGGTACATTCATATAATGCTGTATAAATTGGGAAAATGATATTAATCAACGAATGCGGTGATCAAGGTGCTTGTCATATCCCAATGGACACAATGCTTGGACCTCGTCTCGAATTATTTGACCGAGAACGGGATTCTTCATGTCAAGTGAGTCGGTCCTGCTTGACTCCCAACAGATACCTTTTGACATCTCGGTCTTGATTGTAGGTACCAAGGAGACATGACCATTCGTAAACGTACACAGGCCGTTCAGGAATTCATGTCCAGGGACAAGGCTACTGTCATGCTTATGAGCCAGAAGTGCGGTGGAGTGGGATTGAACCTTACACGCGCAAATCGTAAGTGAGATCTTGTTACCCTGCTATAACTGCTTCGCCGTACTAAGTGAAAGTATCTCTCAGATGTCATCAGCTTGGACTTGGGTAAGTTGTATCGGAGCGCGGTTGTACTGTTCTATACTGAGTACCTTCGTAGCATGGAGCAACGCCATAGAGCAGCAAGCATACGATCGCGTGCATCGTCTCGGGCAAACACGCTCTGTGCACGTGCGGCGATTCGTGATCGCTCGCACCATTGAAGACCGTATCCTTAAATTGCAAGAAAATAAGCAGATCCTGGCAGACGGCAGCTTGGGTGAAGGCGCAGGGATTGATCTGAGACGTAAGTTTTCGCCGAGGCTCATCACTTGAGGAGCTTTCAGCTGACTCTTCGCTTGTCAAGGTTTGAGCATAAAGGATCTGGCTTCCTGTGAGTGGTTTTCTCTCGTGAAAACTGTGTGTAAGGTTTGAACAACATCTCCATTGTAGTATTTAACCTGAACATGGACGGTACCGTTATGAGTGGTTAGATGATTCCCTCTCTCATCTCGCAATGTCAGCTCGTAAGTATTCTCGACGATATCTTAATGCCCCCTCCCCCCACGTACCAATTCTTGTCCGCAATTCTGCAACCGAGTAACTGACATAGGTAGTGAGCATATAATAGTCAAGTAAGAAGCGGACTAAGCCGGTACTGGTTCATACTATCTTACCTGAATTGCATCACAGTACACGGACAGGGGTATTTCTCATCTTTACCTTCGGCTACCCGAATCCGTATATTGCTATTAGTTACATTAAATTACAACCGCGTACATCGCCAATTGAACAATAGATAAACTAAAGCTACGCGTTATCCCTGATCCTGTACCATAAATTTAGTGACAAGCGCATTACTTAAAAACCATCCCAAAGTACACCGACTCAGCCAAGATCAGTTCCTAGTATACAACGAGACTACGGTGGTGATGACGGCGGGGAGAAAAAGGATTGAAGCTTGCATTGACCATGGTGAAAGAATCAATATTCCATCGCGACCGTTCACTACCGAGGATTGATGCAGATGAAGATGATTAAGTTCCCATTGCAAAGTTAAGGAACAGGTCAAGGATAGGGCGCATATACTAATACCAATGGCGATGGTTGCTGGGAAACTTTCCAGGGCTGACTCGTTCCTAATTTCTCTTCGTTAGGTCGAAACTCGTACTGCCGATCAAACTCGCCGTTAGGCATAATGGGTCGTACACTTCGCGCTACAGCTCAATAAAAAAACCGGTTCAGAGTATACTAGACTTCGCCAGTGTCGCAGTTACTGGTATCGCATATAAAAACATAAAACAAACTCAGAGATAATTTAAAAAAATCAAAGAACGAGATACGAAAGTTCACGATATCATCTTCGGCCGCACCTTATCTAACAGCTAGTCAAAACACCACCTGAACCATAACTTGGAAGTTAGTCTGTCCTCTTGCGAAGGCGGCTGGACCTCCTCAAAGCCTTCGTAGGACGAGCCTCGTTTGATGCTTTCACCTTGACCTCTTTCCCCGACTTCTGCTTCCCCTTTCCTTTCCCTACCTTCCTGCCCACCTTCTTCGTGTCCTCAGTTGTACTAGTAACCACGTTCGTAGCCCCAGTGACTTCGGAGTTGGTGGAGCCCGATGCGGTTGAGGGACCCTCCTCAAGATGAAGCTTGCCCGCAAATAAGGCTGATAGAGGCTTGTGCCTCTTCGACATCCGACCTTCAAGTTCTTCCTCGGAGTTCGATTCACTGACACTGCAGTCTCCATCGACGCTGAGCGGTCGCTTGTTACTGGCCTCCGACCTCCACGACGAAGCGGAGAACCCCGAGAACATGCTGTACTGTTGAGAAACTTGACGGTGGGAGAGCGCACTATAAGAATGGCTTGGAACGGCCACTTGGGCAGAAGAAGTATCATTGTCGAAGGCAGGACCCTCACGACCCTGAGCCTGAGCCTCGTCATCGCAGCTAGCTTCATTGCGATCGAAATTGTCGTCTTCTGCGACTGTCGATTGCTGCTGGGGCAGTCCGTTGACATCCGATAATTGCTGGGCGGAGTCGCGAGGGACCGTGTCGATCCCAGTCATGAAGCTGGACTGTATGTTCTCGTGCGTCTCCTGGTCGACGTCTTTCTTCGTCACGCGGGGGAAGCGGTCCTTGTCCAGCATATCGTCCGGATCCCAACCATCCCGTTTGATAGCATTGGAGAATATGGTGGTCCATTTTTTGGGATTACTTAGATCCTTCCGTGTTTTCTTCATCTCCGCGCGCAGTTCGTCGAGGCTTCGAGTCTGGCGTGGCCGTTCATCCTCTTCATCGTCAAAGCCAAATGCATCAAATACTGCATCATCATCGAATTCCTCCTTTTCCTGTGCGGCATCGCTCTCTACATGCTCCTTCTCAAGACACGGTGGCTGTGAGTTGTTCCTGGCCTCCGATGCATCAATTTCCTCTTGGAGTTTATAGAACGCGCTCCATCTTCCAGCAATGTCCCGAATGAGTGTGTTCAACCGTGGGCTGGTGAATTTCAGGGTATCGGGTTTTTGGATACGTGCAAGGGCGGCTCTCTTGTGTTCACCCCCGACCCTGTAGAATTTACTGTACTTTTTCGACCTTAACGGGGGGTCACGGGTCACGCTAGGCCCTTCAATGATGCTAATTGGGCGCTTGTCACGGGTCACAGAGGGTGTATGATGGTCGAAATCTCGCTCTTGGGCCAGCCTTATTTTTTCGAGCCTGCGGCGCCCACTATTAATTATATATACTATGTACAATGTCAACCAAATACATGTCAATCGTCCTCGTCGTCTGAAGCATCAAAACGCGTCCAGGAAGCGTTATTGTAGCGCTTATTTGGGATCGATACTCTTTTCCCTCGCGCCGATGACGAGCTTTCCTCCTGCAACCCGGGTTCGATTATGGAAACGTTCTTGGCAGCGTACGTGAGGGGTAAGTACTCTGGATCCGATTCATAGTCATCGAGGTCTGATATTGGATCAGGTGCGTCGCGTTCCAGTTCTGGTGCGATCGTCCTAGCGATGACGGTCTTCATTGAGAGACTAATATCATCGCCTTCGTCGAGCTCCCATGCCTCCGGTAGATCCTCTACCACCTCCTGTGTGTCATTAACGATAGACTTCTCGCTTTTGCCACTAGTGATTTCATTATAGAATGCAGGGTCGTCTCGGACAAGTGCATTCAAAGCTTGACGCGCCTCCTCACTATCGAGGCTAGCATGCGAGAAGTTGAATGATGTACCGGGCACCCGGCACAGTTCCCAAGCCTAGCGTAATAGCATCGAAGTAAGTTCGAGTCATTATTTCAGAGCTGATGATATAATACTACATACCTTTTTGACTAGAGTCTCGTTGTTAATGGCATTGTAGCCATTGACAAGCCACTCGACAGAACGATCACGAAGGACCCCGATCCTCATATCAAACTTGATCTTCTCTGCAAGTATCCCGCTTTGAAGTTTCTCCATAGTCTCGCTGATGAGATGATGGTGGGCACTTCGACGAATAGCGTGCTTCAGGGGCCGCTGAATCCCGACATCCGCTGGCTGCCATATACCAGTACAGCCACCCGGAACATAGTTGAGTGTTATCCAAGGGTACGTGTCCTGCATCCATGTGCGAAACTCGAGTGAACGATGAACTGACCAAACATCGATTATCCACAGACAACGCTGGGCCGGAAGGGAAAGGCGCTGCCGATGCAACTCAAAATAGGGAACAAGGATGTTCACAACGTACGTCTGCATAGTTTGTTGCGTTGACCAGTACGTTGATGTCTTTGAGACCTCAAATTGAATACCAACAGCCTTTGCGAACTCCCAAAACGGTGCCAGGGCAGGATCGTTGGACTTCTTCGGCAAAGACTTCCGCACATCCGCACCCTGATAGATCGCCTGGAATGGAAGAACCTCTCCGCTTTGTGAGACCCCAACCATCAGGGTGAACGCTCGCTTTTCTTCCTTACTAAGTGTTTGTACCTGCTTATCTCCTCGTTTTGCCCAGGTCTTCGATGCGTCATGACTGTAAACACACTGCGTCTGATCGCTGTTGACCACAAAGCACGGGAGGATCTTTCCATCACGAACTGCAGCACTTGCACGGAGGAATGCCTTCTTCAAAAGGATATCTGCATCTGCAGGAACCTTCTGGCTAGCACGTGTAGATTTGCGCAAGGACCAATCCATAGTATCTCTCAGGAAACCCTGGACGAAGGATTCAGAGCAAGTAAATCGACGGCCATCCTTCCCAACTCTCTCGAAGATCTCTGGTGCCTGCTGCGTAATGTAGGTAATAATGATTGCTCGTACAGTCGGGACGTTAATCGTTGTTGATGCATTTCGTAGATTCTGAAGTGTGCTTATGATCGCCTTGGTGAGCTCAGGATATGGCCGCTAGTGAACACGCTGAGTTACCATGTGACAACATTTAACTCCCTGAAGTCAGACTTAATAAGCTTACCAGAATCCCGACACGTGTCGTTGCCCCACCCACCTTGTGCTTCTTCTCAAGACTATTCAGCACATTGTCCTTCCACACCAGCTTGTTACTGATATCTGTATTACGCCACTCTGAGAGCCGACGGGGATCAAGATGCTCGAATACCGGATTTGCTTTCCGAAGACGTCGGATGATTTCCTTGGGACTCCATGGGTAACCAACTTCGCGTGCAGTGTGTTCAATCTGTCGCCATAATAATGGAGCTTTCCAATGGATGCGCTGCTTTGGTTTGGTATTACCCTCTTTCAGCTTTCTCCCCCTCGTCTCTGTCTTACTTGCACGTAACTCAGCTTTGAATTGTTGGTAAGGACGTGAATCTTCAACGACATCCTTGCGAAGCGGAACAACATCCGAAATATCATCATGTTCTCGCAGTCTTCGAATCTTCAGATGGTAGCATAGGTGAGCAGTGTCTCTTTGTATCGATGTAGAAGTCTCACCTTTGAGCTTCCGTCTCTTTGTGTCAACTCATCACTAACTCCGCTGCCAGCATTATGTGAACCTTCCCTTCCACGTTTCTGTGCCCGCTCTCGCGCCTTTCGAACCCGATTTTGTTCTCGCTCCTTCTCTCGACGTCTCTCCTCCATCACCTCCTCCCTTTCCACTATCTCTTTCTGTCTCTCTTTCTTCGCAATCCCTTCTAACCGACTCTGCTCTAGTAACTCCTCTCGAGTGATTGGAAGAAACTTCGCAAAGGCTGGATGCATCATATGGTTTGTTGCCTTCTTTGCCTTCTGAGCTATGTTTTCTATAGTGGACTTAACCTGACTAGACAGTGACTGCCTTGGTTTCTCTGCCAACGACGTTGCTACGGGCTGGAACTCATCCCTCGAAAGTGATGTAATATTCTTGTGAGAGTGGGAGGGCGATTGGTCTTCAACGAGAGGTACGTCATTTTCGCATCTAGAGGAAACACTAGCAGTGGCAGAAGAGGCAAAGCGAATACGCTTTCCTGTAGGGAGTGGTTCGCAGCCCGCTGCTACATTATCTCGCTTATTGGATGACGGCTGACTCGTTACAGCTGACCCTCGAATCTTAAGGTTACTGTCGATGACATGGTGGCGATCTGGCGAGGATGAAGGGGGAAAGGTGAAGTCGGCTTGCTTAACAGATCCTGCGGGACTCATAGAAGGTGTGAAGTCAAATGACGTAGCAATTGCGAGCTGAGCAAAGCATGATAGGTCCGCAGAAGGTGTCTGTATTCGTACGGGTTAGTTCTGATAGGTCACTCCAAGCAGAAAAGAAGTCTCACCGCATCAAAATGAATCTTGCAGACCTGGTTAAATGCAGAAATACGTGCAGTGGCAAGTGAGGTATGTGTTGACTCAAGTAGAGCAATGTCATTAAGATAGTGATGTGCTAGACCATTCACCGCCAATATACCGCAGGAGGAGCTGTCAAATGTGGGCTGTGTTGTGACGGGCAAGTGACGAAGCCAACTCTCCATCGGTACGCTCTCATTTCTCTTCAACCCTTGCCCAATGAGTTGCTTAATCCACCATAAAAAAGCACTGTGAAGCGAAGCCGGGATTTCTCCTCCCATAGAATCACCGTATCCAAGATATCCATCTCCGGGATGAAGCACAAGGTAAGTGTAATGGTTACCATTGATCCAAGAAATTCCTCCCATGCTCGTATAGTGTCCATGCACAAGATCGTGCTCTAGTAGCCGAAGCGCACGATATCGCGATATCTTGTCAACATTCTCGACAGTGTCATGGGATGCAGCAACAATGCAACCAGTCATATCTGGCCCAACAATCGCATGTGAAGTCGGCCAAGGGATGGGGGATGAGGTATCAAGCCGTTGTTGGAGGCATGCAAGCAACTGGTCAATATGCGACCCCGTTAGTTGAGCGTTGGAAAGATATGTCGGCATGTAGTATGAAGCACCAGTCAACGAGGTTGCCACTTGTACGCTTCCTTTCAAAGTGTCGTCCCACGCAAGATGTGCTAAATTCTTCTTCAGCAGCTCCAATTCCGTACGACCTTCTGCCGAACCTGCCGTCACATGCTGTGCCCATTCAAGACCAACTCTCCATGCCTGTCGAGCTGCCCGAGTGCGGTGCGCTTCAATCCAATAGGTGAGTACCCATAATGGAAGCAGCTTTGGCAAGTTGTTCATCGGCTCACTTGCTGAATGGACAGCATGAATCGACTTCGGCCCACTAGCATCTTCTTCCAATAGGATCTTCGACAGCTTCTTCAAGATATCGAGCGGTGGCAGTGCGATCTGAAGAAGGTGTTGTGGATCGAAAGCTTCATCTGGCAACTCAATTGACATCCAGGCCTCTACTCGACAAAGCTCTGGCTCGAGCAATCCACAGGGGCCAGGGAGTATTGACGACCGTAAGAGTGATGCAACTGACTGTAGCTTTGAAGGCAGGATGATATCTCGCAGATTCGCAGGAATCCGCAAAGCAATTTCCGCCGCAGACGGAGAGTCACTGGACAGATCAATAGTGTGTAAGTTTGTCGACATTGTGAGATGGGCGCAGTGGTGAAGTTGCGGATGTCGCGCATGTAGCCCCTGGTCTGCCGAAAATCTTCAGACTCGATCATATCATGTTCTGTTAACCCTACCATTAAACATTATACACTCACTCATGCTCACACTTTAGGGCTATAATATGCAGTGTGCTATATACTGGTATCAAATTTGGCAAAGCTTATGATAGGTATAACTACATTAAAACGACAAGGACTTTGCGTTTGGTGGTATACAGACGACCGGATCTGGTGGTCACAACGAAGCGCTGGAGTGATGTTGTTACATCACGCGGAGTCACACGTCCCGCCCCCTGGGTGAGGTTAGATTTTAACAACATATCATGTCACGGGTCACACCCAGGCCCGTTAAGGTCGAAATAGTACAGTACCGTCTGGAAATTCCCTGTTTTTACCATCGTCGTCGAATACGGCGATGTCCACACCTGCGTCGTTGCCTGAGATAGTGGCGTGTGGATTGCTGAGCTTCAGCTTGATATAGTGCACAGCGATGTACACAAGCACCCAGAAGACAGATTCATAATCGTCGAGGACGTCATGGATCTTCTTAGGGTTCTCAACTAAGGCAATAGACATGAACTGCCAGGTGCCCTTGAACAATAAAAGTCCTCAGTGGAATTCATCATTTAGTCGAGGTATTTAACTCACAGTTCGGGACCTCTGGTGCTCAGTCTTGGAATCCGTTTCATCAGATCCTGAATGGTCCCAATCACCCAAGATGCCAATGTTTCTTTTCTCATTTTTGCTAAGCATGATGTTGCCGACGCTGATGTCACGGTGTAAGATGTGGAGAGCCGCGCGGGCTACTCCCATAGCTAGATCGATGAGATATATATTAGCACATGTCGCCGACTCGGATATAAATAAACCTCCATGCCACCCACATATGAAGACGTCTCGAAGCGCTCCGACAACCTCTTTAGAGTTTTCCGCACTCTCTAGCGGATACGCGATGTCTTCCAAGAGTCGATGTTGACAGAAAGTCCGTGAATCGGCGAAGCCCACTTTGAGTGAGAGATCAAGGTGATTTTTTACCCACTCCGAAAACTTCGTCAAGACCTTTCCCCCACTCTGCGGATCTGGCACATCCCCACCGCAGATTACAGAAGGAAGAAAGGGAACCTCGCTTTCATTAAGCATGCGGAGGAGTGTCCTCTCCGGAATGAGACGGTCGTGCACTACTCGCCACGTGTCCTTCAAGAATTTCAGCGTCTCCAAGTCGATGTGGTACGCGAGATAGCCACGTGTGCCACGGCCAATAGCAGTATGGTGGGCAAATAAAGGTCGTCTGATGAGCACTTTGACCTGGTCTCCCGTTTCGTCATCGTATACGGTGACCTTGTAGACATGGTACGCTCCCTCCAAAGTGTCCTTGGCGTGGGGCAACCTGCGCTGCGAATTGTTAGGGTCGTTCATGTCGTCCAAAAACCGATTGACCGCCTTCTCGAACTGGAGGTGTTCGTCGTCGGACCCCACACAGGCGCTGGGATCTAGCCCTCGATCGCGATCCTCCATGTAGTTGTAGTACCATATAAACTGAGCGAGAAGCTTCGGGTTGGCAGTGTAGTCGAAACTATGAGAGACAATGGCGCCAGAGTGTTCCCAGAGAATGAAGCGAGCACACCGCCCGCACACCAGCAACTGAAAGAGGTGTAGACGATGCTGATGAACAAATGTGTGAGTGGCGTAGATAGCGAGTTGGCCACGGGTGATGACGTGCTCTTTCTCGGGCCTTTCAAAAGGTGCGCATCGATTGTCGGGCGGATTGTCAGTGGGCGGATTACCAGTGGACGGATTACCAGTGGGGGGCTTAGTAGTACGGGCGGCGACAATCGCGTTGATCCGCGCCTCCGTGTAGAAGGGGTCCATGGCGGAGGTTCTCTTGAACTCAACAGACAGACCATCGCTAGACCAGTCAAACTCTCTTCGATCGTCATCCGTCGTCTTCCACCGATCTTCCTCAGGCTCCGGATCCTCGATGGGGATATTCTGCTTGGAACCGCGAGTCTTGCGCGAGCGGGTCTTTGGGGGTCTTGGATCCTTGGCGCGAGGAAGCTCTTCGAACCCACCGTCCGGGCGGTATCCGACATCTTTAAACTTCTGAACGCCGTCGGCTGAGATGCGGAATGGGAAGTTTGGGGACAGCTCATGTCTCTTGACGGCTTCATTCTAAAGAAGCGAAAGAGGCGACGATATCCTTAGCATGAACAAAGCTAACTGGAGACAAAGACAAAACTCACGAAGACCTCATACAACTTTTTTTCTAACGCTGCCACCTTGTTCTTACGAGAAGGAAGCTCAAAGTAGACCTTCTTGGAAATACTCTCGAACTTCTCAAGGGCGGCCTTGTTCTTCACCGGCATGAACTTGGTGATAAAGTCGTCGGGTTTGATAGGGCCAACATAGCTGCCTTGCATATCCTTGCCCAGATTTTCTTTATGTTTGAGTGCAGCTTCAGTCTGTTGGCGAAAACGTTCGTGGCCGGCTACAGAGAATTTGTATGGAGTACTGTTATGAGTAGCGTCAGAGGCCATGTTTGAGATGAAGGTTGGAAGAGTGAAAGGGGGAACCAACTTACAGCGCTCAGCCTCTCTTATATGTGCACGCGAGGTTAAACCTCCGGCCGTGATGGCAGTACGAGTTGAAGGTCAGACTGATGGGTACCTTCCTATTGGGGCAGCTGTCTAGGGAAATCTGAGATCTCCATCATCCCCACGATCCCAAAAGGGCAACTCTCGGAGAAATGGCGCCAAAGGACAAAGACTGTCATTGAGTCATACCGGCGACGAGGCTGTGAAAAAAAAAGTAAAGTCCATTGTTCTCCAGCGCCTTGATATTTGTCTTGGCGTGAACCTCAAACAATCGATTGCCTAATGGTCTTTGGCATGCCGAATATCGCAACTGGCACTGCGGCCGGCCGGCAACGTTGCAACAGTTCAATAAAACGGCCGTTGATCACTAAGTATTTCCCCACTTCAGCGTGGTTTTAATAAGAGGGCAGCATGGATTCACCGTTTATACATTTGCAATACGTGTTTCAGTCTGTTGAACGCGTCCGGGTCCCGCCGACTGATGGATAATGGTCGACTCAGCTTGTAATATGTAGCACGGTACGCCCATCTCGCGTCAGTAGATGCAGCTCTCTCTACTAGTACTACTCCCTCCCAACTCCCTAATGAATCGTGTATAAAATAACGAGGAATTCTCAACTGTTTATTATTCCGAGACTGAGGGAGAAAGAACTACTAGTAGTAGTATGGGCTGCACATCATGTCCGAGTCACGGCCCCTCGATATTTGTCTTGGCGGGTTCTTCAAACAATCGATGGGCCAATGGTCTTTGGTATGCCGAATATCGCAACCAGTGGCCGACCCCCTCGCTCTGGCAACGGTTTAACGAAACGGCCATTGATCATTATCTCCTTGCTTCAAGTTCAGCATGGATTTAATAGGACAACAGCATGGCCGACATGCCTTCCGATAACACGAACCCAGGCTTTTTTTAGAATAGGATCAGTGCACGGAACCACTATTTCATTCGTGGCCAACACGCCGCCCTCCTGAACACGTTCAATCAGTGTAAATCGAGCCAGGTCAAACCTCATTTGTTCTCATCCTATTAATATTGAACCCCATAAAATAATTGGCAGATCTTTTGCTTCCTGCATAGATGTGCCCTAGCTGAGCGAGCCTGACTTTCAAAATTCTCGGGTGTGGCTTCTAATACTAACCCCTCAAACGTCTCACACATGTGCGAATAAAATGTTTCAAAACCCCCTTTACAGCATTGTCTCGTCTCAGAGTAAGTGTCCTGCACATTGTTTACTAACTTCCGAGCCTCCTTACAATCATTATTCCATATGCCAGAGCGAAGATCACGGTAAGATGGTGAACATGATTGTACTCTCCTGAGATCTACTGCTGGTCTTCCTTTCATAGTGTTAGTGGTTCACCGCTTATGTTACCACATAGAGTTCTCTGAAAGTCTTCATACAAGGATGGATATAATAGCCCGGGATTGCATGCACATCTTCTCAAACATTGTTCAAGGGAGTCTGCGAGTCTATACTAGTCAAGCTAGCCGTTCTGCCTGATCGTCGAGATGTGTCTGCCACGGATAAGTCGATCAAATTTGAAGTCAGCAGTACAGAGATATAAGTACTCACAGCTGACGTCTGACTGAGGCGCACTAAGCGTGAATGGCGTAATACCTACCGCTTCCGAGGAAGACATGCTCACCACCTTGCGAGGGGCGGGAGCTATGAGAGCAGCGGTGTCAGGTATCAACCTACGTGTGCTGAAGAGGAGAATAGCATTTGCGATGCCTGAGAATAGTTAGCCAATTACAGTGTAGTAGTGATTTAATGTGTACAAACCTTGGAGGTTGAATAGCGTATCCGTAAAGATCGTTGCGCCGAAAGGTATTTTTCCGCCTCCAAATTCAATAAAACGAGCTATTGCTACTGGAACTAAGAGTAGGACATAGGTGACCTGAAATACAAATTTTGAGTAACTTTCCTTTATGTAGAATTTGGCACAGATACGCACGGGATACCTGGAATAGAGTGAAAGTCAGTAGAGTATTGTGAGGATGTTATAGTCTATGTACCATAGCAAAACTGCAGCGAGTCCCATCATAGACGAGTCCATCCAGTCTCGTTTGATTGCTAGTTGCCACCTTTCGCTGCTTGGTACGAAGCGCAAATGCCAACCTTTATCGCTCCGCACTAGGTTGCCCCGGACTCGAAGTAAGATCCCGAGGTAAAGTATAAGAGAAAGCCCAGCTGACAAGAATTCCTGTAGAGATATTTAATACGGTATGAACATTGGATGAGGAGGAGACATACCCAGAAGTACTCTAGGAATACCTGTTCAGCAGGGTACGCATCGGTGATCCAACACCTGTGAGACCTTTGTCAGGATTACTCAAAATCAACAGAGACTTGGACTCACCAATACCCTGACGGTCCAAAGTAAACCCCTCTACCAGATAACTGAATTGCTAGAGGTCCAATAGCAACTACAAAGACTACAACAAACCATCCGAGGGCAAAGGCGCAGCGGTTGACAAGTTGGGAGGAAGGTGCCCTCAAAAACATCAGCCCGAAGACACAGACAGCTATGAAGAAAGACCTGCGTGGGAGTTAGTTTTACATCTTCTTCATCGACGGAAAAACACGTGGACGAACCAAACGGCAGTTCCAACGTTCCCAGCCTGTTTAACAAACCCTTGGACCGTGCATACCGGGCTCTCCTCAACAGCATGGATTGCAACCCATTTCACGTTTAGGATCACGCCCACGGCCTGTAAGAGGTTGGCACAGAGGAGTGACACAAAGTATGGCATAAAACGTGTCTTGGATAACGCTGAGGGACTGATGATCATGCCCTGTGATTATTGTCAGTTATAATCTAATCGCCATGATGTACGATGGAGCAGGGAGTAATCTCACCATGAACACGGCCAATACCGCAAATCCAGATAGAAAACCTGCTACCACGAGAGTCTGCGCAAGTCAGTTGTAATAAGGAGACGAACCGATCCTTGACCACTTACGATGACACCATGGGCATGCGCGCTGTCGTAGTTTACGTCTGCGGAAAAGTTGGGAGACCTGTAGACGGCGGCACCGACCATGTTGAGTCAGAGAACAACAAAAGTGCGCACAGCGCAGGTAGAATAGAGTATTCTACACGTCCGGCGTGCAGTGCTTCGACGAGGAGCCACTACAAGTTGTGTGGGGAACCTAGAAGAGAGGATGGATGGATTTTGTACGTGAGTTATACATCTTTACGCCCAGATAATCTCACGATACGCGTACAGCTCTCATCATTCGTAATGAGATGGACGAGGCGAGAAGGTACGGTGGCCTTCAGCAGGAGAGGCAGGGGCGATGCCTTACGTAGATAGCTCATTCAATCTTTGCCGACAGGTCCAGATAGAACGTGAGTATATGAACGGACCGTCGTTAAGTCTGGTGATGGCTAATGATGAACAAACCCCCTGGTATTAAAAAAAGGCCATGTCCCTAGCTGCGCAGAATACACGAGTTTTCTGACGCAGGTACAAAGATAGCAAACGTTCGACGTTCGACTTGACCAAGTCGACATTGTCTGGAGTATCTGTTGGATTCGACTTGATACAAGTCATAATTGAGCTCCATCTTCTACGACGAACAGTCAGCGACGTCCATTCCAAGTCTACAATGGGTAGCAGAAATTACCAGGGACAGCGACACTGCTCGTTAACGTTTTGTGACCGAGACATCAACCACCCCCATCTGCTCTAAATTGGCGTAAAAGTGTTTCACCATAATATTCCTAATAAATATAACACTTGTTATCAGCTATCATTCCGACTCGCGTTCTAGACTCTGGAGTGAGCTCCAAGAGGCCAAGCAACGACCGTGAAACGTTGATATTAACTGGTGTACCCGGTGGAACGGTTCGAGGGTGGTAGTAAATGAGCAAAGCGAAAGACGCCCATTACTCCTCTGACCGCGACCACCACCATTCTCTGGATGAAGACCACTACCACAACGTGTTAAAACGCGTTAATCGTGGCTCATTGCCGTCCCCGATACTTGCTCCTCGTACTGCCCGCTCGGTCTCGCTGCTGTGCTGGCGTAGTAAACGTAACTTGTATCACACAAAATGTTACGGCGGCCGTTCTGTTCCTAACAAAGACTTGGCTACAGTTTTGCTTGTTTTGATGTGCTGTGTTTCTAACGTCCCCGCCGAAAGTACTACCTACTGTACCCGGAGAGTCCAGGCCTACAACAGCGCATACCAAGGTGAGTAAATTACCCCCTCTCGAGTCTTGATACTGCGGGCGCGGTAGGATGACATCTGGAAGAATCATCGGAGAGGCACGCCTCTATGAATGCCATGTTCCTGGGTGCACCCTGGTATACTCGACTACTCTTACGGTGTCGAGGAACCGTCTGTACGAGGGAACACTAGAACGGAAAGCTGATACTCGCATGCCCCAAATCATTCGTATCTGATTGTTGTTGTTGAACAGCTACGCTAACGACGTGTTTATCTCTTCGTCAGGTCTATTCTCCGAGTTACTACTCTGGCATGAGTTAGCGTTGCCTGCGAAGATTCCACACGCAGAGACTGAGTGAGCAGTACCTGCCATGGTTTATCGAGTCTGAGCTGTGGTCGCTCAAAAGGTGAGTTTGGCCATCGGTGTGAAGATGTAGATCCCTACTTTCACAATGGCCACCTCCAGCCCTGAAACGAGCTCTTTCCGACCTCCGAGAATATTGGTTACCCCCCACATCTCGTTTGAACGATGGCGCAGACTTGACATTCGGAAACGCCACGGCTTGTCTCATCATATCGTTACGCACGTCATTGTCCCACGTACTACGCCTTTCAACGAGCTCACTGTACCACTGCAGTTGTTGGGAAAAGGGTATCATAATGGCACCTTCGTCAGTCTACGAATCATCTGTGGGCGCCGCAATATATCCATCTCAACCAATTATCCAACTCCCGTCGTGGCAAGCCATCGAGACTCTTGTATAAGGAACCTGATTATACTAGGCTACCATGACCATACCTGGAATTACTGCACCTCGTCCTGGCTTTTGTTCCGAGCACACATGTTTCGTGATCGACTAGAGGTTGATATTCATGCGTCTCCTTAGGCGGAGCCGCACGGATGTCAGCCTCTCCCGGTGAGCCTCCCCAACTTTCACTTCCCCGTGCTGAATTCTTCGTTCTTTCCTGGCCATCCCACCGTGCACCATTGGGCGCACACTTGTGATTCTCTTACAGTCAGCCGTGGCGCCCTCGCCTTTGAGCTCTACCTGTTAGTTATTGACTAGTGTTGACTCGTTGCTTCAACCAAGGTTCATCCCACGCCACCACCGGGACGCGCGCACGGAATCCCGTAGCTGTGCGCCGCTACTGTCAACCTCCTGCGTTACTATTCAGGCTGTCCACCTCTCGCACTGCAGCCAGCCTCGTCCGCCTCCTTGACTCACTACTTGCTGCACCTTGCTATCCTGGACCCACTCGCCAACCTCTCTAATCATCCTCCGCCTCTCTGGTTGGTCTTAGCTTTCGACACTGTTCAAGCTCTTCTCCGTCCTACTTGCATCTTCGACTCGTCAAGCGCAGCACCAACCGCGAAGAACAACCTCCGTTCCTGGCCCACTAGCGTCCTCATCCAACCAAAGCCAAGCCCACCTATCCGTCAAGAGCATCTCTATTGATCGTCTACTCCCCCCCTTCATCGATTCTTTTCGCCCCCGTTCCCTGATCATGTCACCCAAACCAACCAGCATCCTCGCAGACGCAACCAACACCGTCCGCAAAGGCCTGCGACGTATGGCCTCTGGTGGGTTAACCGGATCTGAGAGACCACGAGCGAGAGGAAAGGAGAACTATCCTCTTCCTCCTCCATTACCGACACCGTTAACCCCGTTTTTCTCTCCGATCGCGCCGAACGGGGTTCCTTCTGCTTTTCCTCTGCCTTTGCCGGGTACACCTGGTCATGCTCGACGACGGCGGGGGAGTGAAGAAAGGGAGGTGGGTGAGGATGGGGATGGGCGAGAGGTGGAAGAGCGTTATACTGGGAATCTACATAGGGATGGTAATGAGAACAGGAATAGGAAGGGTAGCTGGGATGCTGTGGATGGGATGATCGTTATCAAAGTCTCTGTCCCGTGCACAGATGACATTTGGCGGTTTAAGGTCCCTGTGGGGGTTTCTCTGAGGTCGTTTAGGAGGAAGGTGGAGGTGAAGGTTGGGTTTGCAGTTTGGTTTGTTGATACCAGGGGGCCTTCTTCTTCGTATGTGGGTGCGAGAGGGGAAGGAGGAGGAGGGTGGATCGAAGGCGGTGTTGGGAGGAAGGTTGGTACAGAGGAAGGGTTTCGAAAGTGGGTGGAAGGGAGAGTGGGCAAGGACGGGAGGAACACGCCTTTAGTCGCTATCCCCCGTCGTCCCCATCCTCATTCGACATCCACACCCCAATCACCCCACCAAGACGAACAACCTCAACAACAGTTAGCTTTACCCTCAGCCTCGCCAACTCTCCCATTGGCACCCACCGCTCGTGGTCTATCTTTATCAACTCCACCACTCGAACCCACCAACTTCCTACTTCTCTCCTCGCCAATGTTTCCTGAGACTCCGTATATGCAAGAGGATAACGGCGAGGATGGATATGGTGGTAGGCCTGACACGCCGTATACGCCGTATACACCTGCGATGCCCGCGACACCGTACACGCCTGACTTTATGTGTCGGGGTGAGGGTAAGCAACGGAGGGGTATGTTTTGAGCTGTGGACTACACACTCTTCGTTGAGGCAGTTATCGTTTTCGACCAATCACGTATATATAGCTTTGATCTTCATATCCCTTCTCTCGCTTGGCGATTCCCTACGTTCTTGGATTATCGATATCTACATATACTCTATGTTCTGTTTTGCGTGTATACTGTGTACTGTATGATCTTGTTTTACGTACGCGTTGTCTGTTTGACTGTTAGCTAGACGTCAAACGTCTGCGCGATTCGACTTTCGAGTGTGTAGCATAGTCTGGAAATATACATACTGTATTCTTACCATTACCGAAGCTGACTGTAATGTGCACACGTTATGATACGTCCAACTCGACGTGCCAATGTCAATCCATATGCATAATAGTATGCAATCACTCTCCTACCAATCCTCGTACAAAACATCTCTCATCCCCACCCTCATCGTCTCCCCCAACTCCAAGTCTCCCAGACAGTGAACGGAATCCCCTGCCTTCCTCCGAGTCGTGCCATCCACAACATCTGGCTCGATACCACCACCTCTCAACCCCGAGCAGAAATCCGGAACTTGGACCATATTGACTTTTAAATCCCGTGGCTCCGAAACGTCCCTCAAACAGCCGGAACCCGAACGTACGTCGTCCAAGTACGCTTTCAGCGCCACCAATGGGTGGTCATGAATACCTTCCCAGTGACTTCTTCTATGATGGCTTGTATATCCTTCACTTTCGTCATTTTCCTCTTCTTCTTCTTCTTCATCATCATCATCCTGGCCCGCATCCCCACAAACCATCCCCTCCCTCAAATCAAACACCACCTTCCTCCCCTTCCTCTTTCCTTTCCTAGTACCCCTCGATAGAGACTCGTCCTCTAGAACGTCTGTTACGGTGTACAGCGCGAGGCGTCTCAGATTCGGGAAACGAGATGTCAAGCTTCTCTCTCTCGTCTTCGTTTTTGGCTTCGTGGTCGTCAGACCTGTAGCAGTCCCAGCGATCACTACACCCTCCTCCTCTGAGTCAGCGCACCTAGAAAACCCATACCCAAACCCTCCCGGAAAGGAAGTAGTAGAATGACAATCCAAAGGAGTCTTCAACTCCTCCTCATCCCAATCCGTGGTTGAAGTTGATATCATTGAGGATATCGACGTGCGAGTGCGAGTGGAAGAAGAGATGAAACTACAACTCGAGCTACCCATCGAACTCGAACTCGAACTTGAGCTGGTAAACGAATCAGCTGACCCTGCACGTGAGATTATCCTTGAGCGTGAGTGGGGGAAGTCGGCTAGAGGGAAGGTGGAGGTTGGTGAGAGACACCATTCTTCGTTGATTGTTTCTGCGTCTTCGACGGTCATTGGATAATCACCGTCGAATTCGAGTTGAGGTTCAAAGGAAGACTCTCCAAGAAGCCCGTCCACCCACTCGGCTAGAACGTCGAGGTATTCCTCGATGTCGTCTTCGTGGCATTCTAGGATGATCTCTTCAAGTGATGAGTTGTGAGTTTGGGAAGGTGAGGAGTGTGGGTGTGATGAGGATGGTAAGGAGGAAGAGGCGAAAGTGGAGAGAGTGGAAGTGAGATGTTCGAGAGGGTGCAAAGCCGTCAATTCAAGTGTACGCAAGTTTGCGAGCAATGTAAATGTATGCTGGCGAATGACCCTGGTACCCTGGCGATCAAGGGACGCATTCAAGTCAAGTGTCTCGTTCGAGTGGCAATCATCCCCAGACTCAAAAATCCCTGTAGACACAGAAGCCCCGAGGACCAGTTTCTCCAAGTTCTCTGACCCTCTGGAAACGCGTCCGACGATACGTTCAGCATATCGAGCGTTTGTCGTATCGTTCTCGAAACAACATCCTCCTACCTCTAAGACGCGGAGGTGTGTACAGCGAACAGGAACTTCTGACCAACGGGGATCACCGAGGTGGGTGTCTGTTATGCTTAGATGGGTGAGGGTAGATAAAGAGAGGAGTGTAGGGAGGGAGAGGAGGGAGCCGTGGACGGGGTGAGGGGGGACGTCTGAGTCGTTTGAGACGAGAGGAATGAAGGGATGTGTCCCGAGGAGGTTCGGTGCGTGGAGGGAGGAACGTGTTATGGAGGAGAGGGAAAGTGATGTGAGTGTTCCTCGTGGGAGGGAGAGGACGATTGATGTGATGAGGCGTTCGGATCTGTGTGTGGATGATTAGTGGGGGAGTTGGAGAGAAAGGAGGTTATAAGAAACATACAATGGGCGAGAGTCATGAATGTCGCCTTTGATAGAGAGTACTTGAAGGGCGTGGAGGGATGCGAATGCAGGTAGGATGGAAGGTTTGAGGATACCTGGGGTTGTAAGTGTAAAGTGAGTGATGTGAGTGCAGCGTGTGAGTAAGCTGGTGAGGCTGTTTGAGGTGGCGGTGGAACACGTTGCGCCTGCGAGGTTGAGGGAGAGCGAGCGGACGTGTATGGCGTGTGTAAGTGGGACGGTGGTGAGGAAGGCGTGGAGGGAGACGGGAGAGGGGATGGAGACGGTGTGGTAGAGAGATGGGAGGGCGAGGAGATATGCGTCGTGACATGTGTTGCTGAATGCGTGGACGTCGTGTGTTGCAAGTCGGTCAACGACTGCGCGTTGTATTTCTGTCGGGAGTCCTGACCAGTTCATCGTCGTGGTCGTGGTCGAGGTCGTCGTGGTCGAGAGTGAGGAAGGGAATACTTCAAGTATTTAAGCTAAGATTATGGGCGCGTGATTTCTGGAGATTCGAATCGGATTCTGATATCGTTGGTCGTTTGATGGACACAGCTGGTATGTTTCCCGGCCGTGGCGGACCTCTCAAAAAGTCTTTCGACCCAAACATGATCCAACTACATACTATTCCACAAAATATCAGTTCTCTGTTCTGTAAAAGTCCGCTCAACTCACCGGGGTACTTGTATGATACTCGAGTACACATCTCGCTGTCAACTATTCGGGGATCACGCTAGGTGTAGGTGGTTATTCTAGCCTGCCTCAGGATCTACTCGGAAATTATGTCGTGTTTTTGACTTTTGACTGTTCGAGGGTAGACCCTTGGACCCGGGCCTTTGCCAACGTTGAACGCAGAGAGAACTGCCAGGGTTTCCCTGTTTGAGGTTAGTTCGAGGGACATCTGCAACCTGGCAAACGCTGGACGTTCATGTTCAACAAAGGACCGCCGCCAATCGGCGACTAATGCTCGTTCGCATCTTTTGGTCAGAGCATCTGACACACTGTATTCCAATTATTGAATTCGAATCCGAGTCGACTACTCGCCACGCTGCCAGCCATGTGTGAGACATCGACTGCTTTGACTGCTGGAAGTACTTCAGACCTGACAGACGTCTTGTCCAACGACAGAACGAGAGCATCGAGGCAAGAAATCTACCCAGACCATGATCATGATCATTATAAACAAACTCTCCCGAATATTATCGTAACAGCCACCCACTGATATCAACATCAGATATGCATCATATCGCTCAAGACACCATCCGTTGACTCGAGGATGTGCTGAGCTGAGCTTATGAGTCTGATCATCTTGCACACGAGACAAAATAGGAAACTGGTGTTAGTTGAAATTGCGGGGCGGCGGCGGGAGGCGGCATTGACGATCCCGGGTGGTCTATAGCTATAGCTAGTTGGTACGGTCTACAGCCAACAGTTACTTCCAGACGTTCAACGGGTTCAAACGTCTCTTCCATGTCCTCGCTTCAAGTGTTCTGCGTTACGAATTTTCCACAGATTTTTCTTCGGCTTTATCACCGACTTTTTTTTTTGCTGATATGATGGTAGAACTCTTCGAACAGAAACTCGTCAAGCTGCAGGTGCTCGCTGTGCTCGAGGCTGGCTATCTGCAGCCAAGATAATTGTTTTGCAGGAGCTCGTATGTAGCATGAGCCAGCTGCTAACCCATCATCAGGTTACCAGGCTGGCTCCTGCTCTCTCTCACGCTGCCAGCGGTTACCATCCTCCGTAGTACCAGTAACCATTGACTTCCCTCTTTCCTTCTCTCTCTCCCCACGATAACTTACAAACTCCCAACACTCGGCTACACTCCGAACGACCACCATCCTCTTCTTCATCGCTGTTTCACCCGTCATCGTCATCGACAGCCATGGCCCGCGGAGACGACTTAGACCCACTATCTGCCGTCCTCGCACCTCCCCCAAACGAAAGCCCTGCAGACCGCGAGGGGAGGCTCCGAGCAGAGGCGGAAGCAAAACGCATCTCGGACGCCATCGACGAAGAGATCCAAGCACAGGTAAAGGCTGAGAAAAAGGGCCCAAAACCTATCAAGGTTCTCTTACTAGGTCAGTCCCTATCGTCTTTCCCTCTCACGAAGTCGGAACAGCGGATTGAAATCAACTGACTCCAGGTCAAAGTGAATCCGGTGAGCGACATTTTCTACCCGAAGCTGTTTTCTTCTTCTCTGGTATACACAACGAAGAGCTGAACTGAACTTGTTATCGTTGGGCGGTGAACAAAGGCAAATCGACGACGTTGAAGAGTGAGTTCCTAGTCGTCACACCAAATACAACCCATCCCTGACCAACCTCCGGGTCCACAGACTTCCAGCTCTTACATTCACAAAAGGCACGTCTCTCTAACACGTCTATCTCCATTTATCCTAGTCTCATCTCACCCTGTAACCAAGACATTCCGCACAGAACGCTCCTCCTGGCGCGCCGTCATCTTCCTCAACGTCGTCCGCTCCATCCGTCTCATCCTCGAAGCCATCGCAGACGTCCATGCCCTCCAAAACCCTCCTCCCTCCTCCCCCTCGGGCCGTTCAAGCACCAGCGCGTCTTCTTCTCCCATCTCCACCACTCCACCCGACTCCCTCCCGAAACTCACTTCGGAACATCTTAAACTCCGGATGAGGCTGTTACCGCTCCTGCAGGTTGAAGAGGTGCTTATTAGGAAGTTGACGCCTGCTGGATCGGGGGAGTACGAGGCGACGTCGTTGGGTCATATCACTAACTTGCCCGCTGGACTCGAGAATAGCGGTAATAATAGTGGTGGGAGTGATAGTGGAATTAGTGGTGACGGCGCTGGTGGAGGGAAAAGGGAGAGGGAGATCGCGGTGAACACTCAGTTTGCGTGGAAGAATATGTTTACTCGGTTGATGACTGGTGGTAGTGGAAGGGACTCGGGAGAGATTGGGAGTTGGGAAGGTGATCCTGATGTGCGTCTTTCTCTTCCTCTTTCGCGAGGGGGTGAACTTACGGAACGCCCAAATAATTTCGTAGGACCCAGGCAAGATCATCCACGCCTGCGGCGAAGACATGATCAAACTCTGGGGAGACCCTACAATCCAAAGCGTGCTCGAGTTCCAGAAAATAAGATTACAAGATTTACCTGGGTTGTACGTTCCCCTCTCAACCGACAACTCTATACGCGTGACTGAGGGTGCTTTTTCTTCTTATTCAGCTTTTTAGACGAGTTGGACAGAATCACAGCTGCCAAATACGTCCCTACGGACGGTACGTCAACTCCTTTCAAGTCTTCTTGAATCATCTTAACACCTCATACAATCACCTACACGAAATAGACGACATCCTCCGCGCCCGTCTCAAAACCCTTGGCGTCTCCGAATACAGATTTCAAGTCAAAGATGGTACGTTCTCCTTCCCTTCCCTCTTCCCCTCCAATACTCCCTTTTCTCCCTCCTCCCCCCCCCCCCCCCCCCCCCTTATTCTCTCTTTTTAATTTCATCAACGATTACCCAATGTTCGAACCTCTCAAGTAAAACTGACGGTTTAGGTTCAGGGTTTGGGTCTTCTACGAGGGAGTGGAGAATATACGATGTCGGTGGACATCGGTCTTTGGTGAGTTTTTAGTTGGTTCACCCTCCCCCCTGCCCTCTCCTTTCCCTTTCCCTTCACCTTTGCCTTTGCTCTTACGTCCCTTGGAGTGATATCATGTGGTGTGTGTGAGAGAATGATTGTTCTTACTGATGATCTGTGGCTCTCTTTTCCTTGGATGACGTATATTGTATCATGATATGATACGGTGCGGTGCGGTGCGGCGATGACAACACTCGAATGTTCGAATTTGTGAATTAGAGAGGTGTCGTATTTTTTTTTCGCGTTGTTCTTTCCATGTTGAGTGCTGACTCGTATTATGTGTGCGTGGGGGGAATTGTAGCTGCCTGGGCACCGTTTTTCGATGATATGAAGTAAGTCGTCCTCGATGGTAGACAGTCGAGAGCTGATTGATGAAGGAATGCTTGTACTGACTCTTTGTGATGGGATAGCGCGATATTGTTCCTTGCGCCGATAAGCTGCTTTGATCAAGTGTTGGAGGAAGATCCGAATGTCAATCGACTGGTGAGTTTCCTGAACATTTTCACACCCTCCTCCTCCCTTCTCTACTGAAACTTTTCCACTAACAAAAACCCTCCGTACCTCCAGGAAGACTCCATACTCCTTTGGAAATCCATCGTCTCGAACCCTCTGCTATCTCGAACATCCCTCGTCCTCTTCCTCAACAAGATCGATATCCTCAAAGCCAAGCTGGCCTCGGGGATCCAGTTCGGGCATTATATCGTGTCGTATGGGACGAGGCCGAATGATTATGATAATACGTCAAATTGTAAGTTTTTTTTTTCAGTCCGTGTTACTTTCGAGTTCCTGGTGTATGGAGAGAACCGAGCGTTGATGTATTTGTTTTGTGTAGATTTGAGGAGAAAGTTCCAGCAGATACACAAAGAGCATTCGCCCGCGCCTAGGACGTTTTATTGTCACTTTACGACTGTCACTGTATGTCCTCTTTCTCTTTCTCTCTCCATTTCTCCAACACTCAAGTTTACCTTCTACACCCCATTCGACTTTGTCTTTCCCTCCAACACAGGACACAAAAGCGACATCAATGATCCTCGCAGACGTGCAGGACACGATCATCAGGAAACAACTGCAAGAGAGTAAGCTTGTTCCATAAATACACTCTCCCCTCTTGCTATAACATAACATCTTTTTTTTTCCCTTCTACCCGTGCTTCTTTCCTCCTCCTTCCCTCTCTTCTTGCTCTCATGCCTGTATACCCAACAATCTCACGTCTGTCTGTCTGTCTAACGAACTTACACAACACCACCATGCTCTGATGATACACTGCTGCTTCCTCCCGACTTTGCACTATTTCCGTCCGTCTGCTCCATCCCTCTAAACATCGCTCTACCACGCCACCCTCCCCGCCAACCGTTATCGACCGACACGTGTGGGCTTCGTGGGTTGTAGCGCTATAAGACGTCTCGGGTTAAAGAGGAAATAGGGCTTTGGATGTCTTTTGTCGTTGGGCTGCGGTTGTTTTGTTTTTATTCGCTGTTTCGTTTCGTTTCGTTTCTTTTTTCGTGTGCGGATTTTGTTTCGTGCGCGGAGGATAATTATAAACGTTACTTTTGCTGCTCTTTCTCTTTCTCTCTTTCTCTCTCGCTCGCTCGCCCGCTGCCTTTTTTTTCGATATCAAGGTATACGATATCGTTTTTTTAACATAAATCGTTCTCATATTTCTTGGAATACTTTTTTTTTATTTGGTGAATTTGTATGTATACTCTTACATCGTATGTTTACTTTTTTTGTGGATTCGGAATTTGCGAATTGGAATGAATGAAGGACGATAAGGAGGTGGTCGGGAACGGAAGTTCAATATAATTACCCGAAAAGGCAATGCAAGTGAACCGAAACCCTAGTTTGCATGTACACGGTAAGGCAATGACATACCCCTGATGCAACCGATCGCGAGGAGAGGAAACTAAGAGTGAGTCTTTTCTGCGAGACCATGATCGGTCACTACGCCACCGCAGAGAAGCCATTACGATTTCGAAAAGAGACATACGAACTCGAGTTCGTGTTGCCGCAGTTCTACCTAGAGAAGTGGTGTGATTTACGAATCGTGAACATGTCAACGAGGGGGTGACGAGATGAGCTGGCGGCCATACTCTGAATTATCCCCATCTGTGCAGTTCGTTGGTAGGTCGTCACCTAGCAGCCATCACCACCCCAGACCTTGGAGAAAACCTAGTCCCTGATTGATGAGCACATCCGGGGGGTGGTCAATGCGATGATATCAGGGAAACTGCAGTGAGCTCTTACATCGGTGCCTCCCACCCGCATCTCTCTGTTCGTCATAGCCAACATGTTTCCAAACCCCGTGCAAGGAAGCCCTGTTCGCAAGATTACGAGATGCTACATTGCCCCCCCCGCAAGTGCGGCAAACTGTGGCGATGTGACTTGCAACTTCTGCGACGCTCAGCGTGGTTGTATGTCGTTCTTCAACTCGAATATCATTGTTGGCCCATGGTCCCGTCGTCAGAGATGTAACAAATAAGATTTGTAGTCGTGTTCATCTCCGGGTTTGCTCTCATGATCGAGAACAAGAACTTACGTGAACCGCGGTTTCAGTAAAGGCGGTAGCATAGCAAGGTCGCTCGAGGAGTCGTCGCAGTCGTCGCCAAGTTCGAGCTGGCAACAGAAAACGCCACCAAAAATGGAGACGCGTGTAGAACATGATCACGTGCATGGGATTGCGGGCGTAATTAACGCGTCGACGCGTCTGTGGCGGCAACTATTCGTCCCGTTTGCGCGAACTCTGAGCATTAGTGCAACATCGTTACAAGGGTAAATGAATCGCACACTGAGCTAGAGCGTTGTAGACATCTTTTCTGGGTATGAGCAGCTGTGATCATCAGTAGCTTTGGTATATGCGTATATTCCGCATGTAATTCCTATGTCTACATATATCATAGTACGTACTCCCTTAGAAGGGATCACAAGCCTATTCCTACTGAGTCAATGTACAGATACTATAGAACAATAATGTAAGTCCGAGTGTATTTAGTATTTATGCTGGTTTATCTGATGATGGTACGATGCTGCTCGAAGTCCGATGCAAGGGGTATGTGTGTGGTATGATGCTGCGAGTATGCGAATGGGTATCAAGAATGCTGAGAGTGGTATGGGCTACAGAGGTCATAAACAGTCGTGGGCGAATATGAGGGAAATAAGGTAGGGTCATGAAGTTCGTGAGGTTGTTACGCCCGAGCTTAGTGTCGAGGATGGACAACGAGCATGAGAGAGGTTGTGTCTCCAACGACACCCTCGAACCCAGCAAAGAGAGTGTAGTCGCCGAGTAAATCGATCCTGCGAATACCCTTCGCTCTCTCCTCCCTGGGCGACTTTGAGCGCGCAACTCGTCGCTCGTACGATGCCTCCACCTGCTGTCTGTATTGGGGATTCCTTCCACATGCCATATGGTACTCTTCCTGCGAAATTTGCAACCTCAGGGCATTGTAGAGCTCACTCATGACGTCGCCGACAGTGACGCAGACGTTCTTGAACCGTTGCGAGGGAGTCACTGTGAATTTCCACGGCAGTTGCGTGCAGCGTATCTCCAAACGGTAAGCGGGAGGTGTAGTGGCTGCAAGTGCGAGGGAAGAAGCTGGGATAGGGTAGGCTGAATCATATGACGAGGACTGAGGTGCAATGTCGGAAGGTCGGTCGCGAAGGTCCCATACAAATGGTCGCTGGGATGCACCAGCATGTGAGCCAGTAGCGATGAGGGGGTTGACCTGCAGACCCGCCGGCGATGGGGGGAGTGGCTTAGAGTAGCCGTATGGTGACTGCAGAACGATGAGCGGGAGACTAGATATGTGTGGAGAGTAACAAACCTGAGGTGGTAACTGTTGTGGAGGGAGAGAAGGAGGGGTCCTTGGCCCTGGCGAGTCAAATGATGACGTGCTGAAGGAGGGCGAGGGAGTGCGCGCGGGCTCTGGGGCAAAGTGGACGCGCTTGGACATGTCGTGTGAAGTTGCTGGCGATGTGTTCAAATAAGAGTGGTTTGGTGGATTCGTGACTTGGACAGAGTGCGGGATGGTGAAGGAAGGAGATGTGGTGAGAGGCGGCGGGTATATATGCCATTGCTGCGATAACATGGCGATGCGGAATATAATACGGGTGGTTGGGTGTATCTGGAATAGCGGGGTAACGAAGGGGTGACAGGCGCAGCCTCGTTGGCCAGCGGAAGCGGGAGATGTGACAAGGTGACTTGTTGTCCTTCTGTAGGGATCACAGTGACGAGCGCTGGGAGATGATGGTAAGGCCAATCCGCAGTGCGCAGGGTCCGCTGCCAGGTCCCAAGCCTTAGGCCTTATTCCGAGGCGTGACTCCTGTGATACCTGGTAGTGTGACACCTTGGTATATTTGTTTTCGTCTTCAAGTCTGAGCTGTCGCTACCGCAGCAGTCTCAGAGCTATGCATGACTCAGTCCATGACTCCTCCACACCACAGCGACAAACAGGAAGACGTACCTAGTCAGACTGGCTGTGCGAATCCTAGGAGAGGGTGGTGTGGGCGAGCACAGGACACGTCCTAGTCGACTTTCTCGAAGGCGGAAGGCCGTGCAGGACGCCTTGACGCGCGTCGGGTGATATCCCCTGTGTCTAGGGCTGGTTCAATGATCTTCAGAGGACGGGAGACATCAGCGGCAAGACGAGGGCGGACAGCAACCAGGCAACAACCTGGGCGCGTAACGAACAGCCATCGACTCAGAGCGCCCGCCGCCCATCAACGTATTGCCTTTTTAGTCGATGATGCCACTACCTAACGCCCGTCCTAGTACTCCAATGTCGCGGTGGCGGTGGGTCTCCTTAGGCTTACACCACCACAATACTCGTACGCTTGGAACCACTTACAGTGTTTTGCAAAACAAATGAGAAACGTCAGAATTTCGCGAATATTTTGACGCCAGATCAATTCCCTAATATAGGGAAGACGGAGGTCTAGAGCTCACGTGTTATGGGCGTTTCACTGCATTTCTCGCTGGCGCATCAGCAGCGGCAATCATTTTCTCCATTTCAGGAAGGAGCTGATGCGCGCAAAAAAATCCGAGTTTCTCATTTGTTTTGCAAAACACTGTAGCGTGCGTGAGTGAATGAAGAACACTAAGCAAGTGGTCGGGAGCGGAAATCAATATAATTACCCGAAAAGGTAATGCTAGTTTGCCGAAACTCCGAGTCTAGGCGAGAGACGCTGGATATTCATCGGCACCGACACTACATGATATTTCAAGTTCTCGTTGCCTATTACATGGATACTCTGAAAATGCTCGTCGAACGTATAGGAACGATACTACTATCCTAACCCAGATCGGAAATGTAAGTATGAAAACGAAGGGAGGCGGTACCATGCATGGATGTGCATCAAATCCAAGTATACATATTGATCACTGCTATATCAATAAATTGTCCGAATAACTCACACACCTCTAAGGAGGCACTCACGCCCCGGTATGTCCATCCACTTCATAGTCTTCGCCACCCCTGCTGACTCAAGCCTCACCTTACTCGCGGCGTCGAAACACATCGGTGCAATAACAGCTAGTTCCTCTAGCATTGTGTGTCTGATAAAGAACGTATGGATGACTTGATCGATGAACGGTCGCACCCTCCAGTCTATCTCTCTGCTATCATGCACTGACGCTGACTCGGACGACGCCGACTGCCAGTGGGAACTTGAATTCTGGAGGGTGGTCACTATAGCATCAGACCTGTGTGGGCACCAGTCTATCCCCATAATCGCGAGTCTTGTCAGATTCGGAAGTATACCTGCGGGGGTAGCGGAAGAATGGCCGGCCTTCTGGAGAGCTCCTACAAAGGACCGACCAGAATTGACGACCACAATGTCTCGCAGGTTGGGCATGGCTCGTAAAGCCGAAAGCCAGCATTCTTCTCCTGTATCCTCTTCTTTCGCAGTATGCCACCGAAGAGTTGTTATATTCGAAAGCGGGAAATCGAAATCGAAGAAGGCCCTGAGGTTGGCGTCGTCCATAGAATCGTTGATAGTAGTAGTAGCTAGGAGGAGTCGCATTTTGCGGTGATCGCGATTATGGCTTGAGCTCGGATTTCCTTGGATCATAGGCTGGGTTTCGAGTTGGACGAGGAAGCTGAGTGTCTTGTCGTTTCCTTGGGCGAAACTGACTGTAATGGCTGAGAAAGGTGGTAAACTTCCGGCTCCTGTGGGGCTGCTAGCGGTTCCAGCGAGTTTTTCGCAAAGGGCCGAGAAAATAAAGCGTAGCATATTCTCGGAGGGACGTCGACACGAGACCGCGAAGTGCATCGTGGTCAAAGAGGGGACGACAAGGTGGTTCAGGAGATCTGCAGCTGACACGCCGAAGGTAAATCGTGCACCACCTCGAGGGTAAAACTGCAACTGGTCTGCCCATACTCGGGTCTTCAACAGGAGGCTTATCTCGCGGAGATATGGGAAGTGAACTAGAAGCGCTGCTGATGGTCGCATCAGTGGCCATGGCCCGTTTCCTACAAGACCCTGTATACGCTCGAGCACGTTCCCCAGGCAAAGCTTCTCTAGAAGGGGCAACGTCCGTAGAAGCTGTATGCATTTGGCGACCGATATGGGATATGGAAGTGCGTCTATTTCTAGTTGAACTAGAGTCGGTCTGAAGAGAAGTTGGATGGAGTTAATTTCAGGGATGGACTTCCGCTGGTATATAATCTTGCCCTCGTGTCCACGGAAAGCAAGTCGTGTGAGGGAGGGAAGTGACCACGAGGCGAAAGCTTGTTGAAACATGTCAGGATCGAAACGTCGATACAAGTCTTGGTCTGAATACGTCAGCTCCAATGTTTTGAGCGACGGGGCATCCTTTGGCTTGAGATGTATGAAACAATCCAAGGTTTGACAATTCAATGGAATTTGTAGATGTTCAATACGAGGTATCTCTTGCAACACGAGTTTTTTGCCTTCTAGATCGAACGACGAAATAGCACTCTCGAAAATCGTGAGGGGTAGCTGTCCAGATCGCCTGAGAGTTGTCGCAACGCGGTCGGTATCACCAAGAAGCGAAATGGTGGTCCATAATTGTGGGATTGCGAGAACAACATCCCTCCAGCGATGGCATATGTGTGCTACGACGATCCATCTGCAATCCACTGAACGGGTCCAAAAGTTTGGAGAGTTGAGGGGGCCCCCACCAATATCTCGGAAGAGTGAGGCAAATTCCAACGAAATTTCTATAAGGATATCATCCGGGAGACGCAAGATACCTCTTGAATTGTCGTTGACAGCACACGATTGCTAGATCAAGGCCATGGCAGGGTGAGTTAACTTGCTATTTCCACCAAAGATTCGATACACACGTACTTGCATCTGAGTAACAATCAGCCTAGGACTGAGTCTTACAAAATCGTACTCCGATTCGACTTTGTACTACACTTTGAAGTTTGGTCGACTGTTGCGAAACGTTGGAATCACAGGTTGAGAGGAAGAACTTGAACGCGAACATACTAGTACGTACCGTTTGAACTCGAACTTGACCGTTCCGACTCAGATTAGCCGTTGACGAGACTGAAAGATGCGGTTTCCTCCTTGTAAACGTGAAAATAGCCAGAAATGATTCGCAAGTTATTAGAAACCTCCGAACCTCACTAGACCTTGCGGTGCGACTAAATGGTTGGCTATAGAGTGAAAAGTTGCAAACGTGACTGCGCCCCCGGAACCGCGGTGATGATGTGCGCCAACTTCCTGAGCCGCAGCCACCCACCTCAATAAATTCAAGTTTTGTCGCCGCATATTACCCTGACTAGGTATTGTATGAAAAATAATGGATATGGTCCATTTTAAATCGCTTACTACTACTCTACTAAGTACAGTCCGAGTCCATGACACAACGCTGTACAACTCGCCTCGACTGGCCATTCAACATAGCATGATGCACGGGTAGGCAAGATTCAAGCATACATATATGTGACCGCTACATCGGTCAAGTGTCCGTATAACTCACTGTTCAACGTTCATTTCAGAGTAGACAATCAAGCCCCGGTATGTTGATCCACTTCACGGACTTCGCCACCCCCGCCGACTCAAGCCTCGCCATACTCCCGTCGTTAAAACACATCGGTGCAATAACAACTAGCTCCTCTAGCACTGGGGTTCTGATGGAGAACGCCTGAATGACTTGATCGATGAATGGTTGGAACTCCCAGTGTGCCTCCCTGGCACTAGTAATAGTATTCGTCGACTGGAAGCTTAAATTCTGAAGGAAGGAGAATAGAACCGCGGATTTGTGTGGGCACCAGTCCGTGTCCTCGATCTTTAGTCTTGTCAGATTCGGAAGCACACCAGCAGGGGCACCAGTGGCAGTATGGGTGGCCTTTCTGAGAGCTCGTATAAATAACCGGCCGGAATTGGTGACCTCGACGTCTTGTAGGTTGGGCATGGCTCGAAAAGCCGAATGCCAGCATTCTTCACTTACGTCTTCCGCTTGTTCGGTATGCCACCGCAGAGTGGATATATTGGAAAGCGGAAAACCGAAATCGAAGAAAGCTTTCGAGTTGGCATCGCAAATATAATCGCCATTCTTGACGCGTAGGAGTACTTGCACAGTGAGGCTACGACCATGACCGCTACTTGAGCTCTCTTGGGTGGTACTGAGGAAGGATACGGGGTTATTCTCCAGCTTTATGAGAAAGTTAAACGTGTTGTTATCCCCTTGAAAGAAATTGACAGTGCTAGTGGAGAACGTTGGTAAAAGCTTGTTCCCTCTTTCACCGACAGCTTTGTCGCGAATAGCCAGGAAGATGAAGCGTAGATTATCCTCGGAAAACCGCTGACATGTAGCTGTGAAATGCATACTTGTCAAACAGGGAGTGGCAAGGTGGTTCAGGAGATCTGCAGCTGCCACCCCGAAATCAAACGGTACACGGTAAAGCCGATCTATCCAATCCACTGGCTTCACCACTGTCTTCCGGAGGTTTAACTCGCGGAGATGCGGAAGGTGGACTATACGGGCTGTCGATGGTGGCATTGGGTTTTCTACAGGACCCCAAGGGCATCCAAGCACGCCTCCCAGAATGAGCTTCTCGAGGAGAGGCAATGCCCGGAGGAGCTCTATGCACGTGGTCACCGGTATGGGGCTCGCGAGTGTGTCTATTTCCAATTGAATTAGAGCCGGCATGAGGAGTAGCCGTATGGAACCAATTTCAGGCAAGCACTCCTGCTCGTGTATTTTCCTGTGTTCATCTTCATGCAAGGCGAGTCGTGTGAGAGATGGAAACGACCATGAGGCGAAGATTTGTCGGAACTGATCGTGATCGAAGCGTCGATACAAGTCTTGGTCGGAATACGTGAACTCCAATGTCTCCAGCAGCGGTGCATTCTTTCGCTGGAGAGGTATGAAGCAGTCCAATGTCTGGCAGTTCAGTGCAATATTGAGGTGTGCGACGCGATGTATCTCTTTCAACACAAGTCGTTTCCCCTCTAAGTCGAATGACGAAATGTCTTCGAAGACCGTGAGGGGTAACTGTCCGGATCGCCTGAGAGTCGCCACAGCGCGGTCGGTATCACTGAGAAGTGGAATGGTGGTCCATAGTTGTGGAATCATGAGTACAACTTCCCTCCAGCGACGACATATGTGCGCTATGATGATCCATCTGTAATCCACCGAACGGGTCCAGAAGTCTGGAGAGTCGAGGGGGCCAGCGGTGTCTCGGAAGAATGAGGCAAATTGGATCGAAATGTCTATAAGGACATCGTCCGGGAGACGCAAGATGCCTCTCGTATCGTCATTGGAACCACGCGATTGCTGTATGGTTCAGGCCGTGTTGAGTTAGTATGCTGTTGTCCGGATATCACTGATACTATATGGTGCTGATTTACGCACCCGCATGATAACGAAAAAGGACTGGATTCAAATTACGCTGCACTTCCAAGTTTGCGCACGTTGAAGTTTAGTAGGCTACTGTCACGATCGTATGAATTAGTCTTCAGGTCTGTTAAGGAAATAGCTTGAATATTCTACTCACCTTCTGAGGTTTCGGCCTAGGCTGGTCGCGAACAAGCCTTTATCCTCGTACTAGTATTGCCGTCGGCTGGGGATGTGACTTGTTTCCCGGTGCTAGTTCATGCAACACAGCTAGAACTGAACCGTACTGTAAGTGACGTTCATTACGGTACTTCGCCGTGCTGTTATATGGAAAAGCTGAGCGATGGCTGCGCAGCGGTGACGGCGTGCGTCAACTAAGTCGCAACTGCCTCCGTACTTATATATCAGGGTTCCGTCATCTAACGTTCAACGAGAAGAACTTGAATTGGTCCGACCTACGTACGGTTCCAAGACGCTTTGTCGAGCGATACGGTAGAGCATTCATTGCTTTGTACTGCGGTAGAAAAAATAAGTTCAATTTCCAAACATTCGGAGTTACTACACCGTGTACCAGCGGCTTCAGGCTGATCAATGGACAACAGTGACCGTCTCCGCCACCCCATTAGACTCAAGCTTCTCTGTATCTGTTTCCTTGAATTTTATTGGCGCTTTCACGATTAACTCTTCGAGCCTCGTGCGCCTGGTAGAGAATGTCCGAAGGAGTTGATCTACGAAAGGTTCGCGCCTCCACCAATCTTGGGTAATAACTTTCGATCGCGTATCATTCGAGTCATGGGGGCCCCAGAAGACCCGCTCTACCTGTATCCTTGCAAGATTCGGTAGTACATCAATGGGAGGTTCGTCCTTGATGGAGCTGGTAGTACCGGGTGAATGAGACGCTTCTCCCATTGCTCGTATCAGACTTCGCGCAGAGCCATTAACCTGTATTTCTCGTAAAGCTGGCATAGCTCGCAGAATGGCCGGCCAGTAGCCACAGTCGACGGTATCTGATGCACCGTGCCAGTGCAGAGTCAACACATCTGACAGAGGAAAGCCGAAATCCAGGAACGTCCGTATAGAGTCGAGTCCATTAAGATACCGCGGGCGTACGACGATATGTAGCGTGCGACTGCGGTCTTCTTGTGACGGGCCGTACGGATGGCCGTTGGAGAGGGGCTGGGGTGTGCAGTTGAGCTGGACGACGAAATTGAGGCCGTCCTGGGACAGGTTTACTGTACAATGAGCGAAGGGTATCGTAGGTTGGGCATCCGCAGATTGTCGAGCTGTGATTGTCGCCGTATCGCAAAGAGATGAGAAGATAAAGCGCAAATGGTCTTCTGATAGGTCCTGATGCCCTGCTGAGAAATACACACTCGGAGAAATGGGTATAACGAGATGACGGAGGAGGTCCGCTGCAGCCACACCCGAGTCAAAGCGCGCTTCACTGTCGTAATCATAGTCCCAATCTTTCCAGATGTCAGTTCTCTGGATGTCGATGTGGCGAAGGTGAGGTAGATGAACTGTACGCGTAGTCGATGGGAGCCCTGTATTCTGTGGTATACCTGGAGGGAGGGCGAGTACGTTGCCTAGTCGGAGCTTTTGGAGTAGAGGAAGCGTGCGTAAAAGGTCCAAACATGTATCAACTGATATGGGTGTCTTGAGTGCGTCAATTCCAAGGTGAGTCATGGTTGCACGAAGGAAAGGTTGGACAAGACTAATTTCCGGCATGCGTTCAGTCCCATGTGTCAATCTACCTTCACGCTCATGAAAGGCGAGCTGGGTGAGAGAAGGTAATGACCACGATGCGAACGCTGATTGACATTTGTCCAGGTCAAGTGGTCCGTCTGCGTCCTCGTCGTTGCACGTGAAATCCAAGGTTTTAAGCAGTAGTGCGCGTTCTACCCGAAGCTGCGCAAGGAAATCGAGTGTCTGATGGTCCAGAACGAGCTTGATGTGCTGAACGCGATAAATTTCTTTTAGCACGAGTTGCTTGCTTGCCTGTAGGTCATTGTCGAATGCGGAGGTACACTCAAAGACTGTAAGAGGTGCCTGTCTAGACCGATCGAGCATGGCAGCTACGCGATCAAAGTTGCTGGTAAGTTGAATAGTAGTCCAAAGTCGCGCCGTAGACAGCGCAACCTCTCTCCAGCGGTGGCATATGTGTGAAATGGTGATCCATCCGCAGGCTGCAGGATAATTCCAGGAGTTAGGGAAGTCGGGAGGGTCGATGACGTCTAGGAAAATCTTCGCGAATTCCCAAGAGATGTCTGCTAGGACGTCGTCGGGAAGGCGCAAAATTCCTTGAGAGTTGTCGTTGATACCCTGGATTGAAACTTTGTGAGCAAAGGGGAGACATCAAGCTACTTATACTTGCCGGCGCAACAAGCAAAGCATCCACTGGGACGCTGGTCGTTGTCTGTCGAGTTTGGGTAACTTCAGAAATGAATATCAATTTTTTTTTAGCTTGAACGCTCGTTTCATCCAACGGCATAAACCCTACCACTAGAACGCTTCGCGTTGGCCGATTGCTTTGCCCTTGCCATGAGGGTCTGTAAATACCACGCAGTATCGCCAGTTTGCGAGGTTCTGCTCTATATATCGTGCGAATAGCGTGGGTCAGTACGATTGCTTGGTTATCATCGGATCCGGAACCGACGAGTGTGCTTCATTAATCTTGACATCATCAGCAATTGAGAACAATAACCGCGCATACCTTGATCTTCACCATCGCGCCGACAAAGCGAGGAGAGAGATTGGAGCATTTGGCGTAAGTATTGAGGTGACAATGTTACATGGAACGAAGATGGCTGACAAGGGTGCGATGTGATTTACATGACCGTCAATATAGTTGTCCGTCAGGTGATAATTTCAGGGGGAAAAGTCGTGTACTTGAGAAATAGCTTGACAAAGCCTACATGAACGTGTGGCTGGCCATGACATTCTTCGCAGCGAGCCTGACTGGTTTACTATGCATTACGTATTAACAAAAATGCATGGGTAGTTTAGATTCAAGAGGGATCGATACTTACCCTTCGTGGTCGAGCTGCGTCATATCATAAATGCCACCCTTAATTCTAGGAGGGACAGCGTTCTCCTTCCCGCCGCGAGAGCTACTGCGTATAGGACCTTTTGGACGGTTGATATTTTTGAACTCGACTTTGCGGCCACCACGCTTGGCACTAGAGTTCGTATTGAGGTTGGAGAGGACAGGAGAAACTATCCGAGGTTTGTGAGATTCAGGGACACGGAGGCTTTCAGTGGAAGCCGTTGATGACACAGAAGACAGTGAACTTGCAGAAGAAGAACGCGAGTGGGCCGTATGCATGGCCGTGTTGTCAGGAACGAGCGTGTCCAGAGTAGGTATGACCGGAGAGCACTCAGAGACAACAATGCTCGGGATGCTTAATGTAGAGCCATTCTTCGAGATGATAGGTCGCCTGGGCCCAGTGGAGGAAGAAGGCGAGCTGTCTTTGCTGGTCACATTGCCGGTAGACCTAAATTTGAAGAATTTGAGCTTGTTCTTGACGGGAGAACGAATGCGAATGCTTGGGGGAAGCTTGACACTGGTGTGGCTAGCATTCGAGCCTGGTTTATACAAGAGAGCAGGGACAGAGACCACGTTGCGGACTTCTTCGATGTCCTGAGTAGTAATTGTACGTCGGGAGCGTCGGTGAACATGGACGCGCCAGAAGAAGACAGTCACGGCTAGAACGAAGAGCAAGATAAGACCACACATGACAAGAAACAGACCAAGGGAGCCATCGAGAGCGTCGGTCCGGGGCATGTACTCCTTGTCGGGGACGGGGATGTACTGGGCACGCTTGGAGTTAGGTATGGCGGTCTGTGCTGCGATCGACGACAGCAGGGAGACTGATGTTGCGAGATGAAAGCCCGTCATTGCTGTAACGTCCACAGAGTAATTCTTGGTATTTCCAGGAGGGTTTGTCGAGGTCGAGAGCAACAAAGAAAAACGTCGGCAGCTGACAAATTGCTGAAAGGCGGCTGACTTGCAACGGTGGCTGACGGAGTTGTAAATGGAATGACAGCTGGTAAGTAATATTGCTGATGATATTTTCCCACAGTCATCCGGAGTAAGAAATACTTACTTACTGACTCTGAATTTCCTTCAATGCCGATCCATCAAGCAAGCTCTTTACTTAAGTTGCACCGTCGTGAGCCCAACTTTACTTTGCGACTAGCTAGCTCGAAGCCTGGCTGTACACTCCTGTATCTCTAATATACTAGCCTAACAGCACCGGTACGACCATACTTGTTTTGAAATGCGTTCGCTTGGCTAATGGCCCAAGGAAGTTCAAGCCATAGGCTCACAATGGATGTTCTAGTTAACGCTAGTGCGCTCTCTCGCAAAACGAGAGACAGCGTGTCCAGCAATTCTTGTCCAATCCTTCGGCTTCCTAACGAACTTCTAGCCGAAATCTCTGTCCAGTTCTGCTTACTGAAGGCAGCTTTCAATGTTCCACTCGAGCCCCAGGAAGTACTACCTACCAATCCCTATCACTGGATTCTCATATCTCACATCTGCCGCCGATGGAGGCAAGCAGTCCTGGCCACGCCTTTCGTATGGGCAACAATCGTGCTACCGTGTAATACGGCATGGATTCAAATCCTCCTCAACCGATCCGGACAAGTCCCACTTACGGTCATTGAGGACGTCGCGGCCGTCCCAACTGACGAGATACAGCACGGGAAGGATTTGGTTCTACAGGAAATTCATCGCATTCGGGACCTTCAAATCGTTGTTGACCTTCCCGCTGCATACAATCTCCTCGCAGCTTTTACGTCGCCCAATATAGGTGCCCCATTGCTTAATGCACTGGATATCAAGCTCTCTCGCAACGTCGAGTATCCGGCTGAACCCGTTTCAGTACTTCCTGAAGATTCCCTTCCACGTTTGAGGCATGTCACTTTCCGCCATGACTTCGACGAGGCACGGTATGGTTCGGACTTAGGCCCTATACCTGGCCTAGATCTCACCCGCCAGTTACTCCGTCCATCTCTGACAAGCCTACACCTTTATTCACTTACAACGCCTTTATCGGCTGACGTTTGCCTAGAGATTCTAGAGAGTCTATCTAACCTGGAGGACTTGATCCTAGGAGAAGTCTTAACAGTGTCTACCGCGACTCCTGGCAGATCTTTGACGACCAGTAACTTGGTTCACCTCCCACATCTTCGGAACCTCGCTCTGCATGGAAGTAGCCAGTGGCTCCTTCCAGAAGATGACGACTCTGAAATCATATACGACGGTGGCACAACTGCAGCAAATATTCTCCAGCATCTCGTCATCCCATCGTCTGCAGAGATATCCTTTACCGCGGGGGAAGAATATCTTAAAGGACAGTCGCTCGATTTTATGTGTGGCGTACTTAAAGATGCCGTAGCGGGACTGATTACAACTGTAATAGGACCCCCAAATTTACCCGTCACGAGTTTATGCGTCACCGTATCTCCGGTGATGATAGACACCTTCGAGTGTGTTGTTGAGCTATTAATCTCTCCGCAACTCACTGAAGGGCTCGAGCTCAATGACATCTCCATTCAAGATAGGCAACGTGAGATCTATCGTACTGGGAGGCGAGTTTTGCGGGCCCAATTTCGTACCGACCTCTATCCGTTCATCGACTGCGTCTGCAGTGTACTCACGTCGCTTGGCTCTGTGCTGTCGAGCGTGTCAACCCTGTATTTTCAAGGCCACGTAGAACATCCGGTCTTAAGAAAAGAGGAAGATATCGTCGATGGAATTTGGCGTTGCATCCGAGACACAATGCCGGAACTCCGAGAACTCGCTGTGATGGGTCACTCGGGAGACTTTATACGATGGCTGGCATCAAAGAAGGATGGACCACCAATATCCATTTTACCCTGCCTTTGCGGGTTCGAGATAGATGCCTCCGGGTGCAATGAAGCATCCTCCTCCGGAGAAGAGTCAGATGGCTCCGAATCCGGATCCGAATGCGAAGGCACGAGAGGACAGATAGGAGGATTTACGAACAAGCTGATTGCAGCGCTGCGAGCGTGGAGTGAACAGTCTGACGAAGTAAGGAGGCTGCAATATCTTATCATTCACAATTTTCATGACGTTGGGCAAGAGAACTTGAGTAGGATCAGGGAATCCGGAATCGCAGAATTTGTCGGTGTCGTGGAATCAGTGTAGACACTTCATCTTTCTTCTCTCCGCAACATATCAGGGGATGTAGTAAATTACTCATAAGATTATAATAAGTCGTACGTTGGCCACGGTAGTTAACACTGGCACTTGAGTAATAGGACTCCGAGCCCTCAATCCAATCGATATCCCCTCAGCGAAATTCATCCGGTAGTCGGCATTTAGGCGATATCAAGCCCGTCTCCCCATCTTCCCTGACCTCTGGCTGGTGTAAAGAATATTACCGAGTTGGCGTTCTGCTCGTTTATGTTCCTTTTCAGGTAACTTCTTATTCTCCCGCCACAAAAACGCTCCGGCGGGTGGGCGTTTACTTTTCGATTCTTCTACTATCATCGCATCCTTGTCCCGTACCATGGCGTGGCTTTTGGTTCGCTCTATCGACCACTACTCGATCTCTGGAGAAGAATATAAGATCTGATGACTGCCCGCGGTGTGCAGAGGAGAAGGATTAATCGAGACCGTTTGTGGATCTTTGTACATCAGTGAGTTGTCCGCGGGCTGCTAGCAGAACGTCGAACTCACCCTTGCAACGACTCACATTAGAAGCCTTCCATTCAATTTATAGCTTGGCCGATGCGCTTTAAACTTGGGTATTGATGTGTCTTTTTGCAGGTGACATGATTCGTGTCACTTGCAATGGTACCCATCTGCCTCCGCTACGAGATCGCAGTTACGCCACTCATAGGGCTCGGTTTAGAGACAATACAAGGGGTGCGGAGTGTTTCTGAACATCTCACAGGCTAGCCAATGCGTCATGATCCTCATAGCCAACGACTAAGCAATCTCTTATCCGAGTCAGTACGCCTAGGTAATTGAGCTTTCGCAAGTGCTATTAATCTCCAAGCTTATCGATGCTCATCTCTCAGAACGAACGGGTTTATCCTGAAGATACGGTTCTAAACTAGCGCATACAGGTCTAACTTAATGCTCGACTCAGAGTATCGGGTGATATCCGGTGCTCGCTACGGTGCAGGACTTTAGTAGGAATGAAAGCTTCTATTCATTTGTCCCCATACTGATCTTGGGTGATGGCATCCAGGTGGGGTATGCTTAGGTTGCAAAGTCAAAGTACAAGAACTGCTCGGGTTACTCGAGACCACATGGGATTGCTATCTGACATTCTTACACTTCACTCTGCTTCTGAACTCTCGAAGAACAAGCCCGCCCACTTCTATCAATCATCGTATCCATGATTGCGACTACTCCCCGTCGCACGCCTACACCACTTGGTCTCAGGTGTTCCGTGGTGTCATCAACTCGGTATCAAGTCAATTGAGATGCTCGTGATCCACATATATACTAGCAGACAATGGCGCAGTTCCCCACGAAATATCAAGCCCCAACGGTGATTCGGAATAGTCAAGCAACTGCATGATGGAGTCCTTCAGATCAGAGACTCTTTTTGTCCCGCTGACACGTACGTAGCGCAGCGGGTGTCGGCATCGAGGCGGAGCGGATGGGTGAGTCTAGTACACAGCAAGGCGCAGCGCAGCATATTCTGGGGAGGTTGTTTCCGGGATAGTTCGCGTAATGTTGTCTGGACTCCTATTCATGAATTCGAGCTGCAGTAGGAGTTCTCACTCAAAGTCGAGCGTTCTAGTGGCATCCACAGCAATTCTTTTGAATTTGAGCGCGAAATTGAAGTTTAGCTTGGCGGCGCCGCGGGAAAACATGAGCGCACGCGTGAGCCAAAGCCATCCTCTTTTGGAGCCGCGGCGACAGCCGATCACCCCAACGGAATCATTGTAGCACGTGACTATACCTGAGATATGGGCGCGTCCCGCTTGGTCGCTTGTGTCGTGCCACCTTCAATGTCGACGACGACGGCGAGGACCCGTCGGTCGGGTCCAGTGCGAGGTCAATAAAATACTAGAATCATCCAGGCGCAGTAACAGATTCAGTGGGGCACAGTTCCGAGACGACGCTAACGCGGGGATGAACTTGAGGGCGAATAGGCGCCTAAGGAAACCCCAACAAGAATCCCCACCTTTGAAGGGAAAGTCAGGTCGTATATAAACCTCGCCGCCTAATTTTACCGTCGCCACCTCTCCCTTCCCCCGCTCCCCTTTCTTTCTCCTCTGCCGTGCCTGGACTAACCATGTCCTCCGTCGTAGAGACACGACAGGCTTCGCCGACATTCGAAAAGTCGCGCAAGACCTCCAAGAAGGAGGAGGTTCCCATCGACATCGACATTCCGGATAACTATGTCTCCTGGACTCTTAGAAACTCGAAGGCTGCGCCCCCCATTACCTTGGGCAACCTCCTGCAGAACATCCAGTGGGTCAGCTTTATTGTGCTGACCCTCACGCCTTCGCTTGCGCTCTACGGCGCGCTTACAGTGAAGCTGCAGTGGCAGACGGCCGTCTGGAGTGTCATCTACTACTTCATAACCGGTCTCGGTAAGTTTCTATTCAAGAGTTGCGAGCTTGCTCGTACTCGCAGTGGCTGTATGAACGTTATACTTACCCTCATATGCTCAGGTATCACTGCCGGTTACCACCGTCTTTGGGCTCACCGCTCGTATAACGCATCTTTGCCCCTCCAGTACTTCTTGGCTATGGCTGGAACCGGTGCCGTTGAAGGCTCTATCAAGTGGTGGTCTCGTGGACACCGTGCTCACCACCGATACACCGACACAGAACTCGACCCTTACAATGCTCATCGCGGCTTCTTCTGGTCGCACATGGGCTGGATGCTTCTCAAGCCCAGGCACAAGATTGGTGTTGCCGACGTCAGCGACTTGAGCAAGAATCCTGTTGTTCGGTGGCAGCATCGTTGGTACATCTATCTCATTATCGGATTTGGCCTGGTCCTCCCTATGCTTGTCGCTGGTTTGGGTTGGGGAGACTGGGCGGGTGGATTTTTCTACGCTGGTGCCGCTCGTTTGACATTTGTTCACCATGTAAGTTAACTCGCATCTTAATTGGTGATCGCTGAGCAAACATTGTTCCTTTTCCCGCCAACAGTCAACCTTCTGCGTCAACTCGCTCGCGCATTGGCTTGGTGAGACACCTTTCGATGACAAGCACACCCCTCGCGACCACTTCATCACTGCTCTTGCTACTATTGGTGAAGGCTACCATAACTTCCACCACCAGTTCCCCATGGACTACCGTAACGCCATCAAGTGGTACCAGTACGACCCCACCAAGTGGTTCATCACTGTATGCTCTTGGTTCGGACTTGCCAGTCATTTGAAGGTGTTCCCCGATAACGAAGTGAAGAAGGGCCAGCTGACGATGCAGCTGAAGAAGTTGAGGGAGACGCAAGATGTTTTGACATGGGCACCAGAAGAAGAGCTGTTACCAGTCATCAGCTGGGAGAGTTGTGAGTTTGTTCACCATCCACGTTGTGTGATAAGACGGGAGTTTAACTTTGTTTTTTCAGTCCAAGATCAGGCTGTCAAGCGTCCATTGATTGTCATCGCCGGGTTCATCCACGATGTTTCTGATTTTATTGACGAGCATCCTGGTGGTCGTCATCTGCTTGTCAAGTTTATTGGCAAGGATGCTACAACTGCGTTCTTCGGTGGTGTTTATGATCACTCGAACGCTGCTCACAACGTACGCCATTTTCCTCTTTTATCTTCTTCTGGTCATTTGCTGATACGCTTGTTGCTTGCAGCTTCTTTCAATGAAGCGTGTCGGTGTTCTACATGGTGGCGTGCAGCACGGATTGCAAGACAAGGCCGTACCGCCAGCACAACGACTTCGAGTAGCACGGTATAACGAGCTTGGCGGATCCCCGTATAACTCGTCTACCGCAGTATCCGACAACGAGGGACTCCTTGGATAAACTCGTTTATTGTAGTTTCCCGGGTTTCCTTGCTGTGTTTTCATTCGTTGGTGTGTTGACGGACGTTGGATTGTTTTGCAAAGCTACCAGTCATGACGCATTCTCTTTATGACGTGTATACATAGACGCACTTTTCTCTCCCCTCTCGAATCGATGATCAAAGATGTGGATGTGAATTAATGACGATTGCATGTTAAAGTATTGATGACTGAAGTATGGAGCGAGTGGAAAATGTGAACTGAATGATGGTATGAGTTTATGAATAGTATCCCTCTCGCGGTCCGGTGGCCACAATGAATGAAACTTCCTCATATGGAGCAATGATCGGAGGAGAAGTTAGGAGGTTCAACCTCTCTTTTAAGGCGTTTGCTTCGATCTCTAACAACTGATCGACACGGTGATGTTTGCTCAAATCGTATAAAGAGTTGCTACAGAGATTATGCATATTACCTATAATTATTACCTCGGAGGATCGACGGCAATGGGATGAACTGCTGGAGAATGTGCCACTGTCTCAGTCTGCCATCCACTGTTAGTGTCGATGATCCAGCCTGAGGCTTGAAGCTTGAGGAGCCGCTGAGGTGGCGTTACTCTGAAACGAAGCAATGCTGCAAAAGGAGTGGAAAAAATTGGATGTGAAACCTTTCACTATATCGATAGTATGAGAACAAGTACGATTTCATCATACGTATACGTACACAGATTCAACACGCGGTGGCCACAGGACCCGAACTTGAACACGTTTAGGAGGCGGGCGTGTTGGCCACGCACAGCGAAATAGCGGTTCTATTGCACTAGTCCTGTTTTAAAAAGCTCGAATTCGTACTGCCGGAACGGATGTCGGCCATGCAGTTATCCTATTAAAACCACGCTATTAAACCGTTGCCAGAGCGAGGCGATCGGCCACTGGTTGCGATAGTCGGCATACCAAAGACCATTAACCTATCAATTGTTTGAAGAACGCTCCAAGACAAATATCAAAGCGCTAAAAAACAATGGACTTTGCTTTTTTTTTTTTCCACAGCCTCATGGTCGGTGTGACTCAATGGAGAATTGCCCTTTTAGGATTGTGGGAATGATGGAGATCTCAGATTTCCTTAGAGAGATGCCCCAATAGGAAGGTGCCCATCAATCCGACCTTCAACTCGTACTGCCATCATGGCCGGAGGTTCAACGTCGTGTCGGTATATTAATCCCCTGCGCCTGACCTGTTTGATCTGTAAGTGTGTCTATTCCTCCCATCTTGACATCGATAATGACTTCCCCTCCTAATCAGCACACCCCCTAGTACAAACGCACCGCCGCTAACTTCGAACGATTCAACCACTACCTCGCGAACGCCGGAAAACTGAAAGCGAAATTGAGCAAAGACATGAACGGCAGCTTCATTGGTCCTTTCAAACCAGAAGATTTCATTCGGGATCTCATGCCTGTCCCGAAGGCTGTCGAAGACGACATGCCCCAAGGAGTCAAGTTCGTGTTGCCCACCCGTAAATCCTGGGGAGTTCCGCTCGAGAGTAAGCTTTACGACATATTCGTGAGTAAATATACATAGCTGCAACTGTTTTTGTTGAAGTTCCCCCCTTTTCAGAACCAGACAATCGCGAGGAGCAACATATCCAAGAACTTCAGGTTCTTCATCCCGGCGAACGGCAAATCGATATTCAACGATATTCTTTATCACCCAGATGGAGGATTTCAGGATATTCGCTGCCCTACTATTGATGAGCTCAGTGAACCCGCCCAACACTCTTACAAAACGTGTGGCATCAAGCAAAACATCGTCATCGAGGACCCCGAAGAAGTCAACTCGTTGAAGACAGCGGACCTCGAGTGTAGACCTTTCGATTGGTGCAGAGACGATCTCTCTGTCGAGTTCAAGAGAACGTCAGCCATGGATCCGTTCTATACCGAGAAGGAGATCAAGGCAGCTCTCGACGCTCGGAAGGCTGACAACAAACACGACGAAGGTCCAGTATCATTCGAGAAGCCGGAAAAGGAACACGTTGTGACCCGCGGACAACTCGCTCTATACGTCGCCCAAATTTTCGCATGTCAGCATCGCGTTCACGTCTTCCAGTTGCTTATATGTGGTCGCCATGCTCGCTTCTTCTTCTGGGATCATTCTGGTGCCATCGTCTCTGATAGTTTTGACTATACGACGAATTCCGCCCTTCTTACGAAGTTTATATGGCACTACAACCACATGGGGGATCTTGAGCGCGGGCTGGATAGCACTGTCTCTCCCGCCAACAACGAGGAGCGGCTGGAATTCGAAGAAGTGGCCACGCAGTTCATGGACCAGATGGATAATCCCGGTTCTCTGCAGCTCCCTCATGCTAAAGCTACGTTGGACAAGAATTTTCCCGTCCACAAGATGATCGTCAGTGACGATAACACGTCAGATGCCCCCGTTGAGGTTCTCATCCAACGAGCCCTCTTTGCCCCACGTTCCGCAATAGGTCGTGGCACCCGTGGTTACATCGCTTATCCCATCAATCGCGTCCCGGACGAACCCAGGCTCAAGTTCCTCAAGGATACCTGGAGGATTGTTCACGAACGCCTTTGTCCTGAGCGGCAGTTGCTTCGTAAACTCCATGATGATGGCGTTCGCTTCATCCCCAAGGTCATATGCGGAGGAGATGTTGTCGCTAACGGAGACTACGGGAAGACCAGATGCCGTCAGTGGGTGAGCAAGCAGCCATTGGCTGTTAGATACATGACCCCTCGAGAATTCCAACAACACAGACTTTTGGAGAACATTGCGTATCCTCTCGAGAGCGCGCAGAAGTCATACCAGGTCGTGTGTGCGCTCCGTGACTCCTTCAAAGGTGAATCTTCGAATATATATGTATACAACATGTCCAGCAATTTGACCATATAGTTCTCTAGCTCTGAGGGTGTCATCCAAGTACAACGTCTTGCATCGTGATGTCAGTGTTGGTAACATTATGATGCGCATCAAACCCCGAAAGGGTAATACCGGATTGTTGAGGGAAATGACTGCTAAGGTCGCTAAGGTCGCAGGTGTCCTGACGGATTGGGATCATTCTGGCTATGAGCAATCTGATTCTGCCTCAGATATGCCCCAAAAATTCAGGATTGTGAGTGTGTTTGTCATTGTATACACCTATCGTTCATTAAAGTGGTGTCTTTTCTAGGGGACATGGCAATTCATGTCTATCGCTATGTTGAAGAATCCTGGCAAAGCCCATACTATCCTCGATGATTTTGAGTCCGTCTTTTGGGTTCTCATTTATATCGCTATGCATCATTTCAAGCACAAAAACACTGGCGACGTGCTCATCAAAATATTCGATGACTATGACGAAGTGTTGCGCTCCGACGGTACTGTCAAACTTGTCGGCGGCAAACTCAAAAGAGACGCACTTTCCTCAATCGCCAGTGATGGTCTGAAATTTTCCACTGTTCCGTTGAGGGTCCTCATCTGCAGACTCGCTAATGAGTGGAATCGCTACTACAAACTGGTAAACTCTGTCGACGAATTAGAGTCTGCCGGGTGGAAGTCGGAGGCGCAAACTAATCCTTCAGTAGACGGAGAAGAAAACGATGACGAAGACGAAGACGAAGATGATGATGATGACGATGACGAAGACGATGACGATGACGATGACGATGACAACGATGAAGACGAAGACGACGATGAGGCTGCCGAGGAGCTCTCAGCTGAAACCTCTCTTGATGCTGCTCGCAAGAAGCTGGACATTAGGCGAAGAAGGCTTCTCTCGCCCAAGTTCTGGATCAAATTATTCAAGAACGCTTTAAAGCAGACTGGGTGGGGCAGGGATGCCGTTACAAAGGACCCTTACCCTCGCATTTCAGAGAAAGTCGCTACTGAGCAACTGTATCGGGCTGTTCAGTCTAGCCATATGACTGGAAGCCAGACGGCCACCCAAGATGCCGAGGAACAACGCCGGCGCGTTGAAGAGCAACGGCGTATCCGTTATGAGAAGCGGCAGCAGCTGTTACAACAACTCGACAATTTTAGAGAGAAAGAATTTGACGGCGACGATGCTAGCTGTATCTGTCTTGAGGACCTAGAAGAGCGCAAGGACCTTGAGGATGAAGGTATAGAGACGTCCGGCGTTCAGAACGTTCTTGGTCATATTGGTCCTTCGTCCTCCTCCTTCTCCTCCGCACCTCCCTCCCACCTTCCAGAGCATCCCCCTGCTCACTCCGGTATGCTGCCGGGGTACTCGACTTCGTCGTGGAGGTCAGCCACGGGCAAGCGCCGCCTGAGTATTGACAATACCCACGGTGGTGACTCGAACTTAGAGAGCGAGGGCCATGCGTCGAAGAAGATCAAACCCCTACCGGCTCTGCTTTCCGACCAGCTCCAGCTTGGTGAAGGCGCATCTACTGCTCATGCCTTGGATGATCTAGAATGTACGAAGTTCGATGATGAAATGGTCAAGGACGATTCAGAGAAGGCGGCGGATGAGAAAGAGTGGAAGGGGAAGAATAGGGAGAAGCTTGTGAAGGAACCTCGCGACCTATAATGGACAGCAACAGCGTGTTCATATTATAGTATGAACATCGTCGAGCTCAACGGACTAAGCTCGGCTGCAAGTTACTTCCACTCACTGGCGTGCCATTTTCCCAGTCATTTGTCTCTATTCTTTATATCTAGGATGTACTCAAGTATTCTAATTATTCTTGTTTTTGCGGTATTAGTAGTACATTTGGTGTGCATTACTGTAATTCCTTTTACTACGCTTGAAGAGTTGCAGCGCTTACCACTGTCTGTTGGCGTTCAATATGAGGAACACCGGGGAAAATGATATGGCTTACCACAACGACGATGACCTCCTACAAGAGTCCGAGGCCATTCCTCTCATCGACCAAGACCCACGACATGAGGGAAACGAGATTATACCACGGGTGAAGTCTTGGCCGACTCGCAATATGCAGAGCAATGTCTGGCGCAGCACCCATTTGTTCACTATCCTTACGGCCGCCACTGCAATCCTGCTCGTTACGACATTCTCCTCGGGGATGGTTGCATTCACGAGTGCTCTGTCGAAGAAAAGTTGGGAAAACACCACCAGGATCTCCATAGTGGATATAAAAAAGCTGAGACAACCGAGTCTCTACCTTGGTTTAGAACGCGTGCCAGAAATCAAGACCAAGGGGCTTACTTTTGGATCGTCCTACAATTTAGAGAGCGGACCAGAGCTTACGGACATGGGGAGGAAACGATTGGGTAGAGTGAGCTCATTATACCCAGACACGAAGTTTGGGCAGGACGGATGGGTTTTCATGACTGAGACGGTATGGTCACGGTTCTCACTGCTCTTGTATGTCAACCTGAAATATACTGAACGACACTCGTAGGACCATATGATCTTCAACTTCACTATTCCTTCCGGACCAGGTGTAAACTGTGCGTTTCATGCATCTTTTCCCTCAAGACGTATCATCGCAGCGTCAGATACGTTGCTCACCCTGGAGTATGACCCACCGAGCACTGGTGATCCACAACTTCGGCATAGCTTATCATCAGAGCCTACTATCACTTTCACTGCTCTCCGTAACAATCCGACGTTGCACCTCGAAGATTTGACATGGTCAACCCGACCTCCCCCAGTTCGCACACTAGGCTCGCTCATTGCAGATTACGGTTCCACGAGTGACTCCAAGCCATTCCCATGTCCATCGTCTGATGAATGGGTACTGGTGGAGGCTGGTTGTGAAGGACGTGGATGTAGAGTGGAATATAATCATCTCGATTCTGTTGAGGGCGAGGAGTCAATAGGTGAGTTCTCTAATGTAAAGGTCATAGAGCTTGCGTCTGACATTGTGGTTATGGTAGGCCTTAGCCTACGACGTTTATGAGAGAGCTTTACGGAGGTACCCTCATTTCGTATATTGCCACGATCTGAGACTTGTACTGAAGCAACTATGTTAATCATATGTGATGGCGTGTTGATGTAAGTGAGTGGTGCGGGCTCAGGAGTTTGTAACTCATCATCATCGTCTCTATGAGTGACTAAGTCATCTCTACGACTGACTCTACCATGATCAGACTCGTTCCTGGGGATTCAGGTATATATCCTCACGTCCTCGCCGTTCCTACAGTGAACATTCGAAACCAGAACAACCGTTTAATAATCAAGAACGTTCCATTGAGATGCATTAGTCCTAAAGATACAGTGTCAAATTGTGAGGGTAATCTACAAATGAATTCGTGCCATGCGTCGAAGAGCGAAGGAGCGTTAGGTAGGTATAATGGTAGTACGTGCTGTGCCAAATAATCGTCGTAAACATCGTTCAGATCGTTCCAGAAATGAAAAAGGGATACAATGGTGGTAATGCCAAAAGAGTGAAGATGAAGAAGTAAAATCGTATAGATGAGTGTAATAAAAAGAAGAAAATAACAAATACCGAGTTCAATCCATCCATTCGCCGCCACTAGCGAGCTGTGCGAATACACCGCGCTTATCCATGAGCTCTTTCCAGGTACCTTGCTCAGCGATGGCACCGTCGCTGACGACCACTATCCTGTCGCACATGCGCATCACTTGTGGTTTATGGGTGACCATGAGCGTCGTGCGGCCGACTTTGGCGTGCCTGATCGTCTCCATCACGGCAGCCTGGTTAGCTGGGTCGAGCGCAGATGTGCACTCGTCCAGGATGAGGATCGATGATGGACGAGCCAATGCGCGAGCGATTTGAAGACGTTGGGCCTGACCGCCAGAGATAAGAGATGCGTTCTCGCCAACCATTGTCTCATAGCCCTTCGGAAGAGACATGATGAAGTCGTGTACGTGAGCAGCACGAGCGGCGGCCTGAATATCTTCGTGAGACAAGGACTTGCTGCCGTAAGCGATGTTTTCGGCGATAGTGGCATCGAAGAGGTTCGGCTGTTGGCTGACGACAGCGACGTGTTCTCGGAGATAGTGGACGTCAATCTCGCTGATTTTGACAGCACCGACATATACAGATCCAGAGGTGGGCTCGTACAGTCGTTGGAGGAGAGCGGCAATGGTAGATTTGCCGGAACCTGACGAACCGACGATAGCGACACATTCGTTCTCCTTGATCTCGAGGGAGACATCTGTGAGCACTGGGACGTCAGAACGTTCGGGGTAGGAGAACTCGACACCCCTGAAAGAGAGGGGGCCAATCATATTAGGGAAACAATAGGAGCCCTTGCGTTCGTCTGTCTGCTTTTCAAGCTTGAGAAGAGCATTGAGACCGTTCGTCGCCTGGACGGACTTGGCAATGCGTTCAGCTGTGAGATATGGATGAGTACCCCTGGATGTCTACAAAAAAAGTCAAAGACTTACTGAAGACCATAAGTTGAGAGCCAATAGTAACCGTGAACACGACGAGGTTGAGAACTTGAAACATGCGGAGAGTGGTATAGGTTCCGTTGGCGATGAGGACAGCGCCAACGTAGAAAAGAACTGCTTCTGCGAGATAGATGAGACCGCTGGCAACGCCATGTGTCCCACCTTCCACAAAGGCGCCCCGCACCCCTGTAGCTTGAGCCTGTTCAACAGACTTGTCAAATTTCTCCTGGAAGATACGCTCGAAGCCCATGGCCCGAATGGCCCGAACATTAGAAATTGCCTGTTGAAGACGATTAGCAGGAAATTCGAAGAGAGACGAAACGATGACTTACGTCGTAGTAGCCCTTGGCCACTTCTTCGCGTGCCTGCTTATTGCGATATTCACACTTGGAAACCAAGCGAGTCTGAACAGCCATCGCAACGATGAATACGGGAGCCACAGCAAAGCCAACGAGTGTCAGCTGCCATCCCTGAACAAGGGCCCAGATGAGACCAACGCCGAGCATTGAGAAAACGACGAGTCCCTGTGCAAGGACTGTAGCGATGAGACTACGTGCATCATCACCGTCCTTGATGAGGATTTGAACTAGTCGTATGGAGCTGTTCTCGCTCTTGTCGAACCATTTCTTGTCCTGCGAGAGAATGAGGCTGATGCACATCTTGCGGACCTTGTTGACCCAGTCCATGGCTACGAACTCCAAGATTGTGTATTTGAGACCGAGCAAGAGACCGTCGGCAGCAGCCATAGCGAGAGAGATACCACCCCAAAGATTAATCGCCGACATATCTTGTGCACCGCTTGTAACTTGGAACACGAGGCGGGAGAGAAAGAATGAGAAGATCGGAGTCATCGCGCCACTAACGATACTCACAACGATACCGAGAAAGAGCATAGACTTCATCGGTATCGTCGGCCATATTTCACGGATCATCTGCCGAGTTGAAGGTTGTCCGGGGGCGTCCGAAGACGCAACCTTCTCGACTTTGACCTCGGTCAACGCAGCCAATACAGCAGGATCCCATTTCTGGCGAGCACGCTTCTTCTCGGAAACGAGGCTAGCGGTGCTACGAGAAGGATGCAGGACACGATCCTCGAGCTTCTCGTCTACATCCTCGTCCTCTATGACTGTGGATGAGAACGACGGGGCCGAGTATGCCAATGAGGTGGGCGAGGACGGTGTGAATTGGAGACTGTAGCGACGGGAGGGCGAATAGGCGGGAGGAGGAGTGATCACTGATGGAATGTCGATGTGCAGAGACTGGCGACGGTGGGGAGTAACCGGAGAAGCTCCAGAGAAAGCATCAACGGGTATGAATCGGCTTACTGGACGAACTGTCTCTACTGGGGCGGAAGGCGTAGCCGAGGTCGCAGGCTTGGTGAGATCCGAAATGACATCGAACATCCAGTGGCTCATTGTCAGGGGTCGATATACGCTCTGAGCTTTGATAGACCTTGAGTTGACTTCACCCGTATGGAGATCCTCTTCGGCCTTCTCAATCAGACTCTCGACAGGTACCTCATCCGCAAGGTCGGCATCGCTCTTCTCCGGAAAACCACCAACTGCCCCCTGCTCGCGGAGCATTCGACAGAACTCGGTTTCCTTGTTGGCCTCCAGGTCGTAGCGATACCCTTGCTCGGCCCACTCGCCATTCTTCAGAACATATACGAAGTCCAACTCGTCTATCTGAGATAGATCGTGAGTAATGACAATCGTGGTCATTTTTCGACGCCATTCCCTGATCGCTTCGAAGACGAGGATTCGAGACGTTTGATCAAGAGCCGAGGTAGCCTCGTCTAAGAAAGGTGTGTTAGGTTTCACTAAAATATACGAATCAGACCGGAGCCTCACCAAGAATGAGGACCGTGGGGTTGCGGAGCATAGCACGAGCGATCGCGAGGCGTTGCTTCTGTCCTCCAGAAAGACTCGCGCCACCATTACCTAGCTTGGTATCGTACCCGTTAGGGAGGCCGCAAATGAAGTCATGCATGAGAGCTGCACGGCACACCCGCTCGACTTCGGCACGCGTAACACTCTCTGGGTTCCTGCGACTCCACGGTCCAGCCAAGCCCATCGCAACGTTTTCGTGAACAGTCATGTCGAAGAGGATGCACGTCTGTGACACACTAGAGATATTCTCTCGAGCCCACGCCTCATCACAGTACGCGAGATCATGGCCGTCGAGACTGATCAGACCGGCGTCTTTGGGGATGTCGTACATTCGTTGGAGGAGGTGCGCGATGGTCGATTTGCCAGAACCGGAAGAGCCAACGATGAAGGTGGTGTCCTGAGCAGCCATGAAAATTGATACGTTACGGAGGACAGGAATGGTCGGCCGCGAAGGGTATGCAAAGGTGAGGTTAGTGATTTCGATCTCGCCATGGCAGCGATCTGGGATGATACCGCGAAGGGTTACTGGTTTCTTGGTATTGCTTAGCGGAGTGTACAGGGTAGACAGTGACCGGCCAGAAGGAGCTTTAGGTGTGGACTCGGCAAGGGTAAGGAGCGAGGCCATTGCGAACTTCCCTTTTACGATGATGATAAGCTGTGGGATACACATTTGTAAGTTGCTAGTCGCAATGAGACATGCCCAGAACACGGTCGTAACGTCTCCTGCGCTGATGGTACCGGCCCTAACCAGCTTTGCGCCAAACCAAAAACCCTGTACGAACATTGCCATCGTCGCAAACTGCGACAAGCTAGAGGTGATACCCCATACGGTCACAGCACCATTGGCTCCGACTTGCATATCATCAAGAACCTGGCTGAGATGAGTTTCTTCGTAGCTTTGTGCATTAAAAGCCTTCACGGTGGCTATAGCGACTACTACTCTATCGATGAGCGTCGCGGCGGTAGCTGTATGCGCTCGCTCAGCTGCGAGCTTCGGAGAAGCCAACCCCTGTGAAATGGCTTGAATGATGATGAGGGCAGGCACCGCCGACAAGATGACGAGGGTGAGTGCCCATGAGCGAGTCATGCCAAGGACGAGGCAGACGATGACTGTTGTCAAGTATTGAATAAGCATGCCGCACGCGAGGGAAGTGGCTGTTCGGACTTCATCCGTCTCCCTGGGGTGTTGTTAAGACCAGTCTGCGTCGAAAGAGTTGAAGCACGTACCTCGTGAACTTGGCCATTAACCCTCCTGCTCCGAGGTCACCCTCAGAGTCCTTTCCGGTTTCAAGGTCAAACCAGATAAGATCTTTGCGGGTCACCGCATGATAGACACGTTTCCTGACCGCGACAAGGTTCCTTTCTCCGGTCCATATCCACAGGCTAGAGGTAATGCTACTCATGAGAAACGCGCCGAAAGCGAGACCGAGTAGCTCGAGAGCACCCATGCGAGTGTTATGAAGCAGTCGATGCTTGTCGTCTTGTGTTGCACCCGATATTGGGAAATTTGAGAAGGCATCGAAGACTTTCCCCACGACAAGGGTCATGAAAGGTGCCACTGCGCCAGACAAGACGGAGGTTGCGACGGCTGGGAGTACGAGAAAGAGGAGGTCATGGCGGGTCAGGAAAGAAAAGAGCAGCTTGATCGAAGCCTTTGGGGGTGCGCGGGCGGGAATGTCGAATGTTTGGGTGGACTCGGACGCGGCAGGCGTAAGTGGTAGCCTGACCATTGAGTCGCTTGGACTGCTCATCGTTTCGTCCACAACGTCCGTAGAGCCACGCATGGTGGTGAAGGTGAGAGAGGTGAAGTGAGAGAGACGAGTGGGTCCATCCTCCGATCTCTGACTTTTGTTATTTGCGAGTGGCGGCACCAGTCAAAAGAAACTTTTGTCACAGGTCTTTTGTGTGCGTACACAATAACCGATATCCAAATCGGGAAGTAAGACAATAACATGGCAAGCGCCCAAAAGCCTAGTCTCGGAACCAGCCGTCCAGCTCCTTCCGTATAAAGAAGGAGGCAGCGACAACGGAAGAGAGCTGGACGTCTGGTGTATTTGGACGGGCGCT